>CM032446.1:136915028-137012307 GCA_019049505.1 Pachyrhynchus sulphureomaculatus
TTTTTGCACGGACTTTTCAAACCAGCCTCGTATAAGAGACCTAGTCTAGTCTTCGGCACATTAAAAACATTTTTGTGGTCTTATATTATTTACATTTCTTGCATTTTTCATTTGGAGCGACAACAGTGAAAGTTTCTTTAATTATTTTTTTCTTTTATAAGCAGGTGGGTACTAACTTTTAAACATAAGCATTTTTTGGATTTTTAGTTACATTTTTCAGCCGTTTTTTTTTTTTAATTTAGTGTTTCTTTTCTATTTAGTTAGGTACAGTAGGTTATATATTTTATTTTTGTTAGGTATAAGGTCAGAAGTTTGCTAAAAATGGAAAAATCTTCTGGAAGGAGTGCTGCAAGAAAAATATGTGAATAAACAAAGAAGAGACTTAAAATGCAATGCGAACGACTGCGTTTGCCACGTGCGTTATATATATATATATATATATATATATATATATATATATATATATATATATATATATATATATATATACATATACATATATATATATATGTATATACATATATATATATATATATATATATATATATATATATATATATATATATATATATATATATATATTTATATATATATATATATATATATATATATATATGCAGGGTGTTCAGACAGTTGACGCCGCTTACTCAGAGGGCAGAAATCTGGGTGCTAGAGAGGGTAGACCTAGTATTCCAGACCTCGAGGTAGAAAATAAGGTGTTGAAATGCTGAATGAGAATTAAAGTACACGTGTTGGTCGTACGTCGAGAAGGTCACACGGTACATCTCATGTGAAACGAAACCGACTCTATCCGTCTAACGTCCGACGTGTTCAAGTTCTTTTACTAGCTGATTATAACCAAAAAAGAGACTTTTGTAAGGAAATGTTTACGCTGACATCATGAAGATCCTCAATTTCTTAACAAGCGATGGAACAAGCTTTCAAAGCACACATCCATAACCTTCATTATTACAATCGAAGAAATATGCAGCATTATTACTTCCAGTATCAATCAGAGAGAGAGAAGTAAGGAATTATTTGGACAGAACTTACCCAAGACTCTGAATCAGAAGAGAGGAAAATATCCGGTGGCCATGACGTTCACCTGACTTAAACCCGATATTTTTTTTTATGGAGCTATTATAAAGAAATTATTTATGAGACCGAGAGCGAAACCGAGGAATAACTGCTTCAGAAAAATAGTGCTGCAACCGTGTACATAAAAATCAATGATAACGTCTTCCCTGAACTACAGCAGCAGTTTGAGTTTAAACAAGTTTATTATTTTGTCGATATCTGACCACATCAGTGTTCGCATAACCAACTAATACTCGAATACTGAAAGTAAATCGTTACTCATGCTAACGGTAATTCACAAATGGAAAATTCAAACACTACTACCTTTGTACAAAAAAAATCATAATTTTTCAGATGATGAGAATGGCCCAATGATTCATTAGAATCTGCGTCAAATAAGCAACTGTTTGTAATATGTAGTCAACTCTCCGTAGTAGATTTTTTTTCCTCGTAAAAATCGTTTAAAAACGATTTTTTTTTGTCAGGCTGAAACCTTTGCACTAAACCTTTCTTATTTGACATATATATATATATATATATATATATATATATATATATATATATATATATATATATCTTACCTTAAAATTCCTGGTTTCAATCCGTTGCTCTGACAATGAAGAGTGGCCATTTTCAGTGAATAGAATAGGTTATATAACATAATTTTTTTGTTTATGGTGCCAGTTTTCTCAATTTCTTCTATATAGCATAATTTCTTAATCTATTGAATTATTTTTCAAAATCTAATTTAAACACAACTATATATATATATATATATATATATATATATATATATATATATATATATATATATATATATATATATATATATATATATATATATATATATATATATATATATATATATATATATATATATATATATATATATATATATATATATATATATATATATATATATATATATATATATATATATATATATATATATATATATATATATATATATATATATATATATATATATATATATATATATATATATATATATATGTATATATATATAATACATTAAAATTCCGTGTTTCAATCCGTTGGTCTAACAATGAACTTGCACGACGTTTCGCCAAAATCTCATTTGGCTTATTCAAGTGCTCTTGCTGCTGCTGCTACTCGATACTATGATCTTGCTGCTCGAAGCTAATTGAACTCGGTTAGCTTGAACTCAGTTAGCTTCGAGCTGCAGCAGAAGCAAGACCACAGTATCGAGTAGCAGCAGCAGCAAGAGCACTTGAAAATGCCAAATGTGATTTTGGTGAAACGTCGTGCAAGTTCATTGTTAGACAAACGGATTGAAACCCGGAATTTTAATGTATTACATTCCACCATCCGTGAAAACCTCTATTGTAATATATATATATATATATATATATATATATATATATATATATATATATATATATATATATATATATAAAGATGATGAAGCAACCAGAATCATAAAAATCTGTAGGTAAAATAGCCCCCCATTCGGATCTCCGGGTGAGGGGTCACCATTCTGAGATCGAAAT
Source organism: Pachyrhynchus sulphureomaculatus (assembly GCA_019049505.1). Taxonomy (NCBI): domain Eukaryota; kingdom Metazoa; phylum Arthropoda; class Insecta; order Coleoptera; family Curculionidae; genus Pachyrhynchus; species Pachyrhynchus sulphureomaculatus. Next base: position 136,917,638 of record CM032446.1, read on the forward strand.
TTTATGGTAGATTTTTGCAATATTCGAGGTTTAATCTCAACTATAAATTCTGTACACGAACACCTGCGATCCAATATACCTCACATACTCGCTCCCTAAGGTCAGTTATTTCACCAGCATGATCAACTTTCTCTATCTTCAGTACGATATATATTCCCGGTTTAGGCGTAAATTTAGAATCTGTCTTTTTGTCAGAAGCTCTTGCTAACGAGATAAAGCTCTGGAGCCCTGAAAGGGTGATATTATGTGGTTAAAAACAACAACTCAATAAACCACAAGGTCCATCTGCTGCCTCTGTGGACTGCCAAGTAATACTAACTTTAGAACACCTTTCGCTTTTCTTGCGGACACCATCGACCATTTACAGGTTAATTATCTAAGTGCCGAAATTGTCATCCTAAGCGACTTCAATGTCCATAACATCAATTAACTTAAGTATTCAAATACCACCAACTAACAAGGTCATGAAATATTATTCTCTATTAGTTGTGATTTTTACTTTGCTTATCAATAAACCAAATTCGATGTTACGGAGAGTTCACCAGTCTTCTTGACCTGTTTTTAATAATCCCGTTAACGTTGCCCAAGTGCCGAAACATACATTTGTATTTTACGGCACTTTTATTACCACAGACAGTGACATTATTGTATTTTTTTTACGGGTCTAGCACACGTGCTGCAGGGAAATCCCTAAGGCGCTCTAGGAGCGGCCCGTGTGCCGAAAAAGCGATTTACGTTGTTCTTAAATCGCTGTAAATTGTACTCGCTGGGAAACACAGCCCTGAGCAAATTATTCCAAAGGGATGATGTTCTCCATATGAAAGACTGCTTGAAAAGCGTTGTACGCGGCGTAACAAGCTGAACCTCATACGGATGTGAAGTATTAGAGCGACGTGTATTTCTAACATGCACCGCTCTGGGAGGAATTAAGCGGGCTATATCCTTCGAACACTTTCCATGAAAATACTTGTAGAACAGACTCAAGTCGCCAACCGTTCTTCGATGTTCCAGCGAATCAAGGCCGCCGGTCAGTTCCGGGTCTCCAATCAGACGAACAGCTCTTCTCTGAACAGAATCCACCAAATGCAGTGTATGTTTGGGAGCGGAGCCCCAAACATGGGAGCAGTATTCCATAGTTGGTCGAATTTGAGCTTTGTAAAGAATTAACAGTTGTTGTGGAGTGTAAAGCTTTCTGGTTCGAAATAATATTCCCAACTTTTGAGAAGCTCTCCTTGCTATGCCTGCAACATGTTCATGCCAGGACATATTTGCCCCCAAATTAACGTCCAACAAATTAAGTGACGATGCTAGGGGAATGGAGTGCCCCGACATAACTATGTCGGGTTCAGCAACGTTAACTTTTTTAAACAAAACTGCCGCCTGGGTTTTTATAGCATTAAATTCCACTTGGTTACTGTCACCCCAAGATAGAATTTCTTCCAGGTCTTTGTTAAGTTGAACGACCTCCTACTGTCTGCGGATATTCGCCTGAGTAGCCAATGTCCGAGCGTTCAAAGTGAATGAGGAGATAAGCGTACTGTCATCTGCAAAGCTATAAATTGGATTCCCGGTCTTTTCCAGCAGATCGTTAAAATAAATGAGAAAGCGAGTAGGAGACAGTATGGAGTCTTGGGGCACACCGGCGTTAATAGTGAAGGTCTTGAAAAGAAATCCGTCGACCGCCACTCATAAAGAACGCTCTCTGAGGAAACATGAGAGCCACAAACAGAACTTTTCAGACGTACCATAAGAGCGTAGCTTAGTCCATCGTGCCAAACACGGTCGAATGCCTTGGATATGTCAAGAGCAACCACTCAAGATTCTCCAAAGTGTTCAGTTGCTTTGTTCCAAACATGTGTTACATAAGTCAGAAGATCGATCTATGTTACGAAAGCCATATTGGTGATCGCTGTTGAATCGTTCAAGATATTTTAGAAGATGCTGATTGATAACCTTTTCCATGACTTTCGATATTATTGAAAGCAGTGCGACTGGTTGGTAGTTATTTGGCAAGGTCTTCTTGCCTTTTTTAGGTATCGGCTGAACTGTGGCACATTTCCAGCAGGAAGGAAATATTTCCTTTCTGTAGGATAGGTTCAAAAGTCTACAGAAAACTGGTGTTAGTTCCCTCGTACAGTTTTTGAAAACTATGGCAGGTATTCCGTCAGCGCCAGAAGCCTTTTTGGTGTCTATCTTCATTAAAATACGCTTTATGATACACTGGCTGAAGACAACATCGGGTATCCTTGACTGCAATATGGGAATAGTAGGTGGTGTTTTTCCTTGGAAATCGACAGTAGAATGTGAAGCAAAGAGTTCAGCCAACAAGTTAGCTTTCTCAATAGGTGTCGTCGCAATGGAATTATCTGGCCGTGTAAGTGGTGGTATGGTGGATTTGGTGAACCTGAACTAACCTGAACTAACTGCCTTAGCAACTGCCCAAAAGGACCTGGAGTTGGGACAAGCGAGAAGTTTGTTTCTAATTCGTTGATTGTGTGTTTCCATGGTTTCGTCGATAATTCCTTTGCATCTGTTCCGGGCACGAACAAAAGTTTTATGGTGTTAGGATTTTCAAACCATTGTCGGTAGGCAAGATGTTTAGAAGCAGCAGCGTCTTTGCATTTTCGGTCAAACCAAGGCTTGTCGTTGGAGGGGCATTTCTTCAAAAAAGGGATGTAAGCTTCTATACCAGCCAAAATAACATGGGAGACTTCCCTGGCATTTATACAATAACTACGACTTATATACTCACACAACACCTTGCCGCTGATTGGAACCAATCGGAGATGTTCCAGTTACTAAGGAGGCTACTAAACTACCGAGACCGCCTTGTATTGTAGTTGTTATTATATATTGTCTAATATTACCGTAAAGACTCTGAACTGGTAAATTATCATTAAATAGCATTATAGTCATGACATTAAAATTTTTAGTCAATTATTAAAAATATATTACAATTTCTTGAGCTGTAAATTCCGTCATATCAAAAAATTCTTATTTTTAAGTCTTACAAGTAATAAAATAACTGAGATTACCAAATTGAACAGAAATATTGGAATTATTATTTACATTAACACATACGTGGAGATATTCGTGTTAGTTGATTTATAACCATAACGTAATTTAAAGACAGAAAACATTTATTAGATTCTCCGTGTCAAGACGTATTAATGTTCTTCAGGTCAGTTGTTAAAAACAGTCAATTCGATCTTCTGGCGCAGATAAGAATCTTAAGTTAGGAAGTGAAATTCAACATCTTTTCATAATAAAGTTCACCCAAATCCAAAGAGTGAAAAGAAAGACTATTCGCAATGTTCTCTACCAGAGAAGGGAAACTTCTACATCTTGAAAGTTTCAGAAGGTATGAGATAATAAACATGATAGTACATGTTCGTTCAGAAGGTACGTACTTGATATTCGACACTGTGGCTATATAGTCAGGGTAGCTGAGATCAAACGAATGAAATAAACTGGTAAAAAAATCATTATCTTATCAAGTCAAACTTAAGACAATTCGGTTATTTCTCACGAGGAATAGGACAAAATTGACAGAAGCACATGTGGCTCATATAAGTGTTACAAATGGAAGAACACCTTAATAGTTATCAGTTCTGTCACTTTTCCTATAGAGGTTTATTCTCACGAGGAATAGGACAAAATTGACAGAAGCACATGTGGCTCATATAAGTGTTACAAATGCAAGAACACCTTAACGGTTATCAGTTCTGTCACTTTTCTTATAGAGGTGTCGCAGAATAACACAAAGTATACAAGACTTCTACTATACTTCACTCATACAAATATACACCCCCAAGAAATCCTAAAAAAGATATTGCTAAGTGGTGGCGATTTTATTTTCTTTATACTGCATAGGGATTTGCCTACACACACTCTGATCGATCTAACTTTTCTACCGTTCCTCTCGAGGATTTAAAAAGCGATGACCAGAGAGTGTAAAAAAACCCCAATAAAGAAAGTTCTGTTTCTAAGGAGTGTAGTTTTTAAAACCGTGATAACTATATATTACTCATTCCTTGTGTCGCTTTAAGAATTGATTTCTATATCGCATGCTAATATGTTAGTTGCCCAATATTTTGACAGACTATATACGAATTTTGAATTCCAAGGTATGATTTATGTAGCGTATAAAATATGATATTTTGTACTATAAGTTTACAATATGTATATATTTGTAGTGTCACATTTCTTTCCTATAATATAAAGAAAAAAAAGTCACGTTCTGCATCCCATTTTCTAGAAAGATTTCTAACAAGATCTCAAGGACTCTTGTAATTTGTAAAGGGCGTACGCCATTGTCAGATTATGGTAATATACTTTGTGTGCAAAATAATGCAGTGTAAGCACTTTGACTCCCAATTTTTTCTTTTCCTTTTTCAAAAGGTCTAATTTCGTTTTACTTTTGATTGTTATATAAAGTTATAAAAACATATTCCCAGTTTTATAAAGACACTATAGATATAGACCTTATTCAAGAATTGTAGTTGCCTGATCAATTATCGATATCTATTATTACGACTTTCTAAAAAGACAAGTAGCGATTCAAAACTACTAGTTGGTTCAGTTGGACAATTTTTTTCATAAATAATGTATTGATAATGTAGCTTGCGTAGCCAGAATATTTTAATTTATATCCAAATAACCGCTCAAGTGCAAGTTGGACTTGCGCAAGTAGTGTTCCATACGTTGATTGCTTTTAAAATAAAAATTTATGTTACGGAAGGATAAAATGATCAGTAACTTCACAAAACACATCCCAAATGAGTTTTCAACAAAGTTTTTTTTCCGATCTCTCTCATTTGGGGTATGTTTTGTAAAGTCATTGATCATTTTATACCTCCGTAACAAAAATTTGTATTTTAAAAGCAATCAACGTACGGAACACTAATTGCGCCGAGTCCAACTTGCACTTGGCCGGTTATTTTGTAATAACCTTTCTTCTCTTTGAGAAATCTGGGCTCAATATTATATAACAAATACAAAAATATATATTGACTAATAAGTCAAACTGCATTTAAAATAAATCTTAAACTATTTATTTGGGTAATGTCTTACCACATGGAATTAAAAAATAATTTTTGGAAAAAATCCGGTAAATAAATTACCCTAAATCCTTGTAATCAAACTATTTGTCAAGAGCTTTACATTCCTTCTAGATGAACGCGCTCGCACGTCGTCGAATATTTTTTCGTTAGACAAAAGCTTAACAAAAGCAACTAAAAAAAATCATCGGTTTACGCAGGGAACATATTACAAAGCCGCACATTTGGTCCTTGCTTTGCAGAGCTACGAGTTCAAGTGGCTGTTCGCCTTAGCTACCTACGGCTACATGCAGTTGAAGTGGCTATTGTGCTCTGCGAACCGCCAACCTCTACAAAAAGTCCCTATTGTCTGATTCGAGCACTACAATATAAAAAATGCTGTACTTACCATGATAAAAAGCCCTAATGCACTATTTATTCGCGTATTGTGCACGCTGGTTGGTTGAAATTATATGTACAGTGTGTACGCTCGGTTTCTTATCACGTTGTCACCTGGACACGGTTTTCAAAATGGGTGCGATGGCTTGTGCTTATTTTGTTTGTTTTCAAGAGGCAAAGGGAATGTTACTAATATGTTATTACTGTATACACTTATTTGGCTATCTTACTCTATCAAGTCTTTCTCTTTTTACTAATTATTTAAAACTTTACAATCGAGTTTTAGAACCAGCTCACTAAATTTGGCATGTATATACAGATAATTCCAAAATTATATAAAAAAACTATGAATTTTTATTTTCATTGCTATGATATGATGACATAAAGATAGATAATTTATGTAACATTAAAAGCCTAGTTTCGTCTGAAGCTTCCTGCAATAGTAAGATAAACAGACAATCCTACTTTTCTAGGTGTAAATAACATAAAATCTTTCACTTATTTCCTAAAGAGAATTAAGTTATTCAAGAAGAAATTAACACACGATTTCAACAAGAAAAAATATCATGCAAGCTTTCACAGCGTAGGTCAGAAGAGAAATAGTGACTCTTAGCATTAGACCATGACAAACCGAAGTGACTCCGTCAATTCGCCTAAAATAGGCATTCTTGTAAATTTAGACCAATAAGTTCCTATCCTAAGTTCAAAAATACCTGGGTTAATCGTAGACAAAACGTCTTAAAGTCACTCCTATGTAACTCGATTTAATCTCAAGAACCATAATTTCTTACAAGAAAAAATGGATCATAACATCTGAATTTATTAAGTCCAAAAATCCGAAAATTATATAAAAGATATCTTGGAAGCACTAACTGATCATTCTCTACTACAAAAACATTTAAACAATGAAAACAGAAATAGAAATAATGCAACACTTCTCACAACGTGAAGGTAAGTGTATACATATATATATATATATATATATATATATATATATATATATATATATATATATATATATATATATATATATATATATATATATATATATATATATATATATATATATATATATATATATATATATATATGTATGTATATATATATATATATATGTATATATATATATATATATATATATATATATATATATATATATATATATATATATATATATATACATATATATATATATATATATATATATATATATATATATATATATATATATATATATATATATATATATATATATATATATATATATATATATATATATATATATATATATATATATATATATATATATATATATATATATATATATATATATATATGTACATATATATATATATATATATATATATATACATATATATATATATATATATATATATATATATATATATATATATATATATATATATATATATGGATGCCACTGGGAAGTCCCTGATATGCTCCAGGAGTGGCATATGTGCGGAAACAGCGATTCACGTTGTTCTTGAATAGCTGATATTATATAATACGCGAATATTATATAATATATAATTTGAGGGATAGGGATGTGGTAGGGGGTTAGAAGGATGGTTGCATATATGTATATCTTTTTTTTTATGTTAACACCCCTGAATCAGCCCCCACCCAGAGAACCGAACGAGAGGCTATTTTATCTCTGGAATTTTTTGTATCCAGGTGCCTCATCATGCTATTTGGTCCCACAGTCCGGAGATATCGGTACAGAAACGAAACGTTAAACAACGTCACGTAGCCTAAGCCGATGCGATGATATAATATCAGGCGATGCCTGGTGGAATCTGGGCATCTACCATCTAAGTTGTTCTTATTTTCTACTAAGGCAGAACGTACCGGGGATGATATTCTATCGTGCACCCCCACGGGGCACAGGGAGGGTGGATGAGAAGTCTAATAAATTTCTACGAAAGGGAGGAAAATTTTGTTGGCAGCTATCGTGAGTGATCGGTGTTACACGTTTCGTAGAAATGGATCAAGCCGAGTATCATTTGTGCTGTAAACGACTATTATACATTTTACATAAAAAATTTAAATCTGGCGGGACCAATTAATGGAGATTATGTTGAGAAATAAATTTTTCGTTTTGGCAAAAAATATCGTTTACCTTGTTTTTTTTACAAGACTTTTCAATCCACCCTCATATATACATTATGTCAAAAGAAAACAGATTTAAGCTGTAGTCTTTTAACTTTTAGTTAATATTTGAATTAACTGTTGAAAATCACCAACATAAATGTTCTAATTTAAAACAATTATTGATGCAATTTGAACCACTATTGACAAGAACTGACACAGTGTATCAGGCTATGCTGAAGAATGGATGAACCTCATATCTTAAGAGAAAGGTATACTCTGTCTTAGTAATAATCTAAAATTGGGAATATTTTTTTCAATTAATGATTATTTGTGTTTAAAGATTTTTTAGTTATTTCAGTGGTAAAATTACCTTATATATGTTATTTTAGTAAAGAAATCGGTCTAAATAAAAAATGTTTAAACAAATAATTTAGCTCTAACATGTATTACAAAATATATTTACATTCTCTTTCTCATACGGGTCCAAAATCTATTATTGTTAGCAAATATTGTTTTTCTGTATAATTACTTAGATCCATTGTTTACAAAGTCGTACTGATTCGGTGTTGACTATTGCAATTGTTTTTATTCAGTAATAAAAAATTTGGTAAAGTGATATACTCCTTGCAAACACATATTTCTAAAATAAGCATTGAACTTGACTTTCTCAAGTAAAAATTAACTTAATCTGAGCAGGTACACTATGGTAAGATATTAAACGTAAAAAAAACAGAACGGTGAAAAAACGCCAGAGAAATTTACAGCTGAATTTCTGTTAAAATTGAAAATTGTAAAAAAATAAAATTTTCATATCCCTTGACGTATATATATATATATATATATATATATATATATATATATATATATATATATATATATATATATATATATATATATATATATATATATATATATATATATATATATATATATATATATATATATATATATATATGTATATATATATATATATATATATATATATATATATATATATATATATATATATACATATATATATATATATATATATATATATATATATATATATATATATATATATATATATATATATATATATATATATATATATATATATATATATATATATATATATATATATATATATATATATATATATATATATATATATATATATATATATATATATATATATATATATATATATATATATATATATATATATATATATATATATATATATATATATATATATATATATATATATATATATATATATATATATATATATATATATATATATATATATATATATATATACATATATATAAATATATATATATATATATATATATATATATATATATATATATATATATATATATATATATATATATGTATATATATATATATTATATATAATATATATATATATATATATATATATATATATATATATATATATATATATATATATATATATATATATATATATATATATATATATATATATATATATATATATATATATATATATATATATATATATATATATATATATATATATATATATATATATATATATATATATATATATATATATATATATATATATATATATATATCATTAGCTTTTTTCATTTATAGTCGGACGTCGGATATTATTTGGCTAACATACCATATGTCTAAATTGAACTAACTGTTTTGGAACTATTGATATTTGAAATTAAGGAGATCAAATTAAAAAAAAAATTCAGCTGGCTTGTGTCAAACCTTTACTGTCAGGTAAAGACTTAACGCGTCAAAAAATGATTTATCGACAATAACGTTTTTTGCTGCATTTTGAGAAACTGCAATTTGAGCGTAATATCATAATAGTACATTTAACAGAAACTGAAAGAATCACTTTGTTAATGATGGTTGGTTAGGAAGACCGTAGGAGAACACAACAGGTGTGTGACCTTTTTAACGCAGAATATCCAAATCGAGAACCTATTACCAAATTCGTAGTTAGCAAAATATTAAAACGATTTAGACAATCAGGTAATGCTAAGGATCGTTCTTTAGACCTCCAAAAGTTAAAACAAGCGATGATAAAAAGTTAAATGCTTTATTGGAAATTACAGAAAATCCCCATACAGCCACTCGTCAGCTTTACCTATACCATAACATAAGTAAAGTTACCTTAAGTCGTATACTGAATGAAGAAAAATTCGATCCTTACAAACTCATTCTATTGCAAGAATTATCTGAAGATGTCTGTGATAGACGCATTGAATTTTGCGAGGTCATGATGGAACGAATCAATAATGAACCTAACCTAATTCTGACGAGGCCATATTTTGTCTTAACGGAAGAGTTAACAGGCATAACTGCCGGTACTGGTCTACTGAGAATCCCCACTAGATACTCGACAGTCATTCTCAAAGACCACTAAAGATAAACGTGTGGGTAGGGATTTGTGGACGTCATATCGTTGGTCCTTTTTTTATCGATGGCAATCTTACAGGACAGCAGTATTTACAGTTACTCCAAGAGCAAGTTATTCCAACTTGTGCAGGTCTTTTTCCCAATGAAAATAATTTAGATACCCCTAACAGGAATCTGTGGTATCAACAGGACGGAGCACCCCCTCACTATGAAATCATTGTTCGTAGATATTTGGATGCGATTTTTCCTAATCGATGGATAGGCAGAAGAGGTGCTGTAGAATGACCCGCAAGGAATCCTGACCTTACGCTACTCGACATTTTTTATGGGGTCATTTGAAAACCAAAGTTTTCTAAAGTCGACCTGAAACTGTAGAAGATTCCCAATAAAGAATTCAATATGAAGTAGCACAGATCACCCCGGATTACTTGCAAAACTCTATTCAAGCTGTTTACGACAGAGTGGGTCATTGCCTTGCTGTTAACGGTAGACATTTTGAGCAATTATTTCCTTAAAAATAAGCCTAGAGTTTAATAGTTTTTTTGTCTTTTTTTATTTTAAATTTCAAATGACAATAATTCCAAAACAGTTCAATTTAGACATATGGTATGTTAGACAAATAATATCTAGATTTTTAGTAGGACTGACAGTTCAAAACATTTTATTGTCAACGTCAGCATGTGCGCCGTATAACACCCTATAACTTTTAATTAAACATTTTTTTTGGATAATATATGTTGTGGAATTATTATTCCATATATATTGGGCACCCTATATATATATATATATATATATATATATATATATATATATATATATATATATATATATATATATATATTAAAGAAATCCTTTAACCCGCTCCCTTATATGTTTGACCTTATATAATTTAAAATAATACAATTTTCAAATTCCCTAACTCCAAGAACCCTCGAAAAGGTGATATTGGCGAACCAACCCCTCTAACCACCATTTCATTATAGTAAGTTTGATTACAAATAATTGAAAGTAATGAAAAATAACATAATTTTCAGATTTTTTCGAATTCAAATATACGACTTAAGGTAACTTTACTTACGTTATGATCTAGGTAAAGCTGACGAGTGGCTGTATGGGGATTTTCTGTAATTTCCAATAAAGCATCTAACTTTTTATCATCGCTTGTTTTAACTTTTGGAAGTCTAAATTTAGAACGCTCGTTAGCATTACCTGATTGCCTAAATCGTTTTAATATTTTGCTAATTACGAATTGGGTAATAGGTTCTCGATTCGGATATTCTGCGTTAAAAAGGTTACCATGTGTTCTCCTACGGTCTTCCTAACCAACCATCATTAATAAAGTGATTCTTTCAGTTTCTGTTAAATGTACTCTTATGATATTACGCTCAAATTGCAGTTTCTCAAAATGCAGCAATAAACGTTTTTGTCGATAAATCATTTTTTGACGCGTTAAGTCTTTACCTGACAGTAAAGGTTTGATACAAGCCAACTTAATTATTTTTTTAATTTGTTCTCCTTAATTTCAAATATCAATTCCAAAACAGTTCAATTTAGACATATGGTATGTTAGCCAAATAATATCCGACGTCCGACTATAAATGAAAAAAGCTATATATATACGTATATATATATATATATATATATATATATATATATATATATATATATATATATATATATATATATATATATGTAAATATATATATATATATATATATATATATATATATATATATATATATATATATATATATATATATATATATATATACAAGAGATATGAAAATTAAATTTTTTTACAATTTTCAATTTTAACAGAAATAATAAGTGAAAAAAAAAAAATTCAGCTGCAAATATCTCTGGCGTTTTTTCACCGTTCTATTTTTTTTACATTTAATATCTTACCATAATATACCTGCTCAATGCTTATTTTAGAACTATGTGTTTGCAAGGAAATTACTGAGTATATCACTTTACAAAATTTTTTATTACTGAATAAAAACAATTGCAACAGTCAACACCGAATCAGTACGACATTGTAAACAATGGATCTAAGTAATTATATGGAAAAACAATATTTGCTAACAATAATAGATTTTGAACCCGTATGAGAAAGAGAATGTAAATATATTTTGTAATACATATTAGAGCTAAATTATTTGTTTAAACCTTTTTTATTTAAACCGATTTCTTTACTAAAATAACATATATAAGGTAATTTTACCAGTGAAATAACTAAAAAATCTTTAAACACAAATAATTATTAATTGAAAAAAATATTCCCAATTTTAGATTATTACTAAGACCATAGAGTATACCTTTCTCTTAAGATATGAGGTTTATCCATTCTTCAGCATAGCCTGATACACTGTGTCAGTTCTTGTCAATAGTGGTTCAAATTGCATCAATAATTGTTTTAAATTAGAACATTTATGTTGGTGATTTTCAACAGTTACTTCAAATATTAACTAAAAGGTAAAAGACTACAGCTTAAATCTGTTTTCTTTTGACATAATGTATATATGAGGGTGGATTGAAAAGTCTTGTAAAAAAACAAGGTAAACGATATTTTTTTGCCAAAATGAAAAATTTATTTCTCAACATAATCTCCATTAATTGGTCCCGCCAGTTTCAAATTTTTTATTCCTTTAGAAAAAAATGTTTCGAACTGTGCATAATAGTCGTTTATAGCACAGATAACCTCTTCATTCGACGAAAATTTCTTCCCCCTAAGCCAATTTTTCAGGTTAGGAAACAAGGAAAAGTCACTTGGGATCAAATCTGAGGAATAGGGTGTTTGGGGAATTATTTTGAAACTCAGCTCGCGTATTTTTGCCATTACAAGTGCCTGTGTATAAACAGGCGCATTGTTTTGGTAAAGAAACACTGGCGCGCTGGTCTCGGTCGCTTCTGTTTCAGCTCACAATGCAAACTGTCCAATACCGTTGGGCAGTAAGAGCTAATCACTGTTTTACCCTTTTTCAAATAGTTAATCATAATGATACCCTGTGAGTCTAAAAAATCAGTTACCATCACTTTTTTCGCCGATGAACTCTTTTCACTTTTTTTGTTGCACTTTCACATTCGCCAACTCTGTTTTGACTGCCATTTTGCCTCCGGGATAAAATGGTGGATCCACGTCCAAGTCCTTCGTATTACGCTGTAACTTTTCCAAACACCTTTTTGAAATGTGCTTCCTGGTACATTTTTGGTTTGAAATCAACAAACACTTCACTCAGCTTTTTCATTTTTAGAAGTTCATGAAGAATATTATCTACTTATGCAGATGAGATGCCTAGCATCTCATCAATCTCACGAAGCTTAATGTGACGAACTTCCATTAAGGTATCATAAATTTTATCGACCATTTCTTCGGTAGAGACCTTAATTGGGAGTTCTGAACATACAGCATCTGGAGTGCTCGTACGGCCACGTTTAAATTCATTTATCTATTACTAACTGATTTTGAGTGCTGGTACAGAGTCTTCATGAACTTCCTTCTGTTCAGTTTCTATCTGGGCCGCTAACCATTTTTTAAACAAAAATGTTTTATCGGTGCACGATAGTCGGCTTGATCCATTTCTACGAAACGTGTAACACCGATCACTTACGATAGCTGCCAACAAACAACTGCGCGTTATATCAACAGTCATGCTGCTTAACAAAATTTTCCTCCATTTCTTGGAAATTTATCAGACTTCTTATCCACCCTCCCTGTGCCCCGTGGGGGTGCACGATAGAATATCATCCCCGGTACTTTCTGCCTTCGTAGAAAAAAAGAACAACTTAGATGGTAGATGGCCAGATTCCACCAGGCATCGGCTTAGGCTACGTGAAGTTGCTTAAAGTTTCATTTCTGTACCGTTGTCCCCGGACTGTGGGACCAAATAGCATGATGTGGCACCGGGATACAAAAAATTCCGGAGATAAAATAGCACCCCGTTCGGTTCTCTGGGTGGGGGCTGGTTCAGGAGCGTTAACATAAAAAGAACTTCCTATAATATAATACTTATGCCGGACTGAGTTCAGGTTATGTGCTTTATTTTTGAAACACATTATTTAAGTGCAATAATAACTTTAGTCACTTTGGTTTTATAAACACTTATTTCTTTAAATAGATGGATTTGCAGGTACGAAATAAATAAAAAATAATAATTTAGTGGCGATAACTTCTTCATCTCTTTTCCGCGAGCATTTTTTTGAGATCTGCGAATAGATAATAGTCGCTAGGGGTCAAATCTGAAGAATACGGTGGATGAGGAAGCAATTCGAACTTCAATTCATACAATTTTGCCATCGTAACCATTGACTTGTGACACGGTGCATTGTCTTGATGAAAGAATACTTTAGGCCGTTTCTTTGCGACTTCTGCCTTCAATACCAATAACTTTATATAACATTCGCTATTGATGGTTTTTCCCTTCTCAGCATACTCAATGAAAATTACTCCATGCGCATCCCAAAATACAGAGGCCAAAACATTCTCAACCGACTGTTGTGTCTTTGGTTTTCACCGGCTGCTGTCCACTCAGCTGACTGCCAATTTGATTCCGGTGTAGTGGATCCATGTTTCATTCATTGTCATATATCGCTGAAAAAATCCTTCTTATTGCTCTTAAACAGGTCCAAACAGCGTTCAGAATCATCAACACGTTGTTGTTTTTGGTCCACTGTGAGCAAATGCGGTACCCATTTCGAACAGAGCTTTTTCATGCCCAAATGTTCATGCAAAATATGACCTGCACGTTCTTTTGATATCTTTAGGGTGTCAGCTGTCTCACGCAATTTCACTTTACGGTCATGTGGATTTTTTTATGTTTTCCGGTGTAACCACCTCATCTGGGCGTCCAGAGCGTTCAGCATCATTTGTGTCTGTTCGACTGCATTTAAATTCAGCATACCGGTAATGATGAGTAATTTTCCAGGGGCAGAATCCCCGTAACAGTTGTCAAGCCAATGGTTTGCTTGAACGGTATTTTTTCCCATCAAAAAACAGTGTTTAATCAGCATACGAAATTTTTTTCCTTTATTTTGAAAATATAAAAAGTAGCGTCACTAAAACCGCTGCAA
Source organism: Pachyrhynchus sulphureomaculatus (assembly GCA_019049505.1). NCBI lineage: Eukaryota > Metazoa > Arthropoda > Insecta > Coleoptera > Curculionidae > Pachyrhynchus > Pachyrhynchus sulphureomaculatus. Next base: position 136,932,670 of record CM032446.1, read on the forward strand.
CTTGTAAACTAATGTTCGAAATTTTGACACGTTCGTTTGAAGGTTAGTACTTTCTAAAAATCATATGGATTTTTTGAGAAGGGCACCAAAGACTTTTCAGCCTACTTGTTACAGTTTTTATGACTTTGTTTCAGTGATACTAATTTTCAACTTGTAATACTCTAAATATTAGTTAACCTCGCTGATGAATTATGAATTCTACAATTTATTACGCAGCTGTACTCTGTGTTATTAAAAATAAAATGGGTTCATGAATGAACACTGATGAATAAAATGAAAAATCTTCGTATTTATGTAGTATTTAACGGTTGTTAATATCCCTTACTATTATATAGCCAAATAATTTCTCAAGAACTAGAACATAATATAAAGATTGACTTTTCAAGGACCTAAAATTTTTTACCCACCACATTCAAGTAAAAAATTGACTAATCGCAATTACAAAAATCAATGATCTCGAATAATAAAAAGTACAAGTGTCCAGACGCGTATGTATGGGAATGTGGTATGTTGCGATATTTCCTTTTGGATGCATCGTGTGGGAGCGCCAGCTCACAGAGTATGACCACCATAGAAACCTCGCGGGGCGCCCTACGGGAGCTCTTTTTACGTGCTCATCGACCCCTACCTATCCGTACGTGTTCCGGGACTCCGCTGAGTTTCGAGTGGCTCGTTAGCGAGACGAATTTTCTTGAATTATTCTTGTTCTAGTGACGTTTGACGAATAAGTTGATTGAAAGTAATATGCTGTGTGAAACTTGGAAGAATTATTTCGGTTTTATTGTATCCCTGCATTTTGAAACTTAATAATTTTAATTATATAACTTTCTATACACTCAGTTGCATTAACATCAAAGTTCTGACGGTAATATGGGGACGGAAGAACGGTGTTATTAGAAACTGGCCGTACCCGCGGCTTCACTCGCGTGGACTTGATTCAGTATTATTATCACTGCTTATTCCTTGTGTTACCTAACGTAATCAAATATATTCTATAACCCGACCAGAGAACCTATGTATGAATTAAAAAAATATACGTAAATCGAATAAGTGGTTCTTGAATGATAAGCGCAGTAATGGACAGAGAGACGCTGCGCTTTGTATGTATTATATAGATTATTATTATATAACCTGGCCAAAGAACATATGTATGAATTAAAAAAAAAAATCACGTAAATCGGATAAGTGGTTCTCGCGCGATAAGCGCACTAACGGACAGACAGAGAGATGTTGCATTTTATATGTATTATAGATACAGATTATTTTACAAAAATGTTCTTTTTTCTCATATTTGGTCAATGTAGTTCCATGTTTGGCTGACGGGCCCAAGCCAAGTTAGCACAAACGCTATTACCATTGTGTATTAAGGAATGACCTGACAATGTTACATATTTTCAAATCACTGACTTCTGAATGTTTCTGTGTATGTTTGTGTTGATTCCTAATTGTACTAAGTGTGGTGTGAATGTTATTGGTGTAAGGCCTGTGACTGATATGATGAGGAGGACAATGATGACTTTTTCTTGTTTCTATAGTTTTTTTTATTTCTGTTGCAAGGTCTGCGTATTTGAAGATTTTTTTCTGTATATTTCGTTTGGATGTTTGTGTGTATTTGTAGTAGGGATCTGTGTTTTCTATAAGTTCGTATGTTGTGGCTAGTGCTTGGTGAACTACTTTTGCCGCTGAGTCATGTCTGGCTGTGTATTCCGTTCCGGCTAATATTTTACATCCGCTTGATATTTGTTCGATCGTTTCTTTCTGCTGGTAGCATTTCCTGCATCTGTCTTTTGTAATAGTTGGGTCTTTGATGATATGCTTTTAGTAGTTTCTGGTTAATATGATTTTATCCTGGATGGTAAGTAAGAAGCCTTCTGTGTCAGGGCATAGCTGCCCATCCTATAACCAGGTGTACGATTGTTTTTTATTTGGTACCTGTGTTTTCCGTGGAGTATTTTTTCTGACCACACTTTCATCTTTTCCTGTTGTAATTGAGTGTGACTGTGTATGTCTGCTGGGTGATCCGCCCGGGATAAGTCGAGACGTGTGTAGTTTTTGTCTATTTTCACTGTTACTGTGTGGAGGCTGGTTTGCTTGATGTGAAAGAATTTTCCAAGTGCTTGTATTTGTTATGTGTGTAGTGATCTAATGTCTATAATTCCTCTTCCTCCTGCCTTCCTATCAATGGTAAGTCTTTCTTTGCATGCGTTGGGATATAATTTCCTGTATTTAGTAAATTGAGAATGTATAAGGATGTGAATGTTTTCTATGTCTGTGTGTGACCATTTGATGATACCAAATAAATATGTGAGTATAGGTATAGCGAACGTCTTGATGGCTTTAGTGAGATTCTTGGAGTTGAGTTTTGTTTGTAAAAGTTTCGTGAGTCTGTTTTTGAATTCGATTCTGAGCTCTATTTTGGTGTGATTGTGGTTGAGTTTGGTGCCTTGTTGGAAGCCTAGATTTTTTTTTTATGGGTCTAGCACACGTGCTGCAGGGAAGTCCCTAAAGCGCTCCAGGAGCGGCATGAGTGTGGAAAAAGCGATTCACATTGTTCTTGAATCGCTGTATATTGTACTCGGTGGGAAACACATCGCTGGGCAAATTATTCCAAAGGGATGACGTTCTCCACATAAAAGATTGCTTGAAAAGCGTTGTACGCGGAGTAACAAACTGAACCTCATACGGATGTGAAGCACCAGCGCGACGTGTATTTCTAACGTGCACCGCTTTGGGAGGAATTAAGCGGGCTACACCCTTCGAACACTTTCCATGAAAATACTTGTAGAACAGACTCAAGTCGCCAACCGTTCTTTGATGTTCCAGCGAATCAAGGCCGCCGGTCAATTCCGGGTCCCCAATCAGACGGACCGCTCTTCTCTGAACAGAATACAACAAGTGCAGTGTATGTTTGGGAGCGGAGCCCCAAACGTGGGAGCAGTATTCCATAGTTGGTCGAATTTGGGCTTTGTAAAGCTGATATTTGTATGTTTCTTTGTCAAACATGTTATCGAGTGTTTCGTTGTTGATGGTTTCTGTCACATGGTGGCCTTTCCATTGGCCTTTGTTGATGTGGAGAGTAGTATAACAAGCGGGGTTCTGGATCACCTCGATGGCCACTTTTTCCTTCAGCAGTGGTCCATGACCTCTACTTGACCTTCTACAAGAAGTCCTGAAAAATGTCCTGAAATCTAGAAGAAGTGCTGAAATCTGTGCAAGAAGTAGTCGTCAATGACGTCACAAGTCCAGTGGTTGTTGAACAGTGCCCTTTTGGCATATTTCCTGAATTTCTTGAAGAAGTGTATACCTGTTTACCTGTTTACCTGTACCTGTTGTCACCTAATTACCTGTACCTGTATACCTGTAATTTACCTGTAATATCTGAAGAAGTGTTCAATGACGTCACTCGTCCAGTGGATGTAGCTCAGTGCCTTTTTGTCACTTTTGTTGACCTTGAGGACTTAGAATAAATGTGTGTTAAATGTTGTGTATTAAATTAAATTAAATAAGTTAAAAAAAGTCATGTCTGTAGTAGGATTTGAACCTACATCTGTTGGTTTCAATACTGCAAAACCTGGGGACTTATCCTACTTAGCCAAATAGGATTCGTAATAGAGAATGCAATTGTTGGGATGACATAAAAAAGGATTGGTGAATAATATGTGAAAAGTCTGCAAAGTTGAAATTTGTACAAGAAGTAGTCGTCAATGACGTAAATTGTCCAGTGGATGTTGAATCAGTGCCTCTTTGGCAATATAAGTTGTCTAAAAGGTGTAAAATTAGAGGTAAATAGGTGTAAGATAGGTGTAAATAGATGTGAATAGGTGTAAGTGTGTATGAGAAGAAGTCTGCAAGAAGTAGTCGTCAATGACGTAAATTGTCCAGTGGATGTTGAATCAGTGCCTTTTTGGTAAAATAAAATTTGTCTAAGAGATGTTTTAATGTTAGATGTGAATATGTGTAAGCTTATTAGTTAAGAAAGTGCAAGAAGTAGTCGTCAATGACGTAAATTGTCCAGTGGATGTTGAATCAGTGCCTTTTTGGTAAAATAAAATTTGTCTAAGAGGTGTTTTAATGTTAGATGTGAATATGTGTAAGCTTATTAGTTAAGAAAGTGCAAGAAGTAGTCGTCAATGACGTAAATTGTCCAGTGGATGTTGAATCAGTGCCTTTTTGGTAAAATAAAATTTGTCTAAGAGGTGTTTTAATGTTAGATGTGTGTAAGCTTATTAGTTAAGAAAGTGCAAGAAGTAGTTGTCAATGAGTTAAAATTTGTCCAGTGGCTGTTGAACAGTGCCTTTTTGTCAAGTTTAGATGTTTGAAAATGTCTTTCTAGAGGTAGATAGTCTGCAAGAAGTGATCGTCAATGACGTCACAAGTCCAGTAGATGTGGAAACAGGGTATCTTAACTTCATTAAAAAACTTTGTAAACTTCTGTTAGAGGAGAAGTTGTGTGGAGGCTCGTTGTGTAAAAGTGGATCAATAAGTAATATTTCAGTAGTAAATGTGAGCAAAAAGACCTTATTAGGTTGTATGTTCGAGTTAAAATTTGGTAAATGTTCCCCTAATATGTTGTTTGGCGTCTAAAAGTCGGTAAAAAATGTGTGAGATAAGGCAAAATGTAAACAAAATGTATGACTTATGCTAATTTCCTTGAATTGAAACCAAGTAAACACTTTTGCGAATTATTCTAAAAATAGAAATGACGTGATAGCTAGAATGTTCTAAATGGTCTGATAGGTCACAAAATAGATAAGAAAGGTCAAAAATAGTTGATAATGATATGTTTTGAATGCATACAAGTGTATTAAAATTGATGAAATTTGTTAGCAAGTAAAATAAGTATGAAATGAGCTTATTGTGAGCTCGTTGAAATGTTGTGAACTCGTTGGATTTTGCTATAATATGTTATATGAGATGAAAGCAAGTTAAATAAGTAATATTTGTCAAGAATCGTAAAATAAGTACGAAATGAGCTTAAATGAATCTCAAATGAGTTTTTGATTTGTAATAATAATAGTAAAATATTAAATGAGCCTAGCCTTTTACCGTATAAGAGTAAAAGTTGTTGTTTGTTTTTCACAAAGAGTTAGTTTTGTTGAGCTTAGTTTGGTCTCGTTGTATTGTAAATTTTAGTAAAATATATATATGTAGAGAGAGATGATCCTAGCCTAGTCTGTACTCGTATTATGAGAGGAGAATAAAATACAAGTATGAGCAGATATTTAAGACAATATATTAATAAATTCTACAAATTGTTACTAAAATAAAGTAGATACAAGAAACTATAAAATAATTCATTCGAGTCATCTGTTACTAGTTTTGTAAAAGGTTTTGTTGAGCCTAACAAAAGTATAATTTGGTCTCGTTGTATTGTAAATCTTAGTAAAATATTTGTTAAAAATGAGCTGAGCCTTTGACTCGTTGTGTGGGAACGAGAGGAGAATAAAACATACAAGTATGAGAACACAGATTTAATAAATATATTAATACCAATGAATTTGCCTCGTCTAATTTGTTTAAAAATCTTTACAACTATTCTTCTATAAATTATTCTACTTACTTAAATACTTAAAATATAAAATCTCTATAAAACAATAAAACTAACTAAAATCTTAAGATGTAAATGTAGAGCCTGGTACGAAATGATACAAAAACCTAAATTAAATGAGAGAGTTCAACAAATTTGATAAGAAAGATCAAATATTTGTCGATAAGAGGATGTAAAATGTATTGGATAAAATATAAATTGCAATGTTATGTTTTACTAATAACTATATATATATATATATATATATATATATATATATATATATTTGATTAGAAATATTAAATAAATGCGAGAGAGAGTTCAACAAAAACAGATAAGAAAGGTTAAAATTAGTTGATAAGAGGATGTAAAATGTATTGGATAAAACAACATTTTAGATTCTTACTTAAATACTTAAAAGTACAAAAATATACAATAAAACTAACTGAAATGTTAAGATGTAAATAATATGTTGCCTGGTACGAAATGATACCAACAAAAAAACCAGTTGTTAAGAGAGTTCAACAAATTTGATAAGAAAGATCAAATTTTTGTCGATAAGAGGATGTAAAATGTATTGGATAAAGTACAAATTGCAATATTATATGCTTTACTAATAACTATTTGACTAAAAATTATGAAATGCTTATTAGTATGTATAAATGAGAGAGAGTTCAACAAAAACAGATAAGAAATGTTAAAATTAGTTGATAAAAAGTAGATTCGAAAGCATTAAAATAATTGAAAGACCAATAAATTTGTCATAAATTTAAATATGTAAAATATTTTGTTTCCAAGTTACTACTATCACTAATTAGTTGATTTTTGTATAAATCAAAATTTGTTTCCAAAAGAACAAAGATTTGACTAATAATAAACTAAGAAATAGGTTGTGCTGTTTTGATTGTTTTAAAGTTACTATCACTACTTAGTTGATATTTGTATAAATCAAAATTTGTTTCCAAAAGAACAAAGATTTGTCAAAAACTTTGAGAGAGAGATTTCTTTATTTCCAACAATTTCGATAATTATATAGTAGTTTTTTACATTGGATAATGCACAATGCCATGGATTAATTTCCTTATGAAAATAACATTCTGGAATCATTTTAAATTGACTTAATTTAGGTTCTTGTTCAATGGGAATGTTGTGTATATAGTCCTCATTTAAGAATTTCTTTAAAATATTCACTTTTGCATTTCCCTTGACGTAAATTCGATATGGAGTTTGATAAATTTTCAATACATCTTGTAAAATGGATTGATATTTGTATAAATTACATTAATCATCCTGGTGGGAACGTTTACGTATAGTGGAGGCTGCCATCTTCAGTTTAGCTGAATACGGCCCGCTCATTCCTGCTAATACATTAATTCGACTTGTATATCGAAGACATTTGCGACCCATATGAAGTAGTGTGTCCCTGAGCCATTCATATTCTTTCTTGCCTATGAACAGATTTTCATGTACTGGTCTGACCAATGCACAAGGCTTGTTTTTATAATAAGTTTGCATAATTAAAGGTTGTAGACAATTTTTACACTTTGATTTACTTAATTGAGTTAACATCAGGGACCAGCTCTTCAGTTGTACCATTTCAGCACTCCAACAAAATTTTAACGTTGCACCACTTCGTGAACATTTTAGTACTAGCTTATATGAATATTGAGAACTTGTCATCGTGTATGATTTGACAATTTTCTGTTTTAATAAAATTTCCAAAGAGATTAAATCAGTTATATGTTACTATGTTGATAACTTGTAATTGATTCGACATAAGACATGTATGTGTTTATATAATAAATACAAATCATCTGATATGCATATACTAATTATACACGTTTTTTATCAGTATAAATGCAATTTAAATTGGAAAATTACCACTTATCTAAATAATGATGTATGGAGTCGACTATTCGCTATAGACAAAAATAACAAAAACAATTGGATTAATTTTATAAAATGATAAGAGATAAATGTTGAAAACATGTTTATAATAACAAAGTGATTGGAAAATTTGCTATGACTTAATTAGCGCTATTACTTAAAAACAAACTGCAATATATAAAAATAATAATAACAAAATCTGGTGATTGGAAAAACAGTAATATTTAGATGGCAATTTTATTTAACATTGTATTAAAATTTATTTTTTAAAACAGCTCGATAGATTTACAAATAGTTTAGATAATTGTTCAATTAACTTATTATTCTTATTATGATTGCAATAAATACTACATTGGATACATTTGTTTGATGTCGACAACTCTGACAATTCTTCATTGACACGTCTTAGTACCATATTAACATGGAAACATTCACATGTATCGGGTCCTTCTCGAACTCCAGGATGTGACCATACACATGATACGTAATGTGTTTCTAAATTATTCGTAACTTGTTTGCGATCGATAAAAGGTGTTAAATATTCTCGATAAGATATTAGTCGAATCCTTGTTTCACAACAACATGCTAATTTCTTGACAAAATCATCAATTTTTCTACAAGTTTTATATACTAAATCATCTTGACTGAATAAATTCATTTTGCAAATAAGATGAAATCTTTGATAATTTAATGTGTTATACTGAGAAAAAAAAAACAAGGGGGGGGGGGGGGGGGGGGGGGGGGGGAAAGGGAGACAAAAGGAGGGTTCTCCTATAATTCTTGAGGTTAAAAAAAGAACGATTGAGAAGGGATAGGTATATTTAAATGGATATGTTTGGTTAATAGTCAGTATTTGATAAACATAAAATCAAATAAACAATGAGTGAAGATCGTCAACAATTATATGTAGTAACAAAAAGAAATGGACTTTGGATTAATCGTAATGCTGTCGAATTAACACCTGGTAAATTGTTAAGTGGAGTCGGTTTATATCAAAATGGAGGATGTATAGCATGTGGTGTTCGTGATAACGATCTATTTTCAGGGGGACAACAAGGAATGCATTCGAAATGTCAGGATATCTGGAAGACTGGTACACATGATCTTATAGATAAACATGTACAATCAATAATTCCAAGACCGATTGGGGAACGAGAATACCAACAACGACAAAGAGAACAAAGAGGCAACCATTAGAAACTCCTTGTTAATTCTTATTACCTTTTATTTTTTAAGTAATAGATATATGTATATTTGTCTTAATAAAGTCCTTATATCCTTAAATATTTAATGTTTTGTTTTTCTAGTATAAAGTCCTTATGTTCTTAATACTTTTAGTATTTTAAATAGGAAATAATAAAACACACATGTTTGAAATTGAAAATATTTATTAAACTCGCTCTTTCAATAATATTTCTACAAATTATTCAGTTAACATTTTGGAAAAATTCCTTAAAAAATTTATTAAACACATATGATGTTGATATTATGGGATGAATATCGAAAGCCATGCCAATAGTGTCATACAGTTTGTAGTACTACATTGAACTTTAGCATTGTAAATTAGATTATGATCTAAACAGGAAGGTTTTGTAGGATTAAATGTTGGCATGTTCCATACATTTAAAGTATCTATATCAATCATCTTGAAATTGGGATTAGTATGCAAATTAGTAGTAGTAGTAGAAGCAGCAATGTTGTCTTGAACGAATCGAAAAACATGTTTTCCTTTTACATACAATACATCAATATTGTCCAGTACTCTATCTAAAATTTCTCCAACTTGCTTGTAATCTACATAGCCGGAAGAATATCGTAAACCAAGTTCCTTTTCAGTCTTACAAACAGCTCTTTTATTGAGTCGAGATAATTGAGCAAAGGGTATTTTGGGTTTCAATACATAATGACTTGTCTGTAAAACATTTGATATAGTAATTTCTTTAGCATGGAATTCTTCCACATACACATCATGATTATCATCATCGGCAGCAAATAAAAAGTTAAATCCCTGAATATCGAGAACAGCCAACTTCATCGTGTCACAGTTACTTTACAACTAATACGACTTTTACAAAGCAAACATATATAATATGACCTCTCCACAAAAATTGTTTACCTGAAATGATTTCAATATTAATCTTATTTTTGTATTTAGGTCTCTAGAAAAGTTTAAAAATTATTAAAACAAAAGTTTTATACGAGAGAAATATCTATTTTCTTCTTAAAGGTATTTATAAAATATCTAACATCTAAACTATAATATCTGGTATCCTAATTTAATTATATCCTCCCAACTTAAATATTCATTATCATCATCATCATCCACATCCATTTCACTCTCTGTTTGTTCAATCATCTGTTCATCCTCATCCATTTTCTCCTTTAACCATTTTTCCTTTAATTTACTAAGTGGGATTTCATCATCGTTGTCATCATCATCATCATCATTTTCATCAACTTGAACTTTTTGTTGTAGTAATTTTTCTCTTAATAAATTTAAGGGTAAATGTTCTTCCTCTTCTTCGACAATTTCCATTTCCCTTAATTCCAGTAGTCTTAGTAACTCTATATTTCTTTTAATAACGTTGTTGGCATTTACTTCTTCTTCATTAAAAAGCGACATTATTAAGTATTGGAGCAAGTAACTATTAGACGAATGAATTTTGTATTGATTTTAATACCTTTCTATACACCTATTATATAGGGGGATTTAATCACATCTTACATAGTCGTCATGAGAGTCAATTAGTCTATTAAAAATAAGCAAATATGTAAACTAGTGGAGTCGTTTTTATCCGGAAAAAAAAAAAAAAATGTTGTCTGATAAGGTTTTTAAGTAAACAAGATATCATTAATTTATTGCTCTAGTCACATAAATTTTCCAAATATCAAATGACGTGATTTATTTTTTTTCCTGTATTTACTATATAAGCATTAAAAATTTCTTACTCAGAATCAAATTTATTTGTTGTGTAGTGAAACAAATAGTTGCTTTTAACAATGTTGATAATTTTTGAATCTGAAGACATTAAAGTGTTACCTATCAAAACGTTATATATATTAATAAAAAACTTATTCGTGTGAGTATTGTTTCATATAATTTACTACGTATATATTTAGATTTGATTTTAATGATTGATTTAATTAATATATAGATTATTATATATCTTTTATTTCTTTCACAGACGTGGTGTGCATAAAATTGAAATTGTAAATAATACTAATCAAATTAATGTATTCTTGGACGGGGATGAAGTACCAACTACCAAATTGGAAGAAATTACCTGGATATTACCGATAAGGTATCTACACGTAGAGGCCGAGAGTGCAGAGGATGAAAAGACATTTTTGGATGCGATTCAAAAGTATCCAGGGATAAAATCCTATATATTAAATAATAAATATACCTTATAGTTTGTAAACGTAAAAGTTTTTGTTTTCAAGTTACTAATAAACTGTAAAACATTTACCTTTGTTTTATTTAAGAATAATAGTTAGATATAAGATACATGAAAGTATTTAGTTATTCTTTTTAATATTGGTTTCAACTGAAAATGACTTGGGTAGTAGGAGTAAAATAAAATAATTTTAAAATTTGTCTTGATTCGTTATATCAAAAAGGTTTAAATGAAATAATTTTAATAATAATAAAGTTTAATAGAAAACGAGATAGAAATCGATAAAGAATGAATTCCTCAACAAGTTGTCCTTCATGTCAAAGTAAAATAACATATTTGGGTCATAAATCTTATAATCAGAATACATATTGTTCCAATTGTATTCGATATTACAAAGAGGCTTCATGGCAAACTGTACGTAGTCTAGGATATATACCAAAAGATACTTTGGAAAGAAAAAAGAACAAATTGGAAAATGAAACCAAGAATCAATTTACTAACTTAATGCCAAATAATCATATCTGTAAGAGACCGAATTGAATCATCATAAAATGAGATAGATGTGTTTTATTTGTACTATTTAGTAAACTTAATAAAAAACATGTTATTACTTAAACATATCGTCTATTTTATAACTGAATACAATTTTACAAGTATTAACTAATTACATACTATGTGATTTCATAAATCTGAGATTATTCTTCGATAAGATACCAAATAGTCGTTCGTTCGCATTTATAACAATAATCTCGTAATCTGAGTCGAGGTCGAAGTTGTCGAACAGAATTATTACGTCTAATGATTAAATTTACTTGAGCTATATGTGGTTGAAAAGGTATACTTTTCGATTCTCTCCAACAACCACTACATAAATAAGTAAAGTTCATGGTAGCAGCAATTGTTATTTCTAAGACTATTTCCAAGATACTGATTTGTTATTCCTCAAGAAGATACCACATAGTTATACGAGCACACTGATTACAATAAACCCGTATTCGAGGTCGAGGTCTTTGATAATTTGCATATGGAACTCTGTGTGTTTCTCTCCAACAACTACTACATAAATACATAAAAAATTCCATGCAGATAATGTCAAGAGTAGCACATACAATGATAAATTATATTACTATGCAATGAGTAGTTCAAATGCACCAATGCTCAACTATTAAATTTTAACTTTCTCCTTCTCGCAATTTTCTATTTTGTCTTCTACACGTCGACAGTCGAATAATATATTTGTCTTTCGAGTCCAAAAGTACTTCTTCTCGTTCTAAGCAGTCTTTTAGATTTACGAAAATTTTCGTTTCTTCTTTCCTCTGTTGTTTTAAATCCTTTTGACATTTGGACAAATCGTTATCTAACTGATAGATTTCACGAGTCAGATCGGTCAAATTACTTTTAAAATTTTCAATTTCCTCCTTTAAATCGGCAATTACGACATATGCTACTTTGTATTTTTCTTGACAAATTTGCAATGTTTCCGTTAGATTGGTTCTCAATAAATACAAATCCGATTCCAATTTGATATTTTCCTTGAGCAGTGCAATATGTTTCGTATAATTTAACGACATTGTTAAATTCGCAGCCAGGTATTCGTATTCTAGAATTTTTCCCATACAAATATCATTAACAGCTTGTTCATTATCGTATAAATCCATATAATTGTCCAGTGACTTAATACATTCCTGATACAAATTTAAACTGGTATTATAAAGTGAATGATAATCCTCTAATAAATATTCATAATTTTGATTACAAGAATTATTGACATCAGCATCGTAGTTGTTTGTACTTTGACCAACAACAACAATAACGAGAACAAGCAATAGACAGGTAGAGAACATTAGTGTGGTCAATATGAGCGAATGATAAATGAATCAAAAACTTATTTAGCATCTGTTTTTATAGAGATCGTGTTCTCCTCCCGAGAACCTCTTAAAGTCTCTAAAAAATATGGAAAATGTAAAATTTAACTGTTTAAAATGTGGATGTAAAGTTAACAAAAATATAAATAGTTACTATCGAGATCGAGTTAGAATACGTAAATATTGTACATATTGTTTAATTAATTTTGTATATAGAAAAAAATAGCCTAATTTCCATGCTTCTATCAATTACAACTATAAATAGTAGGGAGAGATAACTTGTATAAAAACATTTCATTAATAATACACATCATATCAGTCATTCAAAAATGCCAGTTATTGTACGAGTAAAATGTCCACAATGTAAAGGTGAAAGTGAAATACGAAATCAAATAAAGTCAATTGGCAACTTATCTCCCAATATCAGCAATTAAACGAACGATTTATGGAGGAATTTGCCGGAATGTTGGATTGGAATGCCATCAGTATCCATCAAAACTTGACTGAAGATTTTATCCGTCGACATAGAGAACGAGTTAATTGGAAATTTATTCAAAAATTTCAACGAGGAATCAGTCCCACCTTTTTACAAGAAATGAAACCCTACATTGATCAAATTGAAAATTGTTGTTGTTAAATCATTATAGTTTTCTCTTTTATACTTAATAAAGCCTTTTTCCGTACAAGTTGTTGTTTTTGTTATTTTTAACTACATACTGCTAATACTTTTATCATTGCATAAAACACGAGTTATATTAATTATATTGTACATTCAATGTATTTGAATTTATTCCTTATCTGCTAAATTTTAACCTTCTTATCTGTTTTGAACTCTCTTTTATGTTATAAAAAGATTGAATTGGTAAATACAAGCAATTGTCTGCGTTTTCCTCTCTCACAACATATATTTTGTTTTGTGTGTGTATAATTACTTAAACAGGTGAGTTTAACAGGTTTTATATTTATACATCATATCTAATTTGAATTGTTGTTGTTTGCAGTATGTCCTCTTTAAACGTTGAATCTACCATGCCTACAACATCTTCATCTAATCTAATAATTGATATGGATACAACAATTCCTACTACTACTACTACTACTACTCCTAAGGAAAAATTTCCACTTGCTAAAAATATATTTTTGGATGGTCTTACACATATGGGACTACTCAAATTTCTCAAGAGATTTGAAAACGTACACCTCTATAATGATGTTAAACATGAAAATAGTAGGGAATCATTAAAGACTTTTAGACAAAACCTGCACACATTAACAATTGTGAATAAAATGCAACAACAACAAAATTATAGACTATTTGAACGTTCGCCACTATCTCAATTGTATTTTTCGTTAATATTTGACTCGATTGAAAATTTTGATGAAAAGAATATCATCGACTGTATAAAGGAAATTCCCACAGAAATATTTGAACAATTTCCATCGGTAATTGTTATCCCTAATAAGTACAATCTTAAGGACATTATTTGGAAAAGTATGCAAATACAAGAGATAGATTTAATTTCAGCCGTAAAATATGTAAAGACTCAATTTAAATTTTTCACCTTATTATCCAAATACAACCTTTTCAACCAATATGTCTTTTTACCTCATTATCCACAAATGTATGATAAAACTTACTTTTCCGACTTGTATGTACGTATAGAAAGAGCAATTCAAATAATTAATGACGACGATGATGACAACTCGAAAATAATTATTCCAGGAAATAACTCTTGTTGGAAAGCATACAAATCAGATGCGGGTTTCGATCTTTGTATTAAACACGACACATTTTGTCCCGCAGGGAAAGCTACAAAGATTGAATTAATTGAAAAAGTAAATATTCCTATAGGATTCTATGGACAAATTATTGCGAGATCCTCTACGAATTCTATAGGAACTATACGAACAGGTATCGTAGATGCAACCTATAACGGACCTCTAATTATTTATTTTATATCGGATGAAAATATCTTATTGGAAAAGTATCGAAAAATTGCTCAATTAATTATATGTCCTTTGGTAAATGCATCGATCGAAAGAAATATTACGACTCTAAAGAGAAGTCTTATCAGAAAATCAAACAATTTTGGTTCTTCGGGAAAATATAAGATTCCCGCTGCTCAATTTTTGGGTGCACGACAATATTGTGCACAACCGCAAACAGATATTGACATTGCCGAATTTAATCAATGTTTTAAAAATTTAGTCTATTCAGATTCTTCCGATTCTGAATAATTTTACGTTTGTTGTTGTACCTCTAAGAGTCTTTTTTACCTATTATAATACAAACTGTATTAGATTTAGCTATTATTAGTTTTTTAATCTATTAGTATATAAAGTTTAACCTAGGAATAATTTGGTTATAAAATAAAACAATGTTTATAAGGTATTTTGGAATTTATTAAAGACTACATCTTTTTCATACAAAAAACTTTTTTAACAGGAAGTCTCGCAATTTCATCCCATACTTTTTGTGTCGGTTCCTTCTCCAAACGCACATGAATACGTCTCCTTTGCCTTTTTATTTCCAACAAAATATCTCTGAAAAATAAATATATTGCTAGTAAGATGATTTAGGAATTTTACTATTCATACTCACTTGAATAACTCTTGGAGTAATAAGATATTTGTCGATAAGGCATTCAAATCTTCAGATTCAAATATTAAAATCATATCTCTGAAAAATAAATATATTGCTAGTAAGATGATTTAGGAATTTTACTATTCATACTCACTTGAATAACTCTTGGAGTAATAACATATTTGTCGATAAGGCATTCAAATCTTCAGATTCAAATATTAAAATCATATTTTTGCTTTCAAACTAACTAGAATCTTTACACACAACAAACAAAAGGTTCTTTTTCTCGAAAAAACTGCTACTTTGATCAGACTTTCCTCTTCTGCTTTTTGCGTTATAATGTGTTAATATGAAAATTGAAAATGGTATAATTTTCTCTCTTGAACAATTCTTGAGAATCAATATCAACTTGCCTTTCTTCTTCTTCTCTATTTGTACTTGACTTGTGTGTTTATATATTAAATACAGGATATTAATCATATGATAATCATTTGATATTTTTTAGAAACTTATATTTATCTATTATTAGTTTTTTAAGATTTATCTATTAGTATATATTTCATAAGTTTAAGCTCTAGTAATTTGTTAATTTGTTTATAAAATAAAGCAATGTTTGTAAGATATTTGTATTTTATTAACAGACTACCTAAGAATTACATCGTAAAAAACAATTTTCACAGGTAACTTGTCAAATTCCTCCCATTCTTCTCGTGTCGGTTCCTCCTCCAAACACAAATGAATCGTGTTCTGTCCTCTTCTTATTTCAAACAAAATATCTCTGAAAATCAATAATAATAATAATATGTTAGACAAGAAACAAGTAAAAGTTTAGAAAGGTGAATTTTACTATTCATACTCACTTGAAGAACTCTTTTAATAACACATACAACATGTCTAATGACGTCTCCTCATCTATTATGTCGACTGCGACAAAGATCATTTCGTTCAAACTAACTAGAAACGAATCTTTACACAACAAACAAAAATTGTAATTGAATCGGTATAAGATGGGTGTTTATATATTAAATACAGGATATTAATCATCTGATATGCATTTTTTAGAAATATATATACTGATTATACACGTTTTATCAGTATAAATGCAATTTAATTTGGAATATTACCACTTGCATCATGCAAAATTTCCATTTGTTATTAAAAACATGTTTTTCGATATTTATCTCGTATCATTATATTTTTATAGACTAATTGACTTGTTTTTGTTTTTTACATAAATCAAAACTAATTAAGTAAGACAACAATTGACTTGTTTTTGCAATAAAGCAAAAACTAATTAAGCAAAACAAATCTATAAGTTTAAAATATAAAATAGAACGAATTATTTATTAATATAGTCATCAGTTTAAACGTTTAACTTGAACAAAAATTATTATTATTCAGTTAGTCAGTCATTCGATTTCAATATGATTGAATCAGATGTGTTTATTGACATTCAAGGATATAATTGTTCTTTTGGATATGTAATCAAAGAGTTGGCAATTTATGATGGACATCGTTGTGCAAATTATTTATTTAAACCACCATTCTCGAGAACTATGATATCTAATGCTAAAGATCAAAAATTGATTGATTGGTCAGACAAATATCACGGATTATGTTGGGAAAATGGATTTGTTGAAATAAACGATATCGAATCCATTTTACAAGATGTATTGAAAATTTATCAAACTCCATATCGAATTTACGTCAAGGGAAATGCAAAAGTGAATATTTTAAAGAAATTCTTAAATGAGGACTATATACACAACATTCCCATTGAACAAGAACCTAAATTAAGTCAATTTAAAATGATTCCAGAATGTTATTTTCATAAGGAAATTAATCCATGGCATTGTGCATTATCCAATGTAAAACTACTATATAATTATCGAAATTGTTGGAAATAAAGAAATCTCTCTCTCAAAGTTTTTGACAAATCTTTGTTCTTTTGGAAACAAATTTTGATTTATACAAATATCAACTAAGTAGTGATAGTAACTTTAAAACAATCAAAACAGCACAACCTATTTCTTAGTTTATTATTAGTCAAATCTTTGTTCTTTTGGAAACAAATTTTGATTTATACAAAAATCAACTAATTAGTGATAGTAGTAACTTGGAAACAAAATATTTTACATATTTAAATTTATGACAAATTTATTGGTCTTTCAATTATTTTAATGCTTTCGAATCTACTTTTTATCAACTAATTTTAACATTTCTTATCTGTTTTTGTTGAACTCTCTCTCATTTATACATACTAATAAGCATTTCATAATTTTTAGTCAAATAGTTATTAGTAAAGCATATAATATTGCAATTTGTACTTTATCCAATACATTTTACATCCTCTTATCGACAAAAATTTGATCTTTCTTATCAAATTTGTTGAACTCTCTTAACAACTGGTTTTTGTTGGTATCATTTCGTACCAGGCAACATATTATTTACATCTTAACATTTCAGTTAGTTTTATTGTATATTTTTTGTACTTTTAAGTATTTAAGTAAGAATCTAAAATGTTGTTTTATCCAATACATTTTACATCCTCTTATCAACTAATTTTAACCTTTCTTATCTGTTTTTGTTGAACTCTCTCTCGCATTTATTTAATATTTCTAATCAAATATATATATATATATATATATATATATATATAGTTATTAGTAAAACATAACATTGCAATTTATATTTTATCCAATACATTTTACATCCTCTTATCGACAAATATTTGATCTTTCTTATCAAATTTGTTGAACTCTCTCATTTAATTTAGGTTTTTGTATCATTTCGTACCAGGCTCTACATTTACATCTTAAGATTTTAGTTAGTTTTATTGTTTTTATAGAGATTTTATATTTTAAGTATTTAAGTAAGTAGAATAATTTATAGAAGAATAGTTGTAAAGATTTTTAAACAAATTAGACGAGGCAAATTCATTGGTATTAATATATTTATTAAATCTGTGTTCTCATACTTGTATGTTTTATTCTCCTCTCGTTCCCACACAACGAGTCAAAGGCTCAGCTCATTTTTAACAAATATTTTACTAAGATTTACAATACAACGAGACCAAATTATACTTTTGTTAGGCTCAACAAAACCTTTTACAAAACTAGTAACAGATGACTCGAATGAATTATTTTATAGTTTCTTGTATCTACTTTATTTTAGTAACAATTTGTAGAATTTATTAATATATTGTCTTAAATATCTGCTCATACTTGTATTTTATTCTCCTCTCATAATACGAGTACAGACTAGGCTAGGATCATCTCTCTCTACATATATATATTTTACTAAAATTTACAATACAACGAGACCAAACTAAGCTCAACAAAACTAACTCTTTGTGAAAAACAAACAACAACTTTTACTCTTATACGGTAAAAGGCTAGGCTCATTTAATATTTTACTATTATTATTACAAATCAAAAACTCATTTGAGATTCATTTAAGCTCATTTCGTACTTATTTTACGATTCTTGACAAATATTACTTATTTAACTTGCTTTCATCTCATATAACATATTATAGCAAAATCCAACGAGTTCACAACATTTCAACGAGCTCACAATAAGCTCATTTCATACTTATTTTACTTGCTAACAAATTTCATCAATTTTAATACACTTGTATGCATTCAAAACATATCATTATCAACTATTTTTGACCTTTCTTATCTATTTTGTGACCTATCAGACCATTTAGAACATTCTAGCTATCACGTCATTTCTATTTTTAGAATAATTCGCAAAAGTGTTTACTTGGTTTCAATTCAAGGAAATTAGCATAAGTCATACATTTTGTTTACATTTTGCCTTATCTCACACATTTTTACCGACTTTTAGACGCCAAACAACATATTAGGGGAACATTTACCAAATTTTAACTCGAACATACAACCTAATAAGGTCTTTTTGCTCACATTTACTACTGAAATATTACTTATTGATCCACTTTTACACAACGAGCCTCCACACAACTTCTCCTCTAACAGAAGTTTACAAAGTTTTTAATGAAGTTAAGATACCCTGTTTCCACATCTACTGGACTTGTGACGTCATTGACGATCACTTCTTGCAGACTATCTACCTCTAGAAAGACATTTTCAAACATCTAAACTTGACAAAAAGGCACTGTTCAACAGCCACTGGACAAATTTTAACTCATTGACAACTACTTCTTGCACTTTCTTAACTAATAAGCTTACACACATCTAACATTAAAACACCTCTTAGACAAATTTTATTTTACCAAAAAGGCACTGATTCAACATCCACTGGACAATTTACGTCATTGACGACTACTTCTTGCACTTTCTTAACTAATAAGCTTACACATATTCACATCTAACATTAAAACACCTCTTAGACAAATTTTATTTTACCAAAAAGGCACTGATTCAACATCCACTGGACAATTTACGTCATTGACGACTACTTCTTGTACAAATTTCAACTTTGCAGACTTTTCACATATTATTCACCAATCCTTTTTTATGTCATCCCAACAATTGCATTCTCTATTACGAATCCTATTTGGCTAAGTAGGATAAGTCCCCAGGTTTTGCAGTATTGAAACCAACAGATGTAGGTTCAAATCCTACTACAGACATGACTTTTTTTAACTTATTTAATTTAATTTAATACACAACATTTAACACACATTTATTCTAAGTCCTCAAGGTCAACAAAAGTGACAAAAAGGCACTGAGCTACATCCACTGGACGAGTGACGTCATTGAACACTTCTTCAGATATTACAGGTAAAATTACAGGTATACAGGTACAGGTAATTAGGTGACAACAGGTACAGGTAAACAGGTAAACAGGTATACACTTCTTCAAGAAATTCAGGAAAATATGCCAAAAGGGCACTGTTCAACAACCACTGGACTTGTGACGTCATTGACGACTACTTCTTGCACAGATTTCAGCACTTCTTCTAGATTTCAGGACATTTTTCAGGACTTCTTGTAGAAGGTCAAGTAGAGGTCATGGACCACTGCTGAAGGAAAAAGTGGCCATCGAGGTGATCCAGAACCCCGCTTGTTATACTACTGTGGAGCACTTTGCATTTACTTAATTTAGTTATACCAAATTTCATATTGATATCTAAAGTAAGTATTTCTGTGATTTTGAGGAGTTCTTTCAGTTGTGTTTTTGTGGCAGTGGAGTTTTATGTCATCCATATATAGGAGGTGGTTTATTTTATGTTGGTTCACTTTTTGGTGTCTGATGTTGAAGCCATGGTCTGTTCTGTTTAGTGTATTTGAGAGTGAATTGAGACAGAGACAAAACCATAGAGCGCTGAGCGAGTCTCCCTGACATATATCCCGTCTGAGGTACAGCTCTTCTGTTTGGATGCGTTCGGTTTGTGTTTTTAGGTGGATTTTTGTTTTCCGTATTTTCATAATTTACGCGATAAATTGCCTGAGGTTTCGGCTCATTTTATAAATTTCTAGGGCTCTGATTAACCAGCTGTGGGGTATGAAGTCGAAGGATTTGTTATAGTAGATGCAACTGATGTGAAGGTTTTTGTGTTCTCACGCTATCTATGATCAGCTGCTCTTTGCATCCTTAGCTATTTTTCCTGCACCCCTTCTGCTCTTCTATGAGAATATTGTTGTCTATTAGGTGTTGTGGCTGTGATGATCTTGTATAGGGTTGGAAGACAGGTATGTTTTTCCTTATGTAAGAAAGTGGGGAATGTGTGTGGTTGTAGTATGGCTTTGTTGATTTGGTATGTGAGTGCTTCGTGTGTGGTGATAAACTGTCTGTACCAGAAGTTTTGTATATTGTCAATTCCAGGGTATTTCCAGTTGTGTGTGTGTTTGATTGTTTCTGTAATTTCTTGTGTAGTTATTGTGGAATTTTCTTGTTCTGTCACATGTTTATGTTTGTGTTCTTCGACTTTGATCCAGGGGGTGTGTATTATTATGTAGTTTGAGTTCTGACCAGATACTTTTCCAAAGATGAAGACCGGGCAACTGACAATGGACCTGCCAAAAGTGTTGTGCCGGCGAGTAAACCGACACCCACCAAGGCGGGAAAATCAAGGCAACGCATGAGTTATACTACAGGAACAAACGAACACACCATGCGTTGCTTTAATAAAAGCACAAGTCTTGACAAAGAAACCACTGAGAAGGGAATCACTCGCCACCTAGACCCACCACCATCAATCCCAAACGCAACCGACGAAGTATTTAATCAAAAACTCCCGCGACGACAAAGAAATCCCAACAGCACAAAACCAAAATTCAAACGGCAAATAAGAATAGAAAACCAAATCAACAACATCAGGAGATATCTAGGACACCTTACCCAGTTTATCAACGGGAACGTGTCCAAACGAGTCACACAGAGTATAAACAAGATCAAGTCCGGGTCTCCCAACAGAACACTGCCAGAAATCCTGGATACTCTGAAACAAAAATTATCCGTATATGCCGCAAGACTTCGTAGATACAAAGAACCAAACGAGAGGAAAGATACCAACAACCTCTTCCGAAGAAGCCAAAACACAGTTCTACCGGAAAACTATACACAGCAAACAGACAGCAGTGACCGAACCACCAAACAAACAAGAACTCACAGATCATTGGAAAAGTATCTGGTCGGAACCCAAACTACCCAATAATAACACCCCCTGGATCAAAGCCAAAGAAGGCAAAGATAAACATGTGACAGAACAGGAAAATTCCACATTAACTACTGTGGGACCAAAGAGCATGATGAGGCGCCTGGATGCAAGAAGTTCCGGAGGTAGAATGGCCCCCCGTTCGGATCTCCGGGTGGGGGCTGGTTCGGAGGCGTCGACTTGCAGACATCATAATTTTAAGATAGATTTTTGCAACATACGAGGTATTAACTCGAACATAAATTCAGTGCATCAACACCTGCAATCAGATAAACCTCATGTACTCGCTCTATGTGAAACTAAGGTCAGTCCATCGACCAGCACGGTCAACTAACTTTATCCTGGGTACGACTTCTATTCCCGATTTAGGCGTAACTTTGGAATCTGTCTTTTGTCAGAAGCGACCTCTCTTGTCAACGAGAAGAAGCTCTGGAGCCCCCCAACTTTGATGTTATGTGGTTAAAAATAACGACTCAACAAACCACAAGGTTCATCTGTATCCTGTATCGACCACCAAGTGATACCAATTTTCGAACACTTTTCGCTTCTCTTGCAGACACCATCGATCATTTACAAAGTAACTATCCAAGTGCCGAAATTGCCATCCTGGGCGACTTTAATGTCCACAATATCAACTGGCTCAAATATTCAAATACTACCGACGAACAAGGTCGTGAAGCTGAATCATTCTCAATCAGTTATGGCTTAACTCAGCTTATTGACGAACCAACACGGATCCCTGATCGAGACGGGGAGTTCGCCAGTCTTCTTGATCTGTTTTTAACCACCAATCCGGAGATTTACACGGTCACCGTAAATCCGCCGTTAGGTTCTTCCGACCATAAACTGCTTTCGACATCGAGTATCCTGCCAATCAGTGACAGAGAGGCGCCTAGGCCGCGCAATGGCATACTTTCGAACTTTCCCTTGGATGGACGTTTGTTTTCGATCCGATAACCCATCTGACTGCGCCAGGGAGGTCTCCGATGTTATTTTGGCTGGTATGGAAGCTTACATCCCTTTTTCGAAGAAATGCTCCTCAAACGGCAAGCCTTGGTTCGACCGAAAATGCAAAGAAGCTGTTGCTTCTAAACATATTGCCTACCGACAATGGCGTGAAAATCCTAACACCGTAAATCGAAACAACTTTGTTCATGCCCGGAACAGATGCAAGGGAATTGTCGACGAAACCAAGGAGGCACACAACCAACGAATTAGAAACAAACTTCTCGCTTGTCCCAACAATTCCAGGTCCTTTTGGGCAGTCGCTAAGGCAGTTAGTCAAAATTTTACCAATCCACCATACCACCACTCACACGGCCAGATAATTCCATTGCAACCACACCTGTTGAGAGAGCGAACTTGTTGGCTGAACTCTTTGCTTCACATTCTACTGTCGATTTCCAAGGAAAAACACCACCTACTATTCCCATATTGCAGTCAAGGATGCCCGATGTTGTCTTCAGACAGCGCAACATAAAGCGTATTTTAATGAAGCTAGGACACCAAGAAGACACCAGTTTTCTGTAGACTTTTTAACCTATCCTACAGAAAGGGAATATTTCCGTCCTGCTGGAAATGTGCCACGGTTCAGCCGATACCTAAAAAAGGTAAGAAGACCTTGCCAAATAACTACCGACCAGTTGCACTGCTTTCAATAATATCGAAAGTCATGGAAAAGGTTATCAATGAGCATCTTCTAAAATATCTTGAACGATTCAATATTATTAGCGATCACCAATATGGTTTTCGTAAACATAGATCAACAGGAGATCTTCTGACTTATGTAACACATGTTTGGAACAACGCAATTGAACACTTTGGAGAATCTCGAGCGGTTGCTCTTGACATATCCAAGGCATTCGACCGTGTTTGGCACGATGGACTGTTGGCTAAGTTGCGCTCTTATGGTATGTCTGAAAGGTTCTGTTTGTGGCTCTCATGTTTCCTCAGAGAGCGTTCTTTACGAGTGGCGGTCGACGGATTTCTTTCTAACACCCTCACTATCAACGCCGGTGTGCCCCAGGGCTCCATACTGTCTCCTACTCTCTTTCTCATTTACATTAACGATCTGCTGGAAAAGACCGGGAATCCAATCTATAGCTTTGCAGATGACAGTACGCTTGTCTCTTCATTCACCTTGAACGCTCGGACATCGGCTGCTCAGGCGAATATCCGCAGACAGCAGGAGGTCGTTCAACTTAACAAAGACCTGGAAGAGATTCTATCTTGGGGTGACAGTAACCAAGTGGAATTTAACGCTACAAAAACCCAAGCGGCAGTTTTTTCTAAAAAACTTAACGTTGCTGAACCCGACATAGTTATGTCGGGGCACTCCATTCCCCTAGCATCGTCGCTCAATTTGTTGGGCGTTAGTTTGGGAGCAAAT
Organism: Pachyrhynchus sulphureomaculatus; assembly: GCA_019049505.1. Taxonomy (NCBI): domain Eukaryota; kingdom Metazoa; phylum Arthropoda; class Insecta; order Coleoptera; family Curculionidae; genus Pachyrhynchus; species Pachyrhynchus sulphureomaculatus. The sequence goes on from CM032446.1 coordinate 136,956,965, forward strand.
ATGTCTTGGCATGAACATGTTGCAGGCATAGCAAGGAGAGCTTCTCAAAAGTTGGGAATATTATTTAGAACCAGAAAGCTTTACACCCCACAACAACTGTTAATTCTTTACAAAGCCCAAATTCGACCAATTATGGAATACTGCTCCCACGTTTGGGGCTCCGCTCCCAAACATACACTGCATTTGTTGGATTCGGTTCAGAGAAGAGCTGTCCGTCTGATTGGGGACCCGGAATTGACCGGCGGCCTTGATTCGCTGGAACATCGAAGAACGGTTGGCGACTTGAGTCTGTTCTACAAGTATTTTCATGGAAGGTGTTTCGAAGGATGTAGCCCGCTTAATTCCTCCCAAAGCGGTGCATGTTAGAAAATACACGTCGCGCTGGTGCTTCGCATCCGTATGAGGTTCAGCTTGTTACTCCGCGTACAACGCTTTTCAAGCAATCGTTTATATGGAGAACGTCATCCCTTTGGAATAATTTTGCCCAGCGCTGTGTTTCCCACCGAGTACAATTTACAGCGATTCAAGAACAACGTGAATCGCTTTTTCCGCACTCGTGCCGCTCCTGGAGCGCTTTAGAGACTTCCCTGCAGCACGTGTGCTAGACCAATAAAAAAAAAAAAAAAAAAAAAAATCTGTGTTTTTGTTTGTTTGGTGATTCAGTCACTGCTATCTGCTCGTTGTAAATAGTTTTTCGGTAGAACTGTTTTTTGCTTCTTCGGAAGAGGTTGTTGGTGTCTTTCCTCTCGTTTGATTATTTGTATCTACTGAGTCTTGTGGCATAGATGGATAGTTTTTGTTTCAAAGTATCAAGGGTGTCTGGCAGTGTTCAGTTGGGAGATTTGGATCTGATCTTGTCTACACACTGTGTGGCACGTTTGGATGCGTTCCCGTTCATAATCTGGGTAAGGCGTCCTAGATCTCTTCTCATGTTGATTTTGTTTTCTATCCTTATTTCCCATTTGAATTTAGGTTTTGTGCTGTTGGGATTTCTTTGTCGTTGCGGGAATTTTTGATTATTTTGTGTTAGAGTGGTAATTGCTGCTGCGTATATTATTGTGTGAATGTTTTCGATTGTGCTTAAGTCTGTTATGTACTGGGGTATTATGTGCTTGTTTATTGTGTTAAACGAGAGATGGGATTTCTTGTTGTGGGGTCGGTGCTTGACCATCGAGCTAAATGTGACTCTATTTCTACTTTGAGTGTTTCTATGAAAGGTGATTCGGGGTGATGTTGTGTAGATGTTGCTGAGGGTGGTGAGTGATAGATTATATTGTCTATGATATGGTATGAGGTGCTTGCTTTTTTCTTGTAATATTATTTTGAGCTATGCTCTTGCTGGGTAGTGGGTCTTGTGTGTATTTTTGTATTCGGCTAGGTGGTTGTGTGTTTGAGGTTGGTTCGGTATTTGCTCTGTTGTTTTTATTGTTTAGTTGGTTTGTGTTCAGTTCAGCAGCTACTGTATCTTTGATGGTTTGTAATTCGAAAGGTGTGAAGCTATTCTTCTTGGAAATAACTCTTTTTTGGTAGTAATTGCAGATGTGGATATTGTACCAAGAAAAGTGTGTGCAGTTCTAGCCTATAGCCCGATGTTATTGTTTCGAGTTTGGTGGCGGTGTAGTAACAGCGTATCACTTTTCTGTTCATTTCATCTGTCCATTTTAACCGCTGTCTTGGTTTGCCAGTCTTGGTAGTTTCGTGTTGTCCTTGCAAAATATACGTAGCTTGGTATGATATTGGTGGTTGTGTTTGTTCCGGATCTGTGTTGGTTGTGTTTGGGATTGATTTTGGTGGGTGCAGAAGGCGGGCAATTTTTTACTTAGTGATTTCTTTCTCAGGTTTTGCGAATTTATTATAGCAACGCATGACGGGTTCGTTGATTTCTATGGTGCAACTCATGCGTTGCTTAGATTTTCCCGTCTTGGTGGGTAGTTTTCTGTGGTGTCAGAAGCTCAAAGTGTCCCGACATTGGGTTGCCTGTGAGTAGAAGGTAAATAGTTTTGGTGTATTTTCCTGTGCTTATTATTGTTGCTCTGTCCGTAAAAGTTATTTTTCTATCTCTTGTTCTTCGTTGTTTTGAGAAGATATGAAAGTTGCTATTTAGGGTTTCCGAGAGGGCCAGTATCTCTAGGCTCGTTCCATAGGTACCGTTTTTCCTCATATAATTATAATAGTTATTGAAGTCTTTCCTATCGCATATATCACATATAGATTATTATTATATAACCTGGCCAAAAAACATATATATGAATTAAAAAAAAAACTTTTAAATCGGATAAGTGGTTCTCGCGTGATATGCGCACTAACGGACAGACAGATAGACAGAGAGACGTTGCATTTTATATATATTATATTCTTTACTGCACGATATTGTTCCATATATAACGGTTTAGGCATCGTATTGCAAGAGAGCGCCCCAGCGCCAAACTTTTTTCCGACTTGATTCACTATTATCGTCTCTACTTATTCCTTATGTTACCTAACACAATAAAATATATTCTATAACCTGGCCAGAGAACATATGTATGTATGGTTCTCAAGTGATAAGCGCACTAACGGACAGACAAAGAGGACGTTGCATTTTATATATATTATAGATGCGTTGTTAACATTAAGATAACACAGAATTTATACTTAAAAAACCGATTTTAGAAGTATTTTTTAATATAATATATGATTAAATTATCAAATTTTATATTATACTACTCAAAATATTTATAGTTGCTGATATAAAGATATAATAATTGTTGAGATATTAAAAATGGAATTTTTCACTGAATAGTACAACCTATTGTTAGAGCAATTGCACATTCCTATCTTATGTAGTTTTTTTACGCTCCATCTTCCAACCATCTGTTAATTTCCAGTTTAATTGGAAATGACGTTACCTTATTTCTGGACCAGCTATTTCTCACATTTTTAAGCTAGTTAGAAGAAAGGTAATGATCTATGCGAGCGGAGGAGAGAAAGATATAAATATAAACAACTATAAAATTATTAGCTAAAAATTTTTAAAAATACTGCAACCAAAAACAAGAAACAATTATCATAATAATATTACTGCTACTATTTCTAATTTGCATAATGATTCGAACCTGACAGACACCAGAAGGGAAGATTTTATAGAATATGAAATTTCAAAGAGACAGGGAACTGGTCTCTTTCCCTTACCTTTTCCCTTTTTTTCTTTTCTTCGTTACAGACTCTCAGCCATGTGCATCTAAATATAGTTTGCATACTACTTATGAACTAAGTTTGAATTTAATCAAATGTTACAGATTGTTATGTTTTTGTAGTTTTATCTGATTAAAAAAAAACCGGTCAAGTGCCAGTTGAACTTGCACAATTAGTGTTCCGTACGTTGATTGTTTTTAAAATAAAATTTTTTGTTAGGGTGGTATAAAATGATCAGTGACTTCACAAAACACACCCCAAATGAGTTTTCAACAAAGTTTGTTTCCAATCTTTACTGAAAACTGGTGACCTTGAAATTTTGTTTTTTTATATACCAAATAAATTATTAAAGGTAATGCACTCGTGAGAATTTTCGTTCAATCTATACCCCATGGAGAATATTCCAGAATTTTTTCAAAATGTTTTGATCAGTACTTTTCGAGATAAGGTAGGGGACAGCGATTTTTTAAAAGTAATACGAAGAAAAGTGTGCGCAAGTATTACAATACATATATATTTTTTACTCGTGTTTTCACAAGCTTTCATTTGACACCACACTCGATGACCTAGTAAAAAAAAATTTTTTCACTTCCGATTTCACCTCTCAAAACGAACCCCTTAAGTCAAAATTTATTTTATGGTGGTATAAAATGATCAGTGACTTCACAAAACACACCCCAAATGAGTTTTCAATAAAGTTTGTTTCCAATCTTTACTGAAATCTGATGACCTTGAAATTTTTGTTTTTTTTATATACCATATAAATTATTAAAGGTAATGCACGCGTGATAATTTTCGTTCAATCTACACCCCGTGGAGAATATTCCAGAATTTTTTTCGAAATTTTTTGATAAGTACTTTTCGAGATAAGGCCCGGGACAGCGATTATTCGCGAATTTTTAAAAATAATACAAAGAAAAGTGCGCGCAAGTATAATATTATATATATATTTTTTACTCGTGTTTTCACAAGCTTTCATTTGACACCACACTCGATGACCTAGTAAAAAAATTTTTTTTTCACTTCCGACTTCACCCCCCAAAACTAACCCCTTAAGTCAAAATTTAATTCTCAAAACTACATGGCTCTGATGAGGCCATCAATTCCTATATTATTACCAAATTTCACCTTTCTATGTCAAATAGTTTCGGAGAAAATCGGGTGTGACAGACAGACAGACAGACAGACAGACAGACAGACACCGAAGTGATCTTATAAGTGTTCCGTACGGAACACTAAAAAATGGTCGAAATTGAAGCGCTTTTCAAGAAAATCCAAATTTAATTCCAATAAAATACATTAACACCAAAGATTCTTGATCATGAAGTATGTTTTCAAAAAATATATATTTACATGAATATACAGGGTGGCCCAAAATTACCGAAGGGGTTTGAGTTCATTATAACTTTTTATTTAAGACATAATTATAATTTTTTTTTTTTTTAAATACAGTATATTAATGAAGAATATTTTTAATTTAATTATGAAAAATTATATCTCGCAAGTGGTGACCATTTTCTGCTTCGCATATTCGTGCTCTTTCCAAAACATTTTCCATAACCTTTCGCAAAACTTCAGGTGTTATGTTGTTGATTTCGTCGTGTATATTGTTTTTTAATTGCTGGATGGTTCTAGGCTTATTAATATAGACTTTTCCTTTCAAATAACCCCTGTCTGTCTGGAGCAGTTAAATCCGGTGAACGCGGAGGCCAATTAAAATCGCTTGTACGCAAAATAATTCGTTCACAAAGAAGTCGCGTAAAAGAGCCATTGTGTCCCTCGCAGTGTGCGCTGTGGCTCCATCCTGTTGGAACCATACTTGCGGATGGTTTTCCACGGCTGGCCTTAAAAATTTTCCAACATTGTCCGATATCGAACACCAGTGATGGAAACGGCGACACCGTGTTCATTTTCAAAAAAATATGGGCCAATTATCCTTTCCGACGAAACACCGCACCAAACAGTATACTTAAGTGGGTGTAATTATCGCTGTTGAACTACTCTTGGATTTCCGTAGCCTATATCCTGCAGTTTTGCCTATTAACGAACCCATTTAATTGGAAATGAGCCCATTTCCAATTAAATGGGTCGTCGCTCATAATTAAATTATGAATAAAATCATGATTTTCTTCTGCTTTTTGCCGGAAATAAATTGCATAATCAAGTCGTTGCTGGTAATCTGTCAGTTTCAATTCTTGGACAAGCTGAATTTTGTACGGAAACATTCTTATTGTATGCAAAATTCTCTGCAGCGACCCTCGTAAGAGGCCAAGTTGTGGCGAACGTCTCCTGGTTGATGTTTCTCCATCTTCCCGAATACTCTCATGTACCCGTTCAATATTGTCATCCGTGTGCACCGTTCGTCGTCTGCCGGCACCAGGAAGGTTCCTTACTGCCCCTTGTTGTCGAAAATTTGCAACTAGACGGTTTATTGTTGACTCTGAGGGTCCAACCCGCACATTAAAATAACGACGATATGCACGCTGAGTCAAAACAATGGACCGTTGATTTGAGAAATAAAGTTCAATGATTTGGGCACGTTGTTCGATTGTGTACTATTCCATTTTAAATTCCCCAAGTCTTCTTTACAAAATACTGAAAAGAAATAAAAAACAAAAATATAATAAAAAAGTTATAAGGAATTCAAACCCCTTCGGTAATTTTGGGCCACCCTGTATAATACAAATATAATTACAATTATAAAACTCAAACGTTATCGGAAGTAAACGGACGTAATGTTTCAGATATGAGGGTTAGCTTTATTTTTTATTTATGAAAAAAAAAACGTTAATTCGAAATTGGGTATTTGTTGCAAAAAAAAATAAAAAATGCCTCATCCCGGTTTTAATTCAAGCTACATATGGCTATTTTATACGTCGCATTTCATCCCTGTACCAACCAATAAATCCGTCAAAACGATACCCGAATGTCTATAGTCCCAAACTTCCACCCTGCGTCACATAAAAGTATCAAACTGCTACCGACACTGTGGCGAATGTTTATTGATAGCCGGTTCATAAAACGGTGTCCGGTTCTGTTCATGACACTCTAGATTTATCAGACTTCATATATTGGCTACAACAACGCCCATAAAAACATCTGAAATAGGGGTGAGGCAAGAAAGAAAGATAATAATTATAAGAACTTAGAAAGATAAACATCTTTTGACATAAGTTAAGAAAAACATTTTTTGTGTATAATTGTGATAAAATTATCTTTTTGTTAATAAATGTTGAGACAACAGATGAATTGAATATGGTGGTTTCTTTTAATTTATAGTACAAGTTTATTTTTTGACAATGTTGTTAAAAAATTTTTAATTATTCACACAGTATTTCAAAAAAATTGTATTCAAAATGACATTAATTTCACTGGTCAACAAAATTTCAACTTTTTTTTATTACACAGATATTTTACATCTAGTATAAGATGGAAACAAAAAAATAAAAGTAGAATTTATATAACATATCAGGTTTTATTGTAATATTTTTTTTGAAAAATGTATCAAATATTAATATTTTATAGTGATAGTACAGAAAAAAAAAAGATTTTTGTGACTTTCTTGGATATTTAGCTTCTGGAATATCCCTCTTCAGTGTCCAACAGTAATCTGCCAACATGTTTGGACTCCATTTGCCTTGATATCTCTTTTCAATGGCTGAAATATCCTGATGGAAACGTTCTCCTTGCTCATCGCTTACTGCTCCCAGATTTTCGGGGAAAAAGTCCAAATAAGAATCCAAAAATGATTTTGAGTGACATGTTACATTTTCGTGTACCTTAAAGGTCGGCAAAAGTTCACTCATCAAGTCTTTGTAGTTTTAAGCTTTATTGTTTCCAAGAAAATCTTTAACCACATTTTTGAAAAATATCCAGGCGGGTTTTTCCAGTGAATTTAATTTTTGTTCAAAGATAAGGTCTTTAATTAATTCTCTAATTTGTGGTCCCACCAATATTCCCTCTTTAATTTTAGCATCACTAATTTTAGAGAACTTTTTTTTCAAATATAAATATCCTTCGCTAGCTTTGTCCATCGCTTTGATAACATTTTTGTTAAGACCTAGTTTTAAGTTTAGTGGTCTTCTGGTTTCACCAAAGGTGGAAACAGAACTTTTTTTGTCCAAGAGTAAATGAGCTACGTTTTGACCAATCTTTTTCACATTCACAAAGGAAGCAGCAATATTTTGTGTAACCAAGTGGTAGCCCTAATAAAATAGCAATCTCCTTCAAATTTCCACATATTTTCCAAGAATGCATGCAATATTTTATTTTCTCTAAAAGTAGCTTCACGTAGCATTCGTTTCATGTTAATGGCATGGGCTACTGCAGGGGTGCTCAAACTTGAACTGCTGGCGATCTACCTCAATATTGTTAGACTACGATCGATCGACTCTGAGAGGCTGCAAGTAAGTGTGATGCAGGATTGTCGTCTAGGTAGGGTGTATCGTGGTATAGATATTAGTTTTCCGCACAATATGCATTTTTTTAGTCAAGGTAAGTGTAGGTCTGCTCTAAAATGTCAATGAAAAAATTCATAATTATTCAAAATTGCGAGTTTATTGGTTCTTACAAAACAAACGAGTTCTAGTGTCTAAACTTAACTAAAGAGTGACTTTGGATGTTGAAGCGTGGCACTGCATGTCCTCAGCATACTTTTCATAAGATGGTACGTAATTACCGAGTGCTAATCGCAAGCATGATGACATATGTTCGTCAGTTAGTCGATTGCGATATTTTGACTTAATTATCTTCATTTCAGAAAATGCAGACTCGCACAAGTAAGTTGACCCAAACATTGCCGTCAGTTGAAGGGCAATGTTTGGGTCCGAATCTAAGGCAAATCGCCTTAGATTCGGATATTTATCTTCAGATATAAAACACCAGAATTTTGTATCAGATGCTGTGGCAATGTTTTTACACGAAAAAGGATAACTCATAAATGATGCGATATTTGCCAATTTACTGAAATCATAAAAACGTATTTCGAATTGGCCCAAAATATTTGATAATTCTGCCTCATAAATATCATAATTCAACTGAGGAATCCATGCTTTCAAAGACGGAAAATTTTTCAGATCCTTTCTTTTCAGTTGATCTATCCTAAGTTGCAATTTACTTTTGAATGCGTTTATTGCGCTAATCATCTCAATAATAGTTTTTCCTTTACCTTGAAGCTCCAAATTAATGGTGTTTAAATGCATTGTGATGTCTGTCAAAAATGCCAAATCAGTCAGCCATGTTCCGTTTTTCAGCATCTGAGTGTCATCACCTCTTTCGTCCAGAAAAGCTGTTATTTCGGGCAATAATTCTTGAAACCTTTCTAGGAATTTTCCGCGACTCAACCACCTGAAGTCCGTGTGAAGAACTAAATCAGTGTGTTCAGCTGACTCACTATCTTCCAACTGCAATTTAAAGAGCCGTCGTTGCAAGCTACGTGCACGGATAGAATTCACAATTTTTATTGCAATGCCCATAATCTCCTCCATGTTTAGAACTTTTGAACACAAAACTTGTTGATGTATAATGCAATGGAAGGAGAAAAATGAAGAGAAATCATCATTAGCTCGACACAATGCCACAAAACTGTTTTTGTTTCCAGTCATTGCTGGTGCTCCATCGGTTGTAATGCACACTAGTTTATATATTGGTAGCTTGTAGTTTGTTACAAAATTGAAGAAAACGTCATATATATCTTCGCCATGGGTCTTCCCTTTCAGAGGAATCATTGTCAAAAACTCTTCCTTAGCCGACATGTCATTGAATACCATTCGAATAAAAATACACAGCTGGGCAGTGTCTGTCATATCGGTGGATTCGTCGAACTGTAAAGAAAAGTATATACATTCCATGATATCATGTTTTAGTTTATCTGCCATGTCCTGACTCATGATTTCAACACGCCTTGTGACAGTCGGACGAGATAACTGAAGTTCTCTAATAGCCGACATAATCTCTGTTTTATTTTTAAAATCTCCAAATAAAGTCTCACCCGCTTCAATAAATGCTTCCTTCACAACCAATCCATCATCAAATGGTTTCTTGTGTTTCGCCAATATATGAGATATTTTAAATGACGCGATCGTTGCAGCTTTTTATTGTTTGGCTGGTCTTATGAACATGGTTTGTTCTTTTTTCAAACAAGTTATCAAATCACGTACTTTTCGTTTTCTTAATTCACTCTGTAACGGAAAATTCTTTTCATAGTTTTTATGAACCGTTTTATGATGCCTCTCTAAGTTCCCACGCTTAGGTATTGCAACTGACGCACGGCAAATGAGACAAATGCACTTATCCTTTACCATACAAAAGAAAAATTCTTCCTCCCAATCGCTATTAAAATAAGTTTTACTTTTCTTCGCCGCACTCATTTTGGACTATTTATTAATAAACTTTGTATCGATGTATCGCCTTCAAGTTACAACTCAGACTGACTCCTATTCCTGCAGGCGCAACATTTATATCGGCGCGAACGAAGTCTCGAATGTTCCCATCAAACACGCCGCCCGAAGTTTCTAGAAAAATCGGTGGGAATCAAAAACGCGGCTTTTCTTTGCCAGGTACCGCGCGTTCGTTTGATAAAGCAGCCTTTTGCCGCTAGCAGGGGGTTATTACGATAAAAGAAAGTGATGAGGGGGTTATTCTGGCCTAATTGTGTATCGAATAAATTTTAGTAGTTTATTCATTACATTTTGTTTTAGTTACCTAAAACAAAATCTGTGAATAGTTCTATATCGGAATTTTTTTCTCGAGATCGACTCAAAAAGCACTCGCGATCGACCGTTTGAGCACCCCTGGGCTACTGGGACAGACGGAATTTTGTTTCCATTATGCAAGCTACCCTTTAGACTTTCTTTTGAACAGTCTATAAATAGTCACCAGTCTGTATTGGTATAGTTGGTGTCCCCTAATAAATTCATTACAGAATTAATGCCATTACAGTAAACAAGGTCACCTTCCACATACCTCCTGTTGTGTTCTCCTACGGTCTCCGTAACCAACCATCATTAACAAAGTGATTCTTTCAGTTTCTGTTAAATGTAGCATTATGATATTACGCCCAAATTGCAGTTTCACAAAATGCAGCAATAAACGTTTTCGTCAATAACGCGTTAGGTCGTTACCTGACACAAGCCAGCTTAATTTTTTTTTTTTAATTTGATCTCCTTAATTTAAAATATTCCAAATTCCAAACAGTTCAGTTTAGACAATGCTATGTTAGATACATAATAGTAGTAGAACTCAATAATAAAATAATATACAGGGCTTTCCATTTAAAAAAATTTAAGATGACGTAGTTTCTTCGAACTGACAGTTCAAAACATTTTATTGTCAACGTCAATGTGGGCATAACACACTTGTTGCAAGGAAAATGGTCTTGAATCGCAGTAAATTGTACTCGGTTGGAAACACAGTCCTGGGCAAATCATTCCAAAGAGATGAGGTGCTCCATATAAAAGACTGCTTGAAAAGGGTTGTACGAGGAGTTACAAGGTGAACCTCATATGGATGAAAAGTATTAGCGCGACGTGTATTCTTAGCATGCACCACTCTGGGAGGAATTAAGCAGGCTACGTCCATCTAGCACTTTCCATGAAAATACTTGTAGAATAAACTTAAGTCGACAGCCGTTCTTCGATGTTCCAAGGAATCAAAGTTGCTGGTGAGTTCTAGGTCTCCAATCAGGCGAATAGCTCTCTTCTGAAGAAAATTCCACAAATGCAATGTATATTTGGGAGCAGAGCCCCAAACATGGGAGAAGTATTGGTGATCGAATTTGAGCTTTGTCTACAATTAATAGTTGTTGAGCTTTCGAGCTACGCATGCAACGTGTTCTTGCCTAGACATATTTGCTTTCAAATTAACGCCCAGCACATTGAGTGGCGATGCTACAGGCCATAACTATGACACACAGTCAAATGCCTTAAATATATCCCATACAACCGCTTGAGATTCTCCAAAATGTTCATATGTTGTTTCAAACATGTGTTACATAAAGAATTTCTCCTGGTCATTCAATAACTAATAATATTGAATTCCTCAAGAAAAAAATACTCCCTTTCTGTAGAATAGGTTAAAAAGTCCCCTGAAAACAGGCGTTTGGTCATCCCATCAGAGGCTCTTTTATTATCTAGTTTCATTAAAATTCGTTTTATGATACGCTGTCTGAAGACAATATCGGGCATCCTTGACTGAACTAAAGGAATAGATGATGGTGTTTTTCCTTGGAAATTGACAGTCCAATATGAAACAAAGAGTTCAATCATGTGAGTGTTAGTACAATGGATATGGTGAAATTTCAACATGGAATTATTAGGGCAGGCGAGAAATTTATGTTTAATTCTTTTATTGTGGACCTCCTTGGTTTGGGGCATTCATTTCTTTGCGTATGAACAAGGATGTTGCGATTATGACCTTAAGATTTTCCCGCCATGGTTGGTAGGCAAAATGCTTAAAAATAAACAGATTCTTTGTATTTTCGGTCGGATCAAGGCTTGCCGTCTAAGGGATATTTCCTCGAAAAAGGGATATAAGCTTCCCTACCAGCCGAAATGACATCGGAGTTTTTCTTAAAGCTGTCAAATGGGTCGTCGGATCTAAAACAAACGTCTAACCAAGGGAAAGTTCGAAAATATTCCATGAATTATTCTCATTTAGCAGATTTGTAGTGCCAAATCTTGAGCGGTTTAGGCACCTCTCTGTCACTAATCGGTAGGATACTGGATGTCGAAAGCAGTTTATGGTCTGAAGAACCTAAAGGCGGATTTGCGGTGAAAGCATAAATCTCTGGATTGGTGGTTAAAAACAAGTCAAAAAGGCTGGCGAACTCTCTGTCTCGGTTCATCGATAAGCTGAGTAAAGCCACAACTGATTGAGAATGATTCAGCTTCAGGACCTTGTTCGTCGATCGTATTTGAATACTTAAACCACTCGATTTTACATTAAAGTCGCCCAGAATGATAGTTTCGGCACTTGGATAATTAACCTGTAAATGTTCGATGGTGTCTGCAAGAGAAGCGCAAAGTGTTCTGAAATTAGTAGATATCACTTGGTGGTCGATAGAGGCATCAGATAAACCTTGTGGTGTAATTAGTCGTTAGTTTTAACCATATAACATCAAAGTTTCGGAGCTCCAGAGACTCCTCTCGTTGGCAAGGGAGATCGCTGCTAATAAAAAGACAGATTCCAAAACCTCGTATGTTATAAAAATCAGTTTTAAAATTGCTATCTCTGCATGATGACATACCCGAACCAGCCCCCACCCGGAGATTCGAAGGGTGGAATATTTTACCTGTGGATTCTGGGCGCTTCATATTGTTTTACTTTTCCCACAGTCCGGGGACATTGGCACAGCGATGAAACGTTAAGCAACTTCACGCAGGCCAAGCCGATGCGATAGGATCACACCGGGCGATGCTTGGTGGGATCTGGGCATCTACCATCTAACTTGTTTATTTAGTCGCCTTCTACAACAGGCAGAACATACCGGGAGTGATATTCTGTCCCCACGGTATATATATCCTGTGATACGTTCTTTTCAGATTTCTTGGAGTAAAGAAATCTGAAAATTTTATTATTTCTTCTTAATGTCTAATTCTAGTACTAAGTTTTGTTAAATATTGTATAGTTTTAATAGTATTATGACATTTTTGACAAGAATAACATTTTAGCATAATTATTTATAGTGAAAAATTAAAGGAATGAAAGAGGGGTGATTGCACAGATATTGTAATATATGCCGATTTCAGGGATCTATTTTTCATTATTTTCAACTTTATTAGCAGCTCTTCTTCTGCTTAACTTTTTTTTATTAATATCTCACTATAGTACCTATTCTTTAAAACACCAAGATGTAATGCTTGAATTAAGTTAAGTTAATCTTTATTGTAGTTTGAAATAAAAACTAGATTTGACTATCTCACTCCAAATAATAACACTAGTCAACATGATTTTTGTTACACGTAAGCTAGTATGTGATTTATGTTTACCTACCTACCCCAATTAAAAACCCGCAAAATTTTTTGTTCGATTACCCTCAGTTTTTTTGTAATAGTGACAGTCACTTAAATTACGTTATAAGAGGAGATCGTTGAGAGCATTGTTTTGAACTTAAGCCATCTTGGAAATAATAATTATTTTTTGTTTTCATTTGAGTAATTTACGTTCAATAACATGCCGAGAAGTTGTGTAATTAATCCTGATCGATTCTGTTACGTGTGTAGTGAACTTACATTCACTAGTTAGCAGAGAAATTTTACCAACTTGGTTAAGAAGTGTTATTTTGAATATTTCGGATTTCCAGGTCGCTAAATTGTGGGTTCCCGATATATGTAGGGCATCCCGTGTTACTTTTTTGACTGGATGGGCTAACGGAGCTCGTCACATGAACTTCGCAATTCCAACGATATATGTATATATATATATATATATATATATATATATATATATATATATATATATATATATATATATGTATATATATATATATATATATATATATATATATATATATATATATATATATATATATATACGAGGCTGGTTTGAAAAGTTCGTGCAAAGTCCGAGAGATGGCACCACCGGCGCGTATCGAGGTCATGTTTAGTTAGTAGCATCTCTTGAATGAACGCATACCAAGTTTCAGCCATATTGGTCTATTTCTTTGTGTTTGGCATTCGTGTGAATCAAGGAAGTCGAGTGATTTTCAAGAAATGGACGTAAAAGAATTTCGTGTGGTGATTAAACATTACTTTATGAAAGGCAAAACGCCTCAGGAGACTAAAGAGAAGCTTGATAAACATTATGGTAACCCTGCACCTTCGATTAGAACAGTTTATAAGTGGTTTCAAAATTTTCGGACTGGCCATATGGGCACAAGTGACGCTGAACGTTCTGGACGGCCTGTGGAGGTTACGACTCCAGAAATCATTGATCGAATCCATGATATGGTGATGGATGACAGAAGAGTTAAGGTGCGTGAGATTGCTAGTGTTGTGGGCATCCCGACTGAACGGGTACATAATATTTTGCATAAACATTTGGACACGACAAAGCTATCCGCAAGATGGGTGCCGCGATTGCTCACGCTTGACCAAAAACGGAATCGTGTGAAGTGTTGCAAGGATGGTTTGCAGCTGTTCCAGAAGAATCCGGAGGACTTTAAGCGTCGTTTCGTCACTGTGGATGAATACTCCCCCGACACCAAACAACAATCTAAACAATGGGTTACCAAGGGGGGAATCTGCACCAAAAAAGGCGAAGACCGTTCCTTCGGCCGGAAAGGTTATGGCGACTGTCTTTTGGGATTCGCAAGGAATAATCCTCATCGACTATCTGGAAAAGGGTAAAACTATTACAGGTGAATATTATTCACCGTTATTGGACCGTTTGAAAACCGAGCTGCAAGAAAAACGCCCGCGATTGGCCCACAAGAAAGTCCTTTTCCATCACGACAACGCACCAGCACAAACCTCAGCAGTTGTGGTCGCAAAATTAATGGAAATAGGATTCCAACTCGTTTCACATCCCCCCTATTCTCCAGACTTGGCTCCCTCGGACTACTATTTGTTCCCCAATTTGAAGAAATGGCTGGCGGGACAAAGATTTTATTCAAACGAGGAGGTGATTGCAGACACTAATGGATATTTTGCAGACTTGGACAAATCCTATTATTCGGAAGGGATCAACAAACTAGAACATCGTTGGACGAAGTGTATAAGCCTAAAAGGAGACTATGTCGAAAAATAAAAAAGGTTTACCCCAAACACATAAGTAGTTTTTATTTTTGCACGAACTTTTCAAACCAGCCTCGTATATATGTTATTTTTGCTTGACTGCAATTAAGGGCTTCAGTTACCATCTGCAAGGAGACCGGTCCCCCACAGTGAAATGATGCCTATACCAATACCTCCACAAAGTGTGCAATCAGTTGAATCCAACGTGTCGTTGAGCTTACCTTCTACTCAAGAGGACATTAGAGATTACACTTATGAACCTAGCACTTCTTTTACACCACATTTCATAACACAAGGTGACCTAAATGACTTGGTGCGTGATTTGAGTTTATCCAAAAAGCATGCTGAAGTTTTATCATATAAATTGAAAGGATGGAATTTACTTCATTTAGAAGCGAGAATTTGCTATTTCCGCAATCGTGACGATGAGTTCAGAAGTTATTTCTCTCAGGAAGGTTACCTTGTTTACTGTAATGGCATTAATTCTGTAATGAATTTATTAGGGAACATCAACTATACCAATACAGACTGGCGACTATTTATAGACTCTTCAAAAGTAAGTCTAAAGGCTGTTCTTTTGCATAACGGAAACAAAATTCCGTCTGTCTCAGTAGCCCATGCAACTAACATGTAAGAGTCATATGATAACATGAAGCTACTTTTAGAGAAAATAAAATATTGTATGCATTCTTGGAAAATATGTGGAGATTTGAAGGTGATTGCTATTTTATTAGGGCTACAACTTGGTTACACACAATATTGCTGTTTCCTTTGTGAATGGAGGGACTCTAGAGATAGAAAAAATCATTATATTAAAAAAGATTGGCCAAAACGTAGCACACTTACGCCTGGCCAAAAAAAAAAACGTATTGTTTCCACCTTTGGTGAAACCAGAAGATGTACTGTTGCCACCACTACACATAAAACTAGGTCTTATCAAAAATGTTATCAAAGCGATGGACAAAGCTGACGAATCTATATTTGATATCTATCTATCTTTGCAAAAATTAAATTCACTGGAAAAACCCGCCTGGATATGTTTCAAAAATGTGGTTAAAGATTTTCTTGGAAACAATAAAGCTGAAAACTACAAAGACTTGATCAGTGAATTTGACCTATAAAGCACTAGGATGTAACATATCACTCAAAATTAATTTTTTGGATTCTCATTTGGACTTTTTCCCCGAAAATCTGGGAGCAGTAAGCGATGAGCATGGTGAACGTTTCCATCAGGATATTTTAGCCATAGAGAAGAGATACCAAGGTAAATGGAGTCCAAACATGTTGGCAGATTACTGTTGGACACTGAAGAGGGATATTCCAGAAGCTAAATATCCAAGAAAGTCATAAAAATCTTTTTTTTTTATACTAACACTATAAAATATTAATATTTGATACATTTTTTCAAAAAAATATTACATTAAAACCTGATGTGTTATACAAATTCTACTTTTATTTTATTGTTTCCATCTTATACTAGATTTAAAATATGACAATAGAATCCGTTTAACAAAATAACCCCTAACTTCTTGCCCTCCCCCTTTAACTTCATATATATTTTACTATACTTACCCAAAAACTTGGACAAGTGCTCGTAATGCTATTGAAATTATACAATATTTAACATCTTCCACACCTTATACTCCTTTATACTGCTAAAATTTAAAGTAATGATTAACTTAGCTTTCCGATTCCGCGACTTCAAGAACCCTGAGAAGGACGTATAAAGCGATATATACAAGCAACTCTTCTAACGTCCTCCTTTACCCCTTTAACCCCTTATGAGTTTTATTATGAACAATTACGCATAAAAAGTGGTTATTATCTCAATAAAAAAGATAAAAAATTCCCATATTACTATTAAAACCAAACACAGTTTATTGATATTCCTTTCACCCCATCCCTTCAAGTAATAACGGTTTTACTCCTTCTATTGGTATTATATGTCTACCAAATTTGGTTGCACTTGATATATCCAAGGCATTTGACCGTTTTTGGCATGACGGATTGTTGGCTAAGTTTATGGTATGTCTGAAAGGTTTTGTTTATGTCTCTCATGTTTCCCCAAAGAGCGTGGCAGCCGTCTTCTACTTTATTTCTCATTAACATTAACAATCTGCTCGAAATGATCAGAATTTAATTTACAGCTTCGCAGATGACAGTACACTTATTCCTTTAGACTAAAGACCTGGAAGAAATTTTATCGTGGGATAAGAGTAACCAAGTAGAATTTAACGCTACACAAACCCAGGCGACCGTTTTCCTAAAAAAGTTTACGTTGCGGAACCTGACATAGTTATGTTAGGACACTTCATCACATCGCAAAGAGAGCTTCTTAAAAGCTGAAAATTTTATTTCTAAGTAGAAAATTTACACTCCACGATAGTTAATTCTGTACAGAGCTTAAATTCAACCAATGATGGAATAATGCTCCCATGTTTAGGGCTCTACTCCCAAACATACTCTGCAATTATTGAATTCCATTCAGAAGAGAGCTGTCCGCCTGATTGGAGACCCATAACTCACCTACTAGCTAGTAACCTTGATTCCTTGACACATCCAAAAACGGTTGGCGTATAAGGTTCAGCTTGTCATTTCTCGTACAACCTTTTTTAAACAGTCTTTTTTATGTAGAACCTTTTGAAACGAATTGCTCAGGACTATGCTCCCACCCAGTACAACTTACAGCTATTCAAAACCAACGTGATTCTCTTTTCAGCACTCGTGTCGCTCCTGTCGCGCTTTAGGCATTTCCCTGCAGCACTTGTGCTATGTCCACAAGAAAAATATATTAATAGCTAAGAAAATCTCGGTACCATCCATTGAGAACCACCAAAACCTTTGATTAAAGAGCAAAGCGCATGACCGGGAACATAAAGTTTGGTGCAGCTTTAGCATAGGCGACTGGAGCATTAATACCGTATTAAATGTTAAGTGGTAACTGTAATAATAGGGTTACTAATACCCCTAACTATTTAACGGTAACTATAACTCCCGTACTTTGATTATAATGGTAGAACTTACTGAAGGTCGTAGTCCGATAATCCATTATATATATTTTCTACTTACGTTAGATATTCACTTTATATGTTCATATTACGAGTACTAAATAATAAATTTAACAAAATTATATAATAAACAGTATAATATATTAAATTATTTAATTAAATTTTCCAGTAGTTATACAGTGTATTATCAATATAGTACCGAGTCAAAGAAAGGCGACGTAGCGATCGCCAGCAGATAGAAGGCGGCGCCGTAGTAGATACTTTTGTTTTGTGGGTAATTTTAACTAATAGGGATAGCAATAACACATGCGGTTCCTTGTACATAGATATTCTAGGTTAGAATTAGTTCTTGGACTAAATTTTGACTGAATTATGCAATGAAAATTTATTTTGTAAAAATACGTCTTAAGTATGAAACAGAGAGTTATAATGACAACACCATCATCAACTGTGATCATTACAAGAGCTCTTTAGAGAAAATTGAGCATTAGCAAAGAAATATGTACACCTAGAATCCACACTTCCGTTTACTTCCATTGTACCAATTTAAGTGGTGGTTTAAAGTCCGCGATAATAGATGGCGTCACATTCTTGACCAATCAAAGTGCATAAATTCTATCAGTTTCAAGATAGTCAACCTCTGTTTAACCACGCTTTAAGCGAGAAAATCAAATAAAAGTAGCTAAACTTCTTTATATATGATGCGTAATTTGTGTAAGTTTTAGGTTAAGATTGTGTTCTGAGCAAGTTTATACACTAGCTACGAAATATCTTTCCTTATAAAAAAAAAATACAACTGAAAACTCTTAAAAGTGGTGAAATTTTACAAAATAGATGGAGTCACATGAGACAGAGACATAGTTTTTAAGTAGCTAAAGAATCTCGGTATATGTAAATCTATGGCATTAGCCAATATATATTCTCCTTGACTAAAGTATAAATTAAAAAATATACTAACCTTACTTGATTAGAAGGTTAGCTCATAATGCCAGCTAAGATGCACAAAGATCAAATAAAAAATATAACGGGGAATAAAATTTGATCTACAGAAAATTATATTTTATTTAGAGCTTCTAGTTTTAATTTCAATTAATTTTAATTTTGTATCTATCGTGTTAATTTATTCACATCTACCTGTGCGCCGAATTCAGAGCTAGAGCATATCAGGTACAGCATAGAACTATTATCAAGATCACACAAAGATCAAGAATTATTTTTCCTAAAACAATACCATCTTTTCCTTAGAAAAGCTTATTTTTACTTTCAATAACCTCATATTCCGATCTGTAATCGTTACTATCCAGATAATAATATTACATTTTCAATATGCCGAGAGAACACAAGGGATTCTCCAGTAATACCATTATTCCAGTAAATATCAACTGTACCGGGAGTTAAACGGAGCTTATTTCATATTAAAACAACCCCCTGTTCGGGCCGAGCTTTCACCAGGTTACGCTTAATCGGTATTAAGTTACCCTTTGTAATCCCTGATGATTTGTCGAACAAACGCCTGACTCAGGTATTTTAAATATTGAAGCTTTTAAGTCAGAAATAATTGATTTACGCAAGGGAGTTTGGCACTTGAGATAAACCTAAAGACATTTACAAATATATATATATATATATATATATATATATATATATATATATATGTATATATATATATATATATATATATATATATATATATATATATATATATATATATATATATACTAGTAGAATCTCGATTATCCGAAATAATATGGACCAAAGTGATTTCAGATAATCCAAATTTCGGTTAATCCGAATTTTTTTATAAAATAGAAGTTTAGAATGAATACAACATTGCAGATTGACCTAAAAGCATTTATACGATATGCTATTACGTACATAGCTATTTATTAAAACAAAGAATAGAACAATTAGTTTACTTATTTTATGTATATGTACGAAAAATCGAAAATAAAACAGTTTCATTCTTAACTTTAATGTCTTAAAAATGAGGTAATTTTTAACTGCACTCGTTTTGCGTTAGTTCTGTTTTTGGCTGCAATGTCTCTCCAACGTTTGATAAGCAAAACGTTAGCGGCGGTTGCATTTTCTTGTTCTACATAAGTTAACGCTTTTTCTGGGGCCTCTCTGAATGTGACATTTTTACTGGAATATTGTCAGTGGCTTCTACTTCGTTATCATCATCGTCATCACTGTCTATTTTATTAGCATTTTTGCATACACTTTTAATTAATTCTTAGTCAGTCATTTCATCTTCCACACTATCACTGTTTAACCATTCACAAACATCGGTTTCCGTGACACTTTCGCATCCTGATATTCTTCTAATAATTTGATGTAAACTTTCATTATCTTCTGTTTCTGCCTCTAAGTAATGTCGCTCCTCATGTGGAATCAATTTTGACCGAGATTTTTTCAGAGTACTACTCTTGATTCCAGGCTGAAGCTATCCAATATATAACATTTTTCAAATTTATCTTTTTTAGACAATCAGTAATATTGCCACCTTCATCTACTTCTTCTAAAATATGCTCCAATAACAAACGCCTGTAATTGCGTTTTAAATTTTGCAGTACACCCTGATCCAAAGGCTGAATGAGAGAAGTTCCAGCAGGAGGCAAAAATATTGCTTTTATTTCCCCACTTTCAAGTTGTTCCGCACTTGGGTTAGTGGGGGCGTTATCTAGTAACAGAATACTTTTTCTAGGATATCCATGTTCTCTTTAAAAAAGTTCCACTTTGGGAACAAAATCTCCAGTCTTTAAATAGAGTCGCGTTTAACCAGGCATTGTTTTGATTTTTATACAAAACAGAAAAAGCATTGCGACCAGAAGCATTACTGCGTGCAAGAATAGTAATATATTCTTTGCTACGTTTGTAACCAGGTGCTCCAGCTTTCGTTTTTGAAGCTAAGGTATTTGACGCAACATTTTGTTGTTCAAGCTTGTTTCATCACAATTATAGATTTGGTCTGGTTGTAAACCATGTTCTTTCATAAGCTACTCAAAATTCTCTACAAATTTTTTTGCAGCAGATACATCAGCCGACGATCTTTCTCCACAAATTTTCAGTTGACGTACACCATGTCCTTTTTTCCATCTGTCTAGCCATTCATCACTTGCAGAAAAATTTACAGGCGCTTCAATAACCGGCAACTCTTCGCTTAAACTCTGCCTTATGATTTCAAATTGTTCCTGAAATTGGTATTCCACGTTCTCGATTCTGTGTAAACCATAAAAATAAAGAATCATCCACTTTTTGGTATTCACCGCTTTTCATACTTTTTTGTGCCTGTGTGGGCGATGACAAAACGCTACACCTTTTTTCAAGTTTTTCGCGATTTTTTCTCCACTCTGAAACAGTACTCACGGCTACACCTAAATCTTTCGCTATATTTTTAAGAAGTTCATCATTATCTAAACGTTGAATTGCTTCAAGTTTCTCTTTTAAGGTAATAACAACACGTTTACGCTTATTATTATGACGCTTCATTTTGTAAAATATCTATTAAAACGAAACTATTACCTCTGCGATAATAATAGACGTAATGAGTAACTTATAACACTCGTCGACTAACCAAAACATAGACAGCGGGGAAATTCTAGACGTCGGGGAGTCCCCGACGCGTTAAGGAAACCACTCATCGTCTGTTTCGAATAATGGGGATTTTTTCGTTTAATGGGGATACAATTTGTTTTTTAACAGTTTTTTTTCGGATAAGCCGGATTTCAGATAACCGCGATTCGGATAATCGGGATTGTACTGTATATGTATATATATATATATATATATATATATATATATATATATATATATATATATATATATATATGCATATATAGTATATATATATATATATATATATATATATATATATATATATATATATATATATATATACATATGGGCATAGCACACGTGCTGCAGGGAAATCTCTAAAGCTCTACAGGAGCGATACATGTGCGGAAAATGCGATTTACGTTGTTCTTGAATCGCTGTAAATTGTAATCGGTGAGAAACACAGTCCTGGGCAAATCATTACGAATGGATGAGGTTCTCCATACAAAAGCCTGTTTGGAAAATGTTGTACAAGGAGTAACGAGCTGAACTTCAATCCTATCTGAAGTGTTAGCACGACGTGTATTCCTAGCATACATCGCTTCGAGAGGAATTAAGCGGGCTACATCCATCGAACACTTTCCATTAAAATACTTGTAGAATAGACTCAAGTTATCGAGGTCTTTGAGGTTCCAAGGAATCAAGGTTGCTGGTCAGCTCTGGGTCTCCAATCAAGCGAACAACTCTCTTCTGAATAGAATTCAACAAACGCAGTGAATCTTTGAGAGCAGAGACCCAAACATGGGAGCAGTCTTTCATCATTGGTCGAATTTGAGTTTTGTACAGAAATAAAAGTTGTTGTGGAGTGTAAAGCTTCCTAGTCGAAATAATATTCTCAGCTTTTGAAAAGCTCTCTTTTTTAGCTTTGGAACATATCCATGCCAAAACCTATTTGGGGCCGAATTAACGCCCAGCAACTTGAATAACGATGCTAGAGGAATGGGGTGCCCCGACATAACTATTTCGGGTTCAGCAACGTTAACATTTTTAGAAAAAACTGCCGCCTAGGTTTTTGTAGCGTTAAATTCTACTTGGTTACTGTCAGATAGAATTTCTTCCAGATCTTTGGTAACTTGAACGACTTTCTGCTGTCTGCGGATATTTGCATGAGTAGCCGATGTTCGAACAATCAAAATGAATGAAGAAATAAACGTACTGTGGTGTGCAAAACTGTAGTTGAATTCCTGGTCCTTTACAGCAGATCGTTAATGCAAATGAGAAAGAGAGTAGGATCCAGTATTGAGGCTTGTAACACACCGGCATTGATAGTGAAAGTGTTAAAAAGAAATCCGTCGACGACCACTTGTAAAGAACGCCGTCTGAGAAAACACGGGAGCCATAAAAATAACTTTTCAGACATACCGTAAGAGCATAGCTTAGCCAACAATCCATCGTGCCAAACACGGTGGAATACCTGGATATATCAAGTCCAACCAACTCCACAGGGTTCAACTGCGTTGTTCCAAGCATGTGTTATATAAGTTAGAAGATCTCCTGTTGATCTTTGCTTACGAAAGCCGTATTAATGGTCGCTAATAATATTTAAACCTTCAAAATATTTTAGTATCGCCTGAACTATAGCTCATTTTCAGCAGGAAGGAAATATTCTCTTTCTGTAGAATAGGTTGAAGAGTCTACAGGAAACTGGTGCTAGTTCTCTCGTACATTTTTTGAGTACGATGGCAGGTATTCCGTCAGCACCAGAAGCTTTTTTGGTGTCTAGTTTCAACTAGTATTGTTGTAGTATTCTCTAGCCGTGTGAGTGGTGGTATAGAGGATTTAGTGAAATTTTGACTAATGGCCTTAGCGACTGACTAAATGGACCTGCAAATGCTAAGACAGGCAAGTAGTTTGTTTTTAATTCTTGGATTATTTGACTCCTTGGTTCTGTCGATAATTTCTTTGCATCTGTTCCGGGTACGAACAGAGACGCTTCGATTTATGACGTTCGGATTTTCACGCCATTACCGGTAAGCAAGATGTTTAGAAGCAACAGCTTCTTTACATTTTGGGTCAAACCAAGGCTTGCCGTTGGAGGAGCATTTCTTCGAATAAGGACTATAAGCTTCCATACCAGCCGAAATGACATCGAAGACCTCCTTAGCGCAGTCCAATGGGTAGTCGAATCTAAAACAAACGTCTAACCAAGGGAGAATCCGAAAATATTCCATGAGTTCGTCCCATTTAGCAGATTTGTAGTGCTAAATCTTAAGCAGTTTAAGCGCCTCTCTGTTACTGATCTGTAGGATTGAAAGTAATTTATGGTCAGGAGAACTTAACTGCGGATTAACGTTGACAGTATAAATGTCTGAATTGGTGGTTAAAAACAGATCAAGAAGACGGGTGTTGGTTCGTCGATAAGCAGAGTAGAGCCATAAATAATTGAGAATGATTCAGTTTTACGCCCTTGTTTGTCGGTCGTATTTGAATACTTAAACTAGTTGATGTTGGGCACATTATGGACATTAATGTCACCCAAGATGGCAATTTCAGTATTTGGGTAATTAGTCTGTAAAAGATCGATGGTGTCTGCAAGAGAAGCGAAAACTGTCCTAAAGTAAATATCACTTGGCGGTCGATAGAGGCAGCAAATAAACCTTGTCGTTTGTCGAGTCGTTATTTTTAAACTACATAACATCAAAGTTTCGGGCTTCAGAGCCTCCTCTTGGCAAGAGAGGTCGCTTCTGATAAAAAACAGTTTCCAAAGTTACGCCTAAACCGGGGATAGACGTCGTATATATATATATATATATATATATATATATATATATATATATATATATATATATATATATATATATATATATATAAAAGCGTTAAATAGCACGATCTCGGCGGCCATTTCGTGAAATTATTGACTCATCAAATTTGACACGCAATAGAGCCATGTTTGGGCCGGAAATATGGGACAGTGAGCCATCCTATTGGAAATAAAAGTCGTCTGCGTCCATTTCGTCATAATCTGGGAAGAAATGTTTCTACAGCATCGAGTTATTTTGGAGTAACCGAGTAATTTTAGACAATTTCCAAGCGTTCTTCTTCTTTTAAAGTGAAATAATTCATGATTGAATAACAAATCTTACTAAACACAACTGATATCAGACGTCAAACATCTGCCAACCAACATGGCTGCTGTTAGCTGTCAAAAGTTAGAAATCCCTAATGGAAAATCCTATATATAGGGTGAGGGAAGAAAATTTTGGAATTTTGACTTATCTTTTAATAAGTCCCTCCATAATATAAATATGTAAAAGTATGATAATTCAACCACTAATACCACTACACAGCACAGTTCCAGTTTAGTTCAAAGGGTACCGTTAGAGCTAGGCGTATCAAAACCTATATCACTGAAACCGCAAATTTTTTTTATTTATGCCAAATTTATTATAAAAAAAACATTTTTATTAATTTTTTTTATATAAAGAAAAAAATTCCTTTATGTAGTTTTTCAGTTGACTAGCGAACATTTTTTTTTTCAGTTGATTTGTAAACATTTTTTTAAATTACTGTAATACAATTTAGTGCCTAAAATAACTAGCAATAAATTTGTAACGATAATGTATTTGACGGCAATCTTTCCAACAAAAATATTTTTCCTGTGGTTTAAAACAGGTCGGCAGGCATGTCCTATCAACCCCAGTGCAGGGATCTGCGGGGCGGAAGGGTCTTGAGAGCCACTCATGCCGGGGGCCATACGTGACCTAACAAAGCCCATTTCGGCAGCGCTGCTGATTTAATGACGTCTTGTTTTAATTGCTGACAAATTGCCAATTGCCTCTGTCACGTCTTTTGCGCCCTGTTTCTCCCCTTATATTTCCTTTCTGGTTTTTCAGCTATTCGTTGTGAAAACAATACAAATTACAATAGATGGAGTGAAACATCATATTATTGTCTTTATATTTTAATTACAGTGATTATAAAATATTGGAGAAAAATATAGTTTTTAATCTGAAGTAGCAGAAAGTTAAAAAAATTATTACGCTGGTTAAACCGGAAGATGACATTTCTGAATAGGAAATGTAGCACTAGAATGGTAACGCGTTCCGTTTGGAGGATAAAGCCTGTTAAAGATGTATAAAATTGTCATTTTTCACGACGGTGCGGTGGCTGATTGAACAATTCACTCAAGTAAATATAAATGTAAACAAATTTAGATTTAATTATACAGTGTAACAGAAACAATGTTGTAATGAAAGCGAGGTAAAAATGCACAAAAAAAAATTAGTTATAAAAATCATATATAAATGTAATCAATATATATAGCGATTGAAATATTGTAAATAGATAAAGAATGTAAATAATGCAAGTAAATAACTTAAGAATCAATGAGTGAGAAGGATGAATGAATGACAGGCGCGTGAAAGAAGAGAGAGAGAGAGAGAGAGACAAAAGAGAGCAAATGCAAACAGTAACAATATAAACCCATTGGCACGCACACGTACCTGCAAAAATTAAGTTGTTTTAAAACAAAAAACCCAACATAATTTAATTAATTAAAAATTAATCTTTCCCAACGAAAATATAAACAACAACCAGAAAACAAAAAAAAAAAGAACAAACGACTTAAATTAATAACAAACACACCATCCTGTAAGGATATCTAAAAATGATGCAATAAACACCAAAACGGTACGAGGGCCTACTACTCGGCAAAACACCTGCCAACCGAAAGGTTATTGTATAAATGAATATGTTACCTAATGTATTCTATTTATACTATATATGTCAAACTTGCAAGCCAGTACATATGTATAAATTTGTAATTAATAAAAAAATTTTTGAATTTGAATTTTGGCAATTTTTCACTTCTGAGTATTTTAAAAAATGGTCCTAGAATTAACCAAAGAATTTAGATAACGATTAATTTTTTGTAAACAAAACTTTCCTATATTTTGAGAATACTCAGGAGAAATATCAACATTTTTGGAGCAACTTTTATAATAAACTCTTTTCTTTTATCAATAAGAAAAGAATTAAGAGAGTAGCTTATTTGCAACCAAAAAAAAAACACTGTACAATAGTACATATAATATATATATATATATATATATATATATATATATATATATATATATATATATATATATATATATATATATATGTATATATATATAAACTCCTGGACAAAATTAACGCAACAATCTGAAAATTAATTTATCTTTTTCTTATGTCAGTTTTAAAGTTTATCGAGTATTTGAATAGTAGGGTATGCATATTTTGTTTCGTTATTCATGACAGAAATCAAAACAATTCGTTTAGATTTACAGTTTTAAAGAATTTTTTAGAAGATAAACAATTTTCTGTAATAATGCGATAGATTTTCTTTAAAAGTAAGCTTATAAATTGTTCCCTTTTTCAAAGTAATACGTTTTTGTGGTAGACTGTTTTATTTTTGACCCCGAACAATTAGAAAAATGAATCGAATAAAGAATTTAACTGAACACGAGGTAGTGCGAGCCTCAGTTTTATTGGACGAGGGATATTGTCAGAGTTATGTTGCCAATTGTTAGGCAAACATCGTTACACAATAAGTCGTATGGTAAGACGCTTGAATGAAGTAGGAACTTATTCTAGAAGGCTAGGGCAAAGGCGAAAACGATGCACTAGCGACCTAGATGAACGTTTTATAAAACAATATGCTTTAAGAAACAGGACTATCACTAGTTCTATAATAAGAAACGAACTCGAAGCTGTTCGCAATGTCACAATTTCTTCTAAAACAGTTAGAAGATGATTAAATGAAGCTGGATTAAACAGTAGGAGACCAGCCACTGCGCCCTTGCTTACTAGAGAGAACAGAGTTGCCAGGTTACGTTTTGCTATTTCACTTTTAAAGTATCCGAATAAATTTTTTCTAACTTTTAGTGTAACCAATGTTCATAAAAAAATTATTAAAATTAATTCATTATAGCGATTTGTATGATTTAATATATTGTTGCGTTAATTTTGTCCAAGAGTATATATATATATATATATATATATATATATATATATATATATATATATATATATATATATATATATATATATATGGGTCTAGTACACGTGCTGCAGGGAAGTCCTTAAAGCGGTAAAGGAGCGACACGTGTACGAACAAAGCGATTCACGTTGTTCTTGAATCGCTGTAAATTGTACTCGGTGGGCAAATTATTCCAAAGGGATGATGTCCTCCATATAAAAGACTGCTTGAAAAGCGTTGTACGAGGAGTAACAAGCTGAACTTCATATGGATGTGAAGTATTAGCGCGACGTGTATTTCTAACATGCACCGCTCTGGGAGGAATTAAGCGAGCTACATCCTTCGAACACTTTCCATGAAAATATTGTAGAACCCAACAAATGCAATGTATGTTTGAGCTTTGTAAAGATTTAACAGTTGTTGTGGACTGTAAAGCTTTCTGGCTCGAAATAATATTCTCAACTTTTGAGAAGCTCTCCTTGCGACATGTTCATGCCAGGACATATTTGCTCCCATATTAACGCCCAACAAATTGAGTGACGATGTTAGAGGAATGGAGTGCCCCGCTATAACTATGTCGGGTTCACCAACGTTAACTTTTTTAGAAAAAACTGCCGTCTAGGTTTTTGTAGCGTTAAATTCCACTTGGTTACTGTCACCCCAAGATAGAATTTCTTCCAGGTCTTTGTTAAGTTGAATGACTTCCCGCTGTCTGCGGATATTCGACTGAGTATTCGATGTCCGAGCGCTCAAAATGAATGAAGAGATAAACGCACTGTCATCTGCAAAGCTGTAGATTGGCTTTCCGGTCTTTTCCAGCAGATCGTTAATGTAAATGAGAAAGAGAGTAGGAGATAGTATGAAGCCTTGGGGCACACCGGCGTTGATAGTGAAGGTGTTAGAAAGAAATCCGTCGACTGCCACTCGTAAAGAACACTCTCTGAGGAAACATGAGAGCCACAAACAAAACTTTTCAGACATACCATAAGAGCGTAGCTTAGCCAACAGTCCATCGTGCCAAACACGGTCGAATGCCATGGATATGTCAAGAGCAACCGCTCGGGATTCTCCAAAGTGTTCAATTGCGTTGTTCCAAGCATGTGTTACATAAGTCTCCTGTTGATCTACGTTTACGAAAGCCATATTGGTGATCGCTAATAATGTTGAATCCTTCAAGATATTTTAGAAGATGCTGATTGATAACCTTTCCCATGACTTTCGATATTATTGAAAGCAGTGCGACTGGTCGGTAGTTATTTGGCAAGGTCTTCTTGCCTTTTTTAGGTATCCGTTGAACTGAGGCACATTTACAACAGGAAGGAAATATTCCCTTTCTGTAGAATAGGTTGAAAAATCTACCCTCGCACAGCTTTTGAGAACTATAGCAGGTATTCCGTTAGCGCCAGAAGCTTTTTGGTGTCCAGCTTCATTAAAATACGTTTAATGATACCCTGTCTGAAGACAATATCGGGCATCCTTGACTGCACTTTGGGAATAGTAGATGGTGTTTTTCCTTGGAAATCGACAGTAGAATGTGAAGCAAAGAATTCAGCCAACAAGTTCGCTTTTTCAACAGGTGTCGTTGCAATAGAATTATCTGGCCGTGTGAGTGGTGGTATGGTGGATTTGGTGGAATTTTGACTAACTGACCAAAAGGATCTGGAATTGTTGTGACAAGCGGGAAGTTCGTTTCTAATTCGTTGATTGTGTGCCTTCTTGGTTTGGTCGATAATTTCTTTGCATCTGTTCCGGGCACGAACAAAGGTGTTAGATTTATGGTGTTAGGATTTACACGCTATTGTCGGTAGACAAGATGTTTAGAAGCAACAGCTTCTTTGCATTTTCGGTCAAACCAAGGCTTGCCGTTGGAAGAGCATTTTTTCGAAAAAGGAATGTAAGTTTCCATACTAGCCAAAATAACATCGAAAACCTGGCGCAGTCAGATGGGTCGTCAGATCGAAAACAAACGTCTAAGCTAGGGAAAGTTCGAAAATATTCCATGAGATCTTCCCATTTAGCAGATGTGGAATGCCAAATCTTACGCGGTTTAGGCGCCTCTCTGTCACTGATTGGTAGGATACTCGATGTCGAAAGCAGTTTATGGTCGGAAGAACCTAACTGCAGATTTACAGTGACCGTGTAAATCTCCGGATTGTTGGTTAAAAACAGATCAAGAAGCCTGGCGAACTCCCCATCTCGATCAGGGATCCATGTTGGTTCATCAATAAGCTGAGTTAAGCCATAACTAATTGAGAATGATTCAGCTTCACGACCCTGTTCGTCGGTAGTATTTGATAGTTATTGTAGTATATGATGTTAATAGGTTATTGCGTTTTGCTCTTTTTTTAATAAATTATTATTAATTTTATATAAGAACACCCATTATGCCCCATGTGTATATACTATTTGAGATTAAATTGAACATTCAATTATATATCCATATATTGATATTGAGTTTAGATAAGGAACAAATATAAGAATATATGCTAGCTCGCTATACTGGTAGAGATATGGAAAGAGGTAATTTTTGTACGCCTTTTGAAGATGATCTCTACAGCTGTTCAAATCTTAGCTGTACTGTTATAACACCATTCATTTTATAGTAAAAGAAAATTTGACTCCAGCTAAAAAAATGTAAAAATACTAGAGAGACATTTAGTTGTAGATAGGTTATTAAATGAGGTACAACTTAAATGTGCAGAAAAGTAGAACGAGAACTCAGCGAAATAATAGGTTAAAACAAAGCAAAGTATATTTACAAACATAAAAGACATATTTACACTAAATCAGCCCTTATAATCACTTAACCTAATTAAATATCCTTTTAAAGTAAAACTTTGACGACACAATGAACAAGTTTCCAAACTAAACCAAAAGTCTTCAGTAAAATAGGTGTAAATCTTTAGGTATTACCTGACTCACCTGTTCTCTAAGTTACGACAGGCAGCCTAGATAACATCCCCCTGTGTTTGACTTCAGACGGTGGTTACTGGTTCACTGACAGTCTCTGACTTAGAAGTTTGAAGGATTGGAAATAGTTTCTGATATAGTGCATGTTTCTGGTTTAAAAAACGGCTTTAAGATGATATGATGTAAAAATGGTCCTAGGTACACTCATGGTGAAAATGTTTTCAGGTATGCACGTCTTAAAAATAGTTTCAGGTACACACGTGGTAAGAATGGTTTCAGGTACACACATTGTGAAAAAGTACTCAAGTTAGGTATACTTGCCGACATTCAGCTTGGCCTTTTCCCGTGGGGGGGCACAATATTACCCCACACACTACCCCCTGGCTTCCATCTGGGTAACCGATCAAAATTTGACCTAAGGTGTCTGAAAATGGGCAGAATTTTTATGAAAAACGGAAAAAGCCCTCTTCTGAACAAAATGTCCGGTTTGATCCAACATCTCTCTTCGTCGAAGCAAAATCTTTAAAACAAACTTGTTCACTTACGGAGTATAAAAATGAGATTGGGGTATTGAACCTGAAACTCGATAGACAAGTACAGAAGATGCTCTTCCCACTAATAATGGATATGCATTCAAGACAAATGAAATAGTTTTAATAAAGACCTGTGCTTACTACAGTTTGAATTACACTGGTAAACTTAATATCGAAAATGTAATAAAATTCTGACATGTACACGGGAACAATGTTAACAATTATTATATGTTTTAAACTAAAAAACTGTTTAGTAACATGATCTTACAATTTAGAAAAAATGAATGTTACAAGGTAAAAAGTAAGTACTTAATTACTTTTTTTTAATTTGTAAAAGATGTTTAGCGTATTATACCTTTATTGCCCTTAAAATTATTACCGCATTTGGAAATTGAAATACTTAATTGTATATAAAAATAATTTTGGAATGTGAAGTATGTGGGTGTAAAACTTTTAATAAATAGGCTAGGCTACATCATAAGTTTAAAAATATTAATAAAAAATCCATCATACGAAGTAACGCCTTAAATATTACTCATTTGAAAAAAGTGTTAAGAAAATTGGTACTCTAGTTGATCCAATAATTCCTTTATAAACAACCAGTCCTAAAACAAACAATAAATTTCAATTTTGCACAATAATGGGTCACTTAATCTTAGCATTGTAACTCGATATTTATTGTGATTTTATAGTGAGATATTAGCCACAAATTAAAGATAAGTAGAGAACGCACTTCTGTTAAAACTGAAAATAACAAAAAATACAATTTTTGAATTCCTGGGCTCAAGAATTCTGAAAAAGACCTTCGAGGCAACCTCTATAAGCTCTTCTATCGCCATTTTAAGGAGGTTGAGGTGGAATAGTCCCAACCAAAAGTTTTGAATGTTGTCATTTAAAAATGCTTTGCATTGAATAATTAAAAAAATTTTATAGGACTAACGATGGTTATTATTATGATAATAAATTCATTATCAAAAGATTTTAAGTCTTATATATTGTTTATTTAATTTTCTTAAGTAATTTAACATGAATGGATTAACTTTTGTATATTTTGTTCAAACTTACAGAAAGAAAATATAGAAAATAAAAATTAATTATATTTTATAATTTTTAAAAAATTATCAAAGCAAATAATATGAAAAAATAAAAGAATAAAAAAGATATTTTAATAGTTTAAAAAAATAGGTAATTAATAAAAAATGATAATTAAAAATCCTAAAATTCCGGTATCTCGAAGCGGCAACGCTATAAAGTAGTTTACTGTTGGCTCTCCTGATATGCTTGTATATAGATATATTGAATTTTGCATTTATTGTGATCAGCTGTTGTAAACAAGTAAAAAAAATGGATAATAATAAAAAATCAACAAGTATTGATAAAAGTGGCAAAAATTTTTTTATGTGGAAGCGAGAACGCGTTACTGAGACTGTATACAATCAAAGATTAAGCCAACAAAGTGTTGGTAAACGGAACAGAAAATCAAGTATCTCCTGACTTCTGTAACAGTGGTCGTCGAATTGTTGACATGCGATCACTTGGAGAAAACTTAAAATGTTCTTCATGTAATGAAATTCTTTCATTATGTTATATTACTAATGAAAAACGCTGTGTTCTAGCATCACTACTAACCATAAAGTGTGATAAATGTAAAACGTACAACACAGTATCAACAGACAGTACACATATATCGAAGGACAATAAGGAACATTATACTGTTAACACTGAAGCTGCACTATTATAAGTTAAACAAGTAAATTATTTAAATAATTAAAACAAATGCTTTAATTTATTTATTTTTATTTTATTTATAAAAACTAATACCCATTGCAAATTTATTATTAGTTAAACTTAATATTTCTCACTTGCACCATATGTTTTAATTATATAAACTTGTACTATTCAATTTAAAATATTTAAATTTCCCGCCATTACTACTAAATGCAACGTTGCCGCTATTTCAGAGATAAAAGGTAAGTCATTCATAAGTACCTCCAATAATTGTTATTTTTCATAAAGTTAAAGCTTTCTAATTAAATTTGAAATTTTTTTAAAATAATCGCGAAATTTAATGTCTAACATAGTTAAATTTCCTATTGATGGCATTTTTTTTTTCATTTATTATAACAAAAAATGTGTTATTTTTATATCAGATTGACGTATTCTCCATAAGACTATATGTATTGTTAATTTCGATTTTTATTTAAATAAGTTTCCTAAAGACCTTTTTTTTTCATAGAAAATTTCTAAACTAATTAATCTATCGAAATAAATCTATACAAAATAGTTTTCATATGTTACATTTAACGCCTCAACCTCCTTAATTGTTATATGTTTGACTATAAATATTATAATTAAAATTTGTTTACTATCTTAACCACGAATCACAAATTATATAAAATTTATCGACTACCGCTCCTTCCTTCAGTATGGTACTATGTCTAACAAATTTGTAATCGATATTTCAACTTGCTCAGAGTTATTGTGACAATAGACAGGCAGACCAATGGAAACAGATTCTGAAATGTAAAGAAATGCAAACATCTTGAAGCTTTTTTTATGTCAGCTAATCGTCAATAAATGCCTGATTTCTTAGAGTGCCACGAGGCTATAGATACTATTTCTATTTAAATTGGAAATAATGAAAAAATAATATAATTTTTATCTTCCTCGATTCAAAAAATCCTGAAAAGAACGTCCAACTATTCGAAACAACCAATCAAAAAATAACATAATTTTTAGATTCCCCAGCTTCAAGAACCCTTAAAAGAACATATAATACTATATACAATACGTAACCCCTCCCTCTCCTATTAACCCCTTATATATTCTGCTTTCGGCGCCGTCTCCTCATGAAGGTTGGCGATCCATATAGTTAAACGAACTTTAGAAACTGCTGCTCGAAAAAATATCACTTGAAGCATATCCAAACCACTTTCTCATGGCCTTCAGCCAAGAATTCTGTCGTCTTCCGATCTATCGTTTGCCCTTTATGTGTGCCTTCAATAAATAGAAACAGCAATTCGTACTTTGGGCCCCTCATGATATGTCCGAAGCATTGAGTTTTTCTTATGTTTATCATTGGTAGTAATTCCTTTATTTTGTTCATTCTTTCCAGTACTTCTGTATTTTTATTTTCTGTACCCAGAAGATGCGAATAAGGTGTCTATAAATTACATTTCCAAAGATCCCAGTCGTTTCTCTGAGCTAGGGTCAAAGGTTCGGCCCCCACATCCATACAATAGCACGGAGAATACATACGCTCTCACCGTTCTCATTCAGAGTTCTGCGACTTGTACGACGGAAAAATTTATTCATATTCATGTATATTACTCGAACCTGTTCAATTCGGGAATATATTTCCTTTCTTGGGTCCCACTTGTCATTTATATTGGTTCCCAAATATTTAAATGTGGAAATCTGTTCTACGGTGTTATCCCGGATTTCGAGGAATTCTGATGGTAGATTTTTCTTTGTTATCGTCATCCACTTGGTTTTTCCTATATTCATAGTTAATTTAAATCTTTCGCTGCCTGTTACGACTCGATTGATCAGCTCCTTGAGATCTTAGATATTATTTGCTAATAGAACAGTATCATCAGCATACCGTATGCTGTTCAGTGTACTCCCATTAACTGATATTCCTTCAATGGATTCATAGATGGCCTCATTAAACACAACATCAGAATAAAGATTGAACAAAAATGGTGAGAGAATGCATCCCTGTCTTACACCTTGAGTTATTTTTAAGCTTTCGGGTTTTTCAGCCCTTTAACTTTCACTGATTAATTCCAGTACAGATTTTTAATAATATTTAGATTTCTTTTGTCTACATTTGTTGTTTCTAGAATTTTTATAAATTTCTCGTGCATCACACAGTCGAAAGCTTTATTGTAATCTATAAAACATGGATATACATCTACATTCATACCTTTATAACGCTGGACCAGTACATTTAATGAGAATAAAGCTTCCCGTATACTCATGCCTTTTCGGAATACGAATTGTGTGTTATCAATTTCTGGATGATTCTCTTGAGAACGTCAGCCATTAAATGTATTAAACGATAACCGCCACATTTCATTGATTTTGACTTTTTCGTAATTGGCATGGAAGGCAACTTTATCCAGTCAAGAGGGATTTGTCCTGTTTCATAAGTCTTGTTAAATAAGATTACCAGTTGATTAATAAATGAACTTTCATCTGAAAATATTTTGAGGATTTCTCTCTTTATCTCATCTGGATAAACTGCTTTTCTATCCTTCTATAGTTGTAGAGCATGAATAACTTCTCTTCTTGTAATTTCTGGTCCTATCCCATTATCCCTGTTTAGGTGTAAGTCTTCTGATCTATGTCTATTGAAAAGTTGTTCTATGTATTGCTCCCATGTCGTTATTTTATCCTGAACACACAGTATAACTTCATAACTTCCATTTCTCAGAATTGTTTCTGATTTTTTCTTGTTTTTCCTCCCAATTCCTTCACTTTCTTATGTAGATTGAATGTTTCTCTTGCAGTTCCTCTATTTCTCAGCATTTCTCGCTTAACCAGATATCCTGAGCTTTACATTTTCGACCTATTACTCTGTTTAGTTCGTTGTACTAAGAGATATCTTCTATTTTCTGTAATCGTCTTTCGTCCATCAGGTTTAGTATTTCTTCTGTCATCCATTCCTGTTTTTTTCTGTTTTCCGGTCGACCCATTCAATAATTGAAAATATTAAAAAATAGTACAGTTTTCAAATTCCTCTACCAAGAATCCTGAAAACGACATATAACGCGATATATACGAATCAACCCATCTAACACGCTTTTTAACTCCTTTTATCTTTAAGTATAAACAATAAAGTTTCTTTATTACGTCAACCGAAAATTAGAAAAAAAATCTCATAATGGTATTCGAAATATACACAATTTATCGATCTCCAACCCTTTCACTTTCTTCCCCTAACGCTATTGCGTTCCTACTTAAAATATTATATGTGTATCAATATTGAAATTGATATATTATTTTATTCAAAAGTTATCGTGCCAAGAGACAGACAGACGGAAATGGGTAGCTATGTTTTTCATTATCTGCGAACGTGGAGAAATGCAAAAATCTCGAAGGGTAATTTTTTCGCTTTTGCAAGGCAAGTAGTAGTAAAAAATATTTTTTACAGTCCACTTTCCGTGTTATGCCTTTTCCTGAAAAAGTAATCTACGCCCTTATATTTTATGAAAACTTAACATTTAAATTATTCAAAAGCAAATAATATTCAAGACCAAAAGCTAAGTTGTTAATAAGATTCATGGGGCCCCCTTGCAATTTCTTAAGATGACGACTTTGATCGAATAAAGGGGTGTAGATTTAAATAAGTAGGGGAACATTAGGCAAGCAAATATTATTATTATGAATGTATTAATTGGATGTAAGTTTATTATATCTCCATAACACTTATAAATCAATTCCTATAAAATTCTAAATACATCAATAATGATTAAAAATTCCTCTAATTACAGTATTAACTTAGGTATAATCTTAAGAAATTCCTATCTTAAGCTCGCATAATTTTTGTGAGATCGAGTATTAAAAGTATGCTAATTAGTTATAGCTACCCTGATCAATAAAATCTATGAATTAGGCAAAATCCCAGAAAGCTGGTTAATGTCTGAGTTTATAACGATCCCAAAAAATGCAGGCGCTAAAAAATGCGGAGAATATCGAACAATTAGCCTGATAAGTCATCTTTTAAAAACATTTCTGAAACTCGTTCACAGGAGAATACACAAGTTGTGTGAAGAAAACATGTCAGCTATACGATTCGGTTTTCGTGATGCCATGGGAACCAGAGAGGCCTTGTTTTCTAAGCAAATTTTGATCCAGCGATGTAGAGACGTCAATTGTGACATATATTTGTGCCTGATCCACTACCAAAACGCCGTTGATAGAGTCCAACATCACAATATGGTCGAAATTCTGAAAGACCTTGGGTTAGATGGAAAGGATTTGCGAATTATTGGCAACCTCTACTGGACCCAAATGGAATTTATTAAAGTAAAAGGGGAGCGCTCAGAAGCAATAACGATTGAGCGTGGAGTAAGGCAGGGTTGTGTTTTGTCTCCGCTATTGTTTAATATATACTCTGAGCAAATCTTCAGAGAGGCACTGGAAGAATCTGATGAAGGAATACTGCTTAATGGGGAGTGAATAAATAATATTCGTTATGCTGACGATGCGGCGGTTATGGCTGATAACTTAAAGGATCTACAACATCTGATGACAAAAATAAATGAAGTCAGTAATCGATACGGCCTCGAACTTAATATCAACAAAACAAAGTACATGGTAATCAGTAAGTCTCAGGTTCCTGCTACCTTGTTGATGGTTAACAATCAACAAATACAAAGAACTCCACAATATTCATACCTACGTACCATGGTAAGCGAACAATGGGATCATTCGTTGCCGTATCGAAAAAGCTAGAGCAGTGTTCATGACATCACTTTTCAAAAGCTCAGCAATAAAATTGAGCATGAAAATGAGACTCCTAAGATGTTATGTCTTCAGTGTCCTTCTTTATGGTGTGGAATCTTGGATGCTGACTGAAGCCACTATATCGCTGAATTTTGAAAATTTCTTATTCTGTCTTACATCGCATGAAAAAGAAACTGGGAATTATGTTTTATATATATATATATATATATATATATATATATATATATATATATATATATATATATATATATATATATATGTATATTTACCTGTTGTCCAGATCTTATTGCATATTTCGTGGATTAAGTTAACACCGGTCTCCCGTGTCGTTTTAAGCATTTCGGCCACAGTGCCATCCACCCCTGAGGATTTATTATTTTTTAGTTTTTTCATAGTGATTCCACCTCACTCCTGAGAATTGTTGGCTCTAAAATTTCCCATATTCAGTTGTGTGCTATGGTTATTCGCACTTCTCATGAGAATTTGGCAGTATTCGTGCCATCTTTCGATTACTTCTGACTTTGCTGTCAAAATTTGCCCAATCTCGCATTTTAAAGGTAAAAATTTTGGTGTGAATGTATTCGCTAATTGTTTAAATTTTTTAAATAAATCTATAGTTTCATGTTTTTGTGAGAGCCGTTCTATTTCTTCACAACTTTTGGCTATATGTTTGTTTTTGTCTTGTATAATAGCTTTGTTTATTGTTTTCGTTAAGTTATTATATTTTATTTGCGTTTCCTCGTTGAGGCCTTTAGACTTTAGTTGTTGGCGCTCTTGTACTATACATACTAAAATTTAGTGGTCGATAAAATAATTTACAAGCATTTTAAAAGGTTTTACTCTTAGATTGCAAACGATATACGATTTTAAAAATTAACTTACTTTTAAAGCAATTTTTAAGCAGTTTATTGATATTTCTGTTTCTCATATCTTAGAGCTATAGACCCAACAACAAGCTCATATTTTTTGTTTGCCTGAAACCATTAAGTTAACACTTGAAAAGTAAATCTTGTTTATAACATATTCAAAATATATTTGGAAAATTAATTTCCATTAAAACTAATTAAGAAAGTTATAAAAAATGAGCTTTTTATGGAATTTGTACTATAAATTATATACATATATTTTGCTTTCATATAAAAGACTATTTATGAAGACTGTTAATATTAAGTTCCTAACATAATTCCCCTAAGCTTTCTCTATTCCCACGTCGGCATCTCTTGTTCCAGAAATACTAGGATAAATTTAAATTTTTGCTGTGATGAAACGAAAACAATTTTATTAAATTTTTTGGTCATTTGGACACTCTAGCAAATATTTAAACACATATAGACAATAATTCACTCATATATATATATATATATATATATATATATATATATATATATATATATATATATATATATATATTTTATATATATATATATATATATATATATATATATATATATATATATATATATATATATATATATATATATGCATATTTGGTAATAGAGTGGTTTTTATGTATACTTCTGTATATAAGGTAGTCAAAATTTCTGAAAAGTATACAAATTATGTGATGTATAATATAAAAATACAGTGAAACCTGGATAAGTGGGATGTCAAGGGACCTAGGATTTTTTTTTATCACTTAAAGAGGTTTTTCATTTACCTAGTTTCCCAAACAGCCAGGTTTAAAATAACAGTTGTCTCTCAGTTGTCTCATTTACAGATGGCCCTACTAAGAGAGGTTGAAATGAACCGTTTTTCATTAATAGAGGTGAAAATGTTCAATAAAAAAAATTAATTTTATTGTATAACATATGTATGTATGGACTACATATTTTTATTCTTTTTATGAATTTAAAACAACACAAAAAAAAAACAATACAGAACTTACGGTTTGAAAAAAATCTGTTAATTTAGTTTGTATTTGAGTGCTACTTGCTGTAAGGTGTTTTGCAGTAATATAAATTTGATCAAATATGCCTGGATTACCAATATTTGACATTTCAAAATACTTATGTAAAGTCTCTAATGCCTTTTCTGCATCACGCTTCTATTTCCAGAGCACCCAGACACAATGTCATCGTCAGTAAGCTCTTCAGAAACTAATAATTCATCGTCAATAAGCACAAAATCCTCAAAAGTTGGCTGCTGGTCATTTTCGTAGTTACTAATAATCTGGTCCCATTCTTCAAGTGTTATTCAACAGTTCTCTTCCTCCTCTTGGAAGCCTTCACGTTCAAATACTTTTGTCACCTTGAATCGAGATTTCTTGAAGCAATTTGCAATAGTGCTTTTGCTTCCAGGAAACCAAGCTTTTCTCGCAAATCTCATGGCCTGGAGGATATTGATTTCAGAGCTATTATTCTCCTCTATAGATTTTAGAACAAATTATACGACTTCTTTTCTATAGTAAACCTTGAAGTTATTGATAACACCTTGATCCATTGGCTGCAGTTTAGTTGTTGTATTAGCAGGTAAATACAATAGTTTAACGTAGTCTAAATCATGCATATTATTGTGAATTACGACAAATAAAACAATTTTTCGTTTTTGCATTTTCATTTCGGTATTCACTCTTTTTAACCAATTTGCGAAGATATCCGATGTCATCCAGGCCTTTTTGTTATTTTGATCATTAACAGGTAATGTTCTGATACCTTTGAAACATCTTGGATTTTTGATTTCCCAATTAAAAGTAGTGGCAGCTTTTCAGTTCCCGACATATTGGCACGCAGAAGTACAGTGATCCGATCTTTGTTAAGTTTCCCACCATGACAAGGCTGACCTTTACATGTAAAAATTTTATCGGGAAGACACTTGAAGAATAAACCTGCTTTATCGGCATTAAAGACGTTATCGGGGAATAATCATGTAATAGAGCAGGAAGGTCTTCAACCCACTGATTACACACGCTGTTGTCCACGGCATTGCCTTCTCAACAAATATTTTTATAAACTATATCGTTCCTTCTCTTAAAGCCCTCTAACCATCCATTACTGCTACCAAAATTATCAATATGGAGCCTACTGGCAAATTTTTGAGCCTTCTTTTTAATCATCGGACCGCTTATTGGAATGTTTTTATTCCGTACCTGCTTTATCCATGTTGAGAGACATTTTTCAAGTTGGGGATACTCTGCTGATCGCGTTCATTTTAGTTTTCCTTTCCTATCAGTACACTTAGACCGAATTTTCTCCTTGTTTTGAATAATTCTATAGAGAGTAGACTTCGGTACTTTAAACTCCGTGCACAGTTCGTCACGCGACTTTCTCCTATCATAAACAGACTTTAGTTTATCAGCGGCTGTCAATGAATTACACTTTCGTTTCAACATTTTGGGCACTTTTATTCACTTGTTAATCATACAAAACCTTAAAGTAATGTAAAACTAAACGCGTGCGGAAGAAATTCGAATAAGTTTGTAAACAAACGGTGTCACAACCAGTCCAGACAAATATTCAAAATGATAAATTATTATTAATTGACTTACTTATACAGGCTATTAAGCTAAATGGTCCCAGTTATAGATGTAAACATCGAATAAAACTCAAAAACGAAATCTCAGATAAAGGGGTTTAATTATTCCCAGTAACAGAGATATTTCTATGCAAAAGTGTCGGGACCTCATTGTAAATATCAGTAGTAGAGGTTAGTAGAGTCAACGATAGAGTAAAGTTCATTATCTCATTTGTTTCGGGAATGACGAAAACATGTTAAATACAATAGTTTTAGGGAATGTTAAGGTTCAGAGTTTAAAATTATTTTTGAGTATACAGTTAGAGTGACCGGATCTCATAGAGGGGGAAAAAAAATGTCGGAATCTTGTTCGTCTGGACCCCACAAAACGATTCCCCTTTCCAGTTATTGAGATAGCCGAAATTTGAGCTCGATTAAACGACGTTAACCCATGCCGCTCGTCGCTCAAAGTTTGAAAAAATCCAAATTTTTGGCCAAAAAGCTGACATATGGAGCCATAACTCCAGAACGGTAAATAATAGAAACACGCTTAATATCTCAAAAGAAAGCTAATGTTGTTCTTCAAAATTTATGTTCTATACATATATTCTTGTTATTTTAAGTCAAACCGAGTTACAACAGCCTTTAGCCCCAAAAAAACGTGACCTGGTACCACTAGGAGCATACTTCGTATATTTTGTTATTAAGTGATAAATTTTGCTTTTTTTTGGTATATTTTTGAGTTTAAAGTAGAAATATAATAAAAAAACAAGTAATACTGATATGTCTAATGACATTTTTTATTTTAAAATATAAAAATTAGGTATATAATACATACAAAACAGACACAGAAAAGATACAGACGTAGTACCTACGTGAGTTGATAATTTTACATAGTTATCTAATCTATTCTAGAGCTTTTGTTAAAGTAGTTTTTGAAACGTCAGGTAATGCTCGGCATTTACTTACAACTTGCAGGACATATTGCTTTTGGTCTTCATCTTTTGTCAGAAGGTCGTTAAAGTCGGTTATTAATTTAACACCACGCTCAACCATATCATTAACTACTTTTAATGTTTTGACAATTTTCAATCCTTCTTGGAAGTCATTATTTTGAGGCCAGGTGTTTGGATGTTGTCTTAGGAAATCTGTTTTTATATTAAATTGGTCAAAGAATGTAAACGTTTCTTTGGTAAGTAAATTTACCAATCCTCCATCAACTACCTCTTTTAAGTTTTCTTTCCTAACTTTTGGATTTACAACACTAGCGTTCTGTGATGGTTCATCTGTGCTACTGAGCAATTTATTAGCCATTAACAACTTTTCATCGTCTGTAATGGTGGGATCAAAAAACGATAATCCCACCAACTTTGCATTCAAATACCACAAATGGTTCGAAAATTTGGTTAGGGCTATTTTCTGCAATGTCGTTGTCACATTCTTTATAGTCTAACAGACTATGCAAAATACCTAAATCTTGCTTTGGTGCAAGATGAGCTTTTGGAGCATTGAACCAAGCTTTACAATAAATTTTAACTAGGAAAACAGAAATGGCACGCACAGAACTTTCTTCTTCTTTAGACATCTTAAATTGACGAC
This sequence comes from Pachyrhynchus sulphureomaculatus, assembly GCA_019049505.1. NCBI lineage: Eukaryota > Metazoa > Arthropoda > Insecta > Coleoptera > Curculionidae > Pachyrhynchus > Pachyrhynchus sulphureomaculatus. Next base: position 136,999,419 of record CM032446.1, read on the forward strand.
GAAAAATGAACATTTTTAAGCAGTAAATAGCCTTTGCCATCCACCCAGCGTGATGAAGGGCTCCTGGAGTTCTAAAACCCACAACATTGCCGTCTAGTGATCCAACAAATACGAGAACCAACTGCAATAGCTCCTTGTAGTCGTCTCTGGGGTGGCTCTCAGTTAATTTGGTCTCGAATTCAGCAGTAACATTTGCAATTACTTCTGGAGTTAGCTGCTTTTGTATCAGATACTGATACCTGTGTCGTACTTTCCTTTGTCTATCTTGGGCCACGCAGTGAGGAATCTCTTGAAAATGTCTGGATGAGGTCCAGTGGTTGATCCCATTTTTGTGTCGAATACGCCTCTTAACAGAATTTCCAAGATATGGTGGACGGCAAGCTAGGTATAACAATTCTCTTCCTAACATTTGCTCCAATATGACGCATACTCCTTTGAGTCTTCCCGTGTTGGATGCTGTAGTGTCGAAGCACATCGCCTTGACGGTGTTGAGAAGACCCCATTCATGTAGGCATTCATATACGGCTACGGCTTGCTCCTCTCCAGAGCTGTTTGCTGTTACAGGAACTCCCAGCAGCTGTTCCTTTTCGCCATATGAAATAGCTATAGCTATTCGCTCACATTGTTTCATTTTTTAAAACACCCCCGGTAAAAGTTTACCGTCCCAATGGACAGCCACGGGCTCTTTTTCAGGAATGTTTACTTTATCAAAAATTTTTTTATTATATTGTTCTCTGAACATTTGCCTTCTATCATGTAATAAAGTTTTCGAGACTTTGTACTCAAGAGGTCAAGGTTTAGTGCTTCTAGAGTAGCTATTAAAATTCTCGTGGCATTTCTGTCGGATACCTTACATCGATCTAATAAAATGGACAATTTCATGTTTAAAATCTCTTTAACGCCCCTTGCAAATGAAACTTTCATCCTCTTGCTCTCAGATGGTCCTGGATCTTCTGCAGCTTCTTCAGGGATGTCCATTTCCTCCAGGCTCTCAAGTTCCTGGTAGATGCTGTCCTCTTCAGTGTCTTCTTCTCCTTCTTCTTCGAACTTGTCTTCATCATCCGTCTCTAAGAAGTAACAAAAGAAAGAGAAAAAAAAAAAGACTATAAAAACGTTTTAGCAGAATAGTAATAATACATAGGTACTAAATTACCTACTTCTAATTATCAAAAGGTATTATTTAAAAAATATAAACTCAATCATAAAGATGCCAAATCATGCTCTCATGTACAATTTTCTTTCAATTATAATGAAACTATTTACTTATTTGTTTATCTATTTTTTAGAATACTAATAATAATAAAAAAAAAACTCACCAGTCATGGAACCTGGGCAGCCCTTCTGCCTCTGTTTCACGAGAAACGCCTTATCTTCTTCCGATTTCATCAGAGCCAAGGCATCTTGTTGAGCAATATCAAAGAGATCATCCAACTTTTTCAATAAACAGTTTAAATTTGTTCTTGGCCGTTTTCGATGTTTTTCTTCCGGTCTTTTTGAAGAGTTCTCCACTCGGCGTCAAGTTTTTCCAGCTTAGTAATTGCATCTTGCTCATGTTTAGTCGGGATTCGAGCTTTCTCCCAAAAATGAACACTTCTCGTATTGTAAGTTTTGCTGATTCTCTTACAGTTAATTTCACAGTACGTAAATTATAAAATAAAGCACACAAAACTTGACGATTTGAGGGTAGTTTACAACCGGTGATCTGGTGAATGGGATAGCCGACAAGAAATATTTTATCCTTGGTCCGGCTTTGTACACCTGATGTGGATGCCATTTCAGAGGCCAATAGGTAAATAACAGTTAACTTGGAAAATGAAACAAAATATATTGCAAACTTTAATTTCAATATGTTTTCAAATGTCTTTTAAAATAATACTATAATAGTTATAAAAACAATAACACACACACTTGGAAAATTAAAAAAAAAAAACGTTAAAATATCTTCACTAGATAATTGTTCGATCTAACCAGCTCAAAGGCACTTTAGAAACTAAACTGAATAAATAAAAGGTCGGTTGTACGCTGAAGTAAAATCACCATCCCTAAAATAGAAATTAGGTTCACCCTCCTTTTTACCTGTGAAACGGGTCTTTCTTTGGTAAACTAGTCAGGTAATCCCCATATAATAAAAGATTAAATTGAACAAAAGGCTCTTTATGTTTGAAAATTGAGTTCCAAATACTTTTTAACAAAAAAATGTTAATTCCGAGACACATTATGTAAAAACCCGTAAAATTCTTAGAATACTCCCAAACTGGCTCCTACTGGTACCAGGTCACGTTTTTGGGGGCTAAAGGCTGTTGTAACTCGGTTTGACTTAAAATAACAACAATTATGTATAGAATATAAATTTTTGAAGAACAACATTAGCTTTCTTGATATATTTGAGATATTAAGCGTGTTTCTATTATTTACCGTTCTGGAGTTATGGCTCCATATGTCAGCTTTTTGGCCAAAAATTTGGATTTTTTCAAACTTTGAGCGACGAGCGGCACGGGTTAACGTCGTTTAATCGAGCTCAAATTTCGGCTATCTCAATATCTGAAAGGGGAATCGTTTTGTGGGGTTCAGACGAACAAAATTCCGACATCGATTTTTTGCGGTCACTCTAGTATACAGGGTACTTCAAAAAAGTGTGGCCGATATAACATATGTTTTTTTTAAATGGAACATCCTATTTTTTATTTATTTTTAAGTTCTACGTAAAATTTTATAACTTTTTTTATTAATAATGTTATATACCTAAACCTAGTAGTTTTTCTAATATTTCAATTTTTTTTTTAAAATCCTAGTTTTTTTGTTTTGTAAAAAATTGCCAGAAGCGCCATTGTTTCTGAAGGTGGAATACTCATAATTGGTACGAGCGTTCTATAGAGATGAAAAAAAAGATGTCTGTAAAGAAATTTGAATTGGATGCTGCAGGTGTTCAAAATAAATTTATACATTTCGACTACTATGAATTAAAAAAATCTCAAATTTTTTTAAATGGCACACCATGTATATTATTATTTTTTCTGATAGATTTTACAAAACCCCCCAACTTTTATTAAGTATGTCATATACCTATTTCTAATAGTTTTCGACTTATTTTTGAATTTTTCAGTTTTTATCCTTATTTTAAATATACTTACGCTATAACATCATTGTTACCAAGACAAAACAAAAATGTATGGCATTCTAAAATTTTGACATGTCTATTAAGCAAGTAAAAATAGTTTAATTTGTTTTAGTAAGTGGCGTATAAAGGTAATAGTTGTGGATTTTCCTAAAAATGAATTAACTGATATGATTTAATGCTGGGCGAGGCGAGAAAAAATTGTCTTTGGCAGTAAGTCTTTGCGGATCGAAATACCCTAATAGACGTATACCATCTAGAAAATCTTTTCAGTGCTTAATGGAACGGTTTGATGGTAGTGGTAGGGTTGAGTATACGAAACCGAAAGTAGTAAACCATAATGTTACTAATGAGGAAAAAGAAATGGCGATTTTACTTCATGTTGAAGATAATCCCCAGGTCGACAGCCGTCAACTAGCTGACTTATCTGACACATCCCAATCTACGGCGAATCGCACCACGAGAAAATACAAGTATCATCCCTTGCATATGGAACTACACCAAGAACTTCAAGACCATGATTTTGAACGACGAGTAAACCTTTGTGCCACCATAAATGGAGCAATAAGGGCTGATCCAAATTTTTTATCTAAAATAATGTTTTCTGATGAAGCTAATTTCGCAGTAATGGAGCAGTTAAGAGCCATAACATTCATTAATATTCAACGGTTAATCCATTTTGGGTCCGAGAAGTTCAAAACCAAAACCACTGGTCGCTTAATGTATGGTGTGGAATAATAAATTTTCGAATTATTGGTCCATATTTTTTCCGCGAATCGCTTAACGGGCCTAGATATCTAAATTTTTTGCAAAGCGAATTACCCGTGCTTCTTGAAGAAGTTGATAACTTTGAAAGGGAACAAATGTGGATTCAACAAGACGGAGCACCTGCTCATTATCACCGGGAAGTTCGGGAATTTTTAAACGGGCGCTACCCACAAAAATGGATCGGTAGGGATGGATTCATTCAGTGCCCCCCCTCGATCATGTGACTTAACACCTTTAGACTTCTTTTTGTGGGGCTACATTAAAGATCGTGTTTATATGAATCCCCCTACAACACCAGTAGATATGGAGAATAGGATACGGGATCCGTACAGGACAATAACGCCCTTTATGCTAAGGAAAGTGAAGGAAAATAAAGTAAAACTACTAAACATGTGTAGACTGGCATACTTTTGAACATTTATTACTTCATAATAATTATTCATTAGATAAGTTAAACTATATTAAAATTATTATTAACTATTTGTTTAAGTTTTCACAATAACGTAAGTGTATTAAACACAAGGGTAAAAATTGAAAAATTCAAAATAAACCGGAAACTATTAGAAATAGGTATATGACATATTTAATAAAAGAAGGTTTTTGTAAAATCTATTAGAAAAAATAATAATATGCAGGGTGTGCCATTTAAAAAATTTGAGATTTTTTCAATTTAAAATAGTCGAAATGCATTTTGAACACCCTGTAGCATCTAACTCAAATTTCTTTACATCTATCTTTTTTTCATCTCTATAGAACGCTCGTACCAATTATGAGTCTTCCACCTTCAAAAACAATGGCGCTACTGGCAATTTTTTACAAAACTGAAAACTAGTATTTAAAAAAAAAAATTGAAATATTAGAAAAACTACTAGGTTTAGGTATATACGAGGCTGGTTTGAAAAGTCCGTGCAAAAATAAAAACTACTTATGTGTTTGGGGGTAAACCTTTTTTATTTTTCGACATAGTCTCCTTTTAGGCTTATACACTTCGTCCAACGATGTTCTAGTTTGTTGATCCCTTCCGAATAATAGGATTTGTCCAAGTCTGCAAAATATCCATTAGTGTCTGCAATCACCTCCTCGTTTTGAATAAAATCTTTGTCCCGCCAGCCATTTCTTCAAATTGGGGAACAAATAGTAGTCCGAGGGAGCCAAGTCTGGAGAATAGGGGGGATGTGAAACGAGTTGGAATCCTATTTCCATTAATTTTGCGACCACAACTGCTGAGGTGTGTGCTAGTGCGTTGTCGTGATGGAAAAGGACTTTCTTGTGGGCCAATCGCGGGCGTTTTTCTTGCAGCTCGGTTTTCAAACGGTCCAATAACGATGAATAATATTCACCTGTAATAGTTTTTACCCTTTTCCAGATAGTCGATGAGGATTATCCCTTGCGAATCCCAAAAGACAGTCGCCATAACCTTTCCGGCCGAAGGAACGGTCTTTCGCCTTTTTTGGTGCAGATTCCCCCTTGGTAACCCATTGTTTAGATTGTTGTTTGGTCTCAGGAGTATAGTAATGTATCCATGTTTCATCCACAGTGACGAAACGACGCTTAAAGTCCTCCGGATTCTTCTCGAACAGCTGCAAACCATCCTTGCAACACTTCACACGATTCCATTTTTGGTCAAGCGTGAGCAATCGCGGCACCCATCTTGCGGATAGCTTTCTCATGTCCAAATGTTTATACAAAATATTATGTACCCGTTCAGTCGAGATGCCCACAGCACTAGCAATCTCACGCTCCTTAACTCTTCTGTCATCCATCACCATATCATGGATTTGATCAATGATTTCTGGAGTCGTAACCTCCACAGGCCGTCCAGAACGTTCAGCGTCACTTGTGCCCATATGGCCAGTCCGAAAATTTTGAAACCACTTATAAACTGTTCTAATCGAAGGTGCAGAGTCACCATAATGTTTATCAAGCTTCTCTTTAGTCTCCTGAGGCGTTTTGCCTTTCATAAAGTAATGTTTAATCACCACACGAAATTCTTTTTCGTCCATTTCCTCTTGAAAATCACTTGACTTCCTTGATTCACACGAAACACAAAGAAATAGACCAATATGGCTGAAACTTGGTGTGCGTTCATTCAAGAGATGCTACTAACTAAACATGACCTCGATACGCGCCGGTGGTGCCATCTCTCGGACTTTGCACGGACTTTCCAAACCAGCCTCGTAACATTATTAATAAAAAAGTTATAAAATTTTAAGCAGAATTTAAAAATAAATTAGAAAATAGGATGTTCCATTTAAAAAAAAACATGTGTTATATCAGCCACACTTTTTTGAAGTACCCTGTATACTCAAAAATAATTTTGAACTGTGTACCTTAACATTCCCTAAAACTATTGTATTTAATATTTTTTCGACAATCCTGAAACAAATGAGATAATGAACTTTACTCTATCGTTGACTCACCCTGTGTATATAAAAATTATTTATAAATATAAGAATAATCTAACCAATCAAAAAAAAATTGAAATTGGTATTTTCTGGATAATAGAGTTAAATGTCATCAAATTAACAAAGAGCTTTTTTTTAGTTACATTTTTTGCAGCCATTAATTGTAGTGGCCAAAAATGTTACCATAATTCCAAATATTTTGATTGAATCAAATGAACTTGCTTTTTAAAAAAAAAATTGGACATCATGCATATTTTTCTAGAAACTTTTCTAGATTAATTTTACGTCAAAAAGGTTTTTCTTACTTAGTCCACTTTTCATCAAAAATGCTTTGTTGAAGAGCCTTTTGGCTAACCTCTATATATAAAGAGTTTTTTAGTTACACATAATTTTGATGTAATGGTATTTGGATCAAAGTCTTCAATTTTACAAGATATTCCATTATATTTGTAATCAAAGTTTTCTTTAATTTAATGTCATGATTTTATTACGGAACACGATGGTAGGGTATAACGAATTGTACTAAGTACGCATGCCTAATACTCCATCGAATGCTGACAGAGCAGCTTTCAAGCCGACAGAGTGGTTGACACGGTCAACACTTAAAAGCAGGCAGCGCTTTTCGGGGGATTCTCCTCAAGCACATGTGATGCAAAATAAGTGAAAACGGACAAAGCCCATATTTCAGCAGTTTACCCACTGTTATTTATTCGTCAAATCCATCCCGAGACGCGTTTCGCCGAATCATTACTCGTCAGTGGGGCTAGGATTGACGAATACACGAACAGAATTTACGGGTCCTTATCAAGTAGTTACGGAACACGATGGTAGGATACAACGACCTGTACTACGTACACATACCTAACACTCTATTTATAGCTGACATAGCAGCTTTTAAGCCGAGAGTGTGGTTTGACACGGCCAACACTTAGAAACAGGCAGTGCTTTTCGAGGGGATTCTCATCAGGCATATGTGATTAATGTAAAATAAGTGAGTAGAATCTCTCGAAAAGTGCTGCCTGCTTTTGTGTGTTGACCGTGTCAACCCCTCTGTCTGCTTGAAAGCTGCTGGGTCAACTTTCGATGGAGTATTAGGTATGCGTACTTAGTACAGTTCGTTGTTATGATTTTTCTTAAAAATTTGGGCTACTTTGTCGTTGCAAAGTTTTTCATATTTATGATTCCGCAAAATCTGACATCAATTAGAAGTAATTTTTTAAAGCAGTTGTGGCAATTTTAATTTCAGTATCTCAATTTTCCTTGACGTGAAAGAATGTTTTTCACACTTATAAGATGGCTTCGGGCACTTATAAGATGATTTCGGTGTCTGTTTGTCTGTCCGTCTGTCTGTCCGTCTGTCACACCCGATTTTCTCCAAAACTATTTGTCATTGAAAGTTGAAATTTGGTAATAACATAGGAATTGATGGCCTCATCAGAGCCGTGTAGTTTTGAAAGTTAAATTTTTGACTTAAGGGGTTAGTTTTGGGAGATGAAATCGGAAATGAAAAAAAAATTTTTTACTAGTGCATGACCTTTAATAATTTATCTTGTATATAAAAAAACAAAAATTTCAAGGTCATCAGTTTTCAGTAAAGGTGTCAAATGAAAGCTTGTAAAAACACGAGTTCAAAAATATATATAATGTTTTACATGCACACACTTTTTGTATTATTTTGAAAAAAATCTCTGCCCCCCTCTATCTCGAAAAGTACTGCTCTGAAAATTTTGAAAAAATTCTGGAATATTCTCCACTGGGTGTAGATTGAACAAAAAATTATAACGAGTGCATTACCTTTAATAATTTATCTGGTATATAAAAAATAAACAAAAATTTCAAGGGCATTAGTTTTTCAGTAAAGATCGGAAACAAACTTTGTTGAAAACTCATTTGGGTGTGTTTTGTGAAGTCACTGATCATTTTATACCTTCGTAACAAAAATTTTGTTTTATTTCAGAAACAATCAACGTAGAAAACACTAATTGCGCAAGTTCAACTTGCACTTTTTTTTATAAAGGTGTTACGACGATTTACTATTTTAAATTTATATTCGTTACAGCAATATAGTATTTATTTAACCACATCGCCGAGCTATTATGAACTTTTTTAGTATTCTGTACGGAACACTTATGGAATCACTTCGGTGCCCGTCTCTCTAACTGTCTATCTGTGACACCCGTTTTCCTCTGAAACTATTTGACATATAAAGTTTAAATTTGGCATAAGTATACGAAATGATGGCCCAATCAGAGCAGTGTAGTTTGAAAGTAAAATTTTGACTTAAGGGGTTAGTTTGGGGGGTGAAATCGGTAATACTTGCGTACACTTTTCATTGTATTATTTTCAAAAAATGGCCAAAATTCTCTGTCCCCCCACCCCATCTAAAAAGAGTTTGGAAAAATTCTAGAATAGTCTAAATAAAGTGTAGATTGGATGCAAATTATCACGAGTGCATTACGCCTCCGACCGGGTGAAATACGATAAAATAATGGACATCCTGAAGAAAAATGAAATAGATGGAAGTTGCATACTAATAATAGAAACAGAAAGCTTTTATACGAGTAAGTGCTCAGATCAACGAAGAAGTAGAAATTTAGCACGGGATCAGACAGAACCTCTGTATTAGTAATGTATACTCTGAGTATACATACTAATACAGAGGTTCTTAGAAAAATGAAAAAAAAATACTTAAGTTTTCCTACTTCCATAATATATATAAAATGCAACGTCTCTCTGTCTGTCCGTTAGTGCGCTTATTACTGGAGAACCACTTATCCGATTTACCTGATTTTTTTTTTAAATTCATAAATATGTTCTCTGACCAGCTTATAGGATATATTTTATTATGTTAGGTAACATAAGAAATAAGTAGTGACGATAATTAGTGAATCAAGTAGGAAAAAAGTTTGCCGCTAGCGTGCTCTCTTGCAATACGCTGCCCAAACCGTTAAATATGGAACATTATCATGTAGCAAAAAATATATATAAAATGCAAAGTCTCTCTGTCTGTCTGTCCGTTAGTGCGCTTATCACGCGAGAACCACTTATCCGATTTACGTTCCTTTTTTTTTAATTCATACATATGTTCTTTGGCCAGGTTATATAACAATAATAGTAAAAATCTATATCTATATATATATAAAATGACTCTTTGCCTGTCGGTTAGTGCGCTAATCACGCGAAAACCACTTATCCGATTTACGTGTTTTTTTTTAAAATTCATACATATGTTTCTTTGGTCAGGTTATATAATAATAAATAATCTATATAATACATTAAACCGCAATGTCTCTCTGTATGTCTCTCTGTCAGTCCGTTACTACGCTTATCATTCGAGAACCACTTTTTTTTTTTTTTTTTTTTTTTTTTTTTTATGGGTCTAGCACACGTGCTACAGGGAAGTCCCTAAAGCGCTACAGGAGCGACACGTGTGCGGAGAAAGCGATTCACGTTGTTCTTGAATCGCTGCAGATTGTACTCGATGGGAAACACAGTCCTGGGTAAACCATTCCAAAGGTATGAATGTTCTCCATATAAAAGACTGCTTGAAAAGCGTTGTACGAGGAGTAACAAGCTGAACCTCATACGGATGTGAAGCATTAGCGCGACGTGTACTTCTAATATGCACCGCTCTAGGAGGAATTAAACGGGCCACATCTTTCGAACACTTTCCATGAAAGTACTTGTAGAATAGGCTCAAGTCGCCAAACCGTTCTTCGATGTTCCAGCGAATCAAGGCCGTCGGTCAGTTCCGGGTGTCCAATCAGACGAATAGCTCTTCTCTGGATAGAATCCAACAAATGCAGTGTATGTTTGGGAGCGGAGCTCCAAACATGGGAGCAATATTCCATAGTTGGTCGAATTTGAGCTTTGTAAAGAATTAACAGTTGTTGTGGAGTGTAAAGCTTTCTGGTTCGAAACAATATTCCCAACTTTTTGAGAAGCTCTTCTTGCTATGCCTGCAACATGTTCATGCCAGGACATATTTGCTCCCAAATTAACGCCTAACAGATTGAGTGACGATGTTAGAGGGATGGAGTGCCCCGACATAACTATGTCGGGTTCTGCAACGTTAACTTTTTTAGAAAAAACTGCCGCCTGGGTTTTTGTAGCGTTAAATTCCACTTGGTTACAGTCACCCCAAGATAGAATTTCTTCCAGGTCTTTGTTAAGTTGAATGACTTCCTGCTGTCTGCGGATATTCGTCTGAGTAGTCGATGTCCGAGCGTTCAAAGTGAATGAAGAGATAAGTGTACTGTCATCTGCAAAGCTGTAGATTGGATTCTCGGTCCTTTTTCCAGCAGATCGTTAATATAAATGAGGAAGAGGAGTAGGAGACAGTATGGAACCTTGGGGCACACCGGCGTTGATAGTGAAGGTGTTAGAAAGAAATCCGTCAACTGCCACTCGTAAAGAACGCTCATCTGAGGAAACATGAAAGCCACAAACAGAACTTTTCAGACATACCATAAGAACGTAGCTTAGCCAACAGCCCCATCGTGCCAACACACGGTCAAATGCCTTGGATATGTCAAGAGCAACCGCTCGAGATTCTCCAAAGTGTTCAATTGCGTTGTTCCAAACATGTGTTACATAAGTCAAGAAGATCTCCTGTTGATCTATTTTTATACGAAAGCCATATTGGTGATCACTAATAATGTTGAATCCTTCAAGATATTTTAGAAGATGCTGATTGATAGCCTTTTTCCATGACTTTCGATATTATTGAGAGTAGTGCGATTGGTCGGTAGTTATTTGGCAAGGTCTTCTTGCCTTTTTTAGGTATCGGCTGAACTGTGGCACATTTCCCAGCAGGAAGGAAAATAGTCCCTTTCTGTAGGATAGGTTGAAAAGTCTACAGAAAACTGGTGTTAGTTCCCTCGCACACAGTTCTTGAGAACTATGGCAGGTATTCCGTCAGCGCCTGAAGCCTTTTTGGTGTATAGCTTCATCAAAATACGTTTTTATGATACGCTGTCTGAAGACAATATCGGGCATCCTTGACTGCACTATGGGAATAGTAGTGGTGTATTTCCTTGGAAATCGACAGTAGAATGGAAGCAAAGAGTTCAGCCAACAAGTTCGCTTTCTCAACAGGTGTCGTTGCAATAGAATTATCTGGCCGTGTGAGTGGCGGTATGGTGGATTTGGTGAAATTTTGACTAACTGCCTTAGCGACTGACCAAAAGGACCTGGAATCGCCGGGACAAGCGAGAAGTTTTGTTTCTAATCCGTCGATTGTGTACCTCCTTGGTTTCGTCGATAATTTCTTTGCATCTGTTCCTGGCACGAACAAAGATGTTACGATTTATGGTGTTAGGATCTTCACGCCACTGTCGGTATGCAAGATGTTTAGAAGCAACAGCTTCTTTGCATTTTAGGTCAAACCAAGGCTTGGCCGTTGGAAGGCATTTCTTCGAAAAAGGGATGTAAGCATCCATACCGGCCAAAATAACATCGGAGAACCTCGCCTGGGCGCAGTCAGATGGGTCGTCGGATCGAAAACAAACGTCCAACCAAGGGAAAGTTCGAAAAAAATAAAAAAAATTCCAAGAGATCTTCCCATTTAGCAGATTTGTAGTGCCAAATCTTGCGCGGTTTGGGCGCCTCTTTTGGTCACTGATTGGTAGAAATACTCGATGTCGAAAGTAGTTTATGGTCGGTAAGTACCGTAACGGTGGATTTTACGGCTGTCCGTGTAAATCTCCGATTGGTGGTTAAAAACAGAAATCAAGAAGACTGGCGAACTCTCCGTCTCGATCAGGATCCGTGTTGGTTCATCAAATAAACTGAGTCAAGCCACAACTCTGATTGAAAATATTCGGCTTCACGACCTTTTTCGTCGGTAGTATTTGAATATTTAAGCCGCAGTTGATGTTGTGGACATTAAAGTCGCCCAGGATGGCAATTTCGGCATTTGGATAGTTAATTTGTAAAATGAATCTATGGTGTCTGCAAGATAAGCGAAAAGTGTTCTAAAGTTTGTATCACTTGGTGTCGATAGAGGATACAGACGAACCTTGTGGTTGTGGTGAGTCGTTATTTTTAACCACATAACATCAAAGTTTGGGGCTCCAGAGCCTCTCTTCTCGTTGGCAAGAGAGGTCGCTTCTGACATAAAGACAGATTCCAAAGTTTACGGCCCTCAATCGGAATAGAAAATCGTACCCAGGATAAAGATAGTTTACTGATGGCGGTCGATGAACTGACCTTAGTTTCACAGAGAGCGAGTACATGAGGTTTTATTTGATTGCAAGGTGTTGGTGCACTGAATTTATGTTCGAATTTCAAACCTCGTATGTTGCAAAAATCCATTTTGAAATTCTGTTCTCTGCATGTCGACGCCCCTGAACCACAGCCCCCCACCCGGAGATCCGAACGGGGGCTATTTTTTACCTCCGGAATTTTTTGTATCCAGGTGCCGTCATCATGCTATTTGGTCCCAGACAGTCCGGGACATCGGCACAGCCACGAAACGTTAAGCACTTCACGCAGCTTAAGCCGTTAGCGATGGAATCACACCGGGCGATGCAAGGTGGGATCTGGGCATCAACCATCAAGATTGTTCTTAAGTCGCCTCCTAACGACAGGGGCAGAACAT
>CM032446.1:137012407-137129190 GCA_019049505.1 Pachyrhynchus sulphureomaculatus
TGTGGGAAATTGCGAGAAAACTTTTGATAGCGTTTCCCTCCTCTTACCTTGTCGAAAAAGTTTTAGTGTCGTTACAAAACCTATTAACAAAAAAATGGAACAGATTGAACATCACAGAGAACGGGGAGATTTGCGGTTATTCCTTACAAAAACTGAAGCCAAATATTGATAATTTGCTGTTCAATCCATCAAGTACATCCTCCATTAAAATTATGACTATTTTTTTTAATTGTTGATTTGCATTGTTGAAGTTACGGTGCGTTATTAATGTTTAATTTAATTCTATTAAGGTCTGTAATCAATATTATTTTTAAAAAATAGAACACAAATGAAAATATATTATTTTTTTCTTTTTATTTTTACCACTCCGAATTTAGGGTTGGAACTCAGCCACGACGCAAATTTCCATCGTTCGATCTAATCTTCACGTTTTTTGACGAGTTTTGGGAATATGGTAGAAATGTAGCAGCAGGGGGTCCACCGAAACCAGTAAAATTTTGAAAGTGGTCTACGAGAAAAAAAAGTCTGGGAACCTCTGGTCTAGAAGAAATATAAGTTAATGTCGATCGTTCTGTGGACCGCAAAAGAATTTTGCTTAGTGGAAAAAGAGAAAGATTTATGGCAGGACAATTTACAACCTAAAGCAGGTTTTGAGAGAAAAACTTTCGAATTCATGGAGAACCAAAACTTTGTTGTTGTACCACAACTGCGGGGCTCAGAAGACTTGCTCAGTTATTGTTGAAAGCTGTGGATTAACCGGGTTATAACATCCACCCTATAGCCCTGATTTAGAGCACTGCAATTTCTTTGTATTTAGACATTTGACGAAAGACCTCAGAGGTAGAAAATTTTTTCCAGATGATGAGTGAAAATGAGCTATAACGTCATGTTTGTAAGTACAGACAAAAGACCTTTTTTGTATAAAGGAAATAACTCGAGAAACATTGGATTAAGTAACTGAAAATCTTGTATTATTTATACTGAATTTGTTCTACAGATTTAAACTATTATTGGCGAGTCATAGTTGGAAGTTAAATTATTTTATAAATGGAATTCATCGTGTTTGACTAGAACAATGTGACAAACGTGATGAACCATTATTCTGATTGAGCAATTTACTTAAAAATTAAAATGAACTTAAAAAGAACATTTTTGAGGAGATAAAGACCACTCCAAGGCTTTTTTCTACACGTGCTTTATAGATAGTTTCTCAAAATTAGCCTAAAAATTCATTTGAATCACTATTAAATCGTTGTAAAAAATCTATCTATCTAGAAGAGTCCTGTGTCTTCCGCTTCCCAATCTCTATTCTCGCCTATCAGCCCAGTTTCCCGGTCGTAGGTCGCCTTCAGGACATTGCTTTCTGAATTCCCACTTATCCATGTGGTCTTAGTACGTGGTCTTACCTGCAGAACTGTTTTTGTGGTATGTCGTCTATAATAGTATCTGTACGGCCTACGGTTTTACGTATTTTTTCATTGGTTATGTGCATGGTTCTTGATATACCTGCAGATCAACACCAGAAGTCGATTTCCACTGCAAGTAGTTTCTGTTCCATTGCCAAGCTTCGCATTTACCTAAAATCATACTTTTAAAGATAATATCATACATCGGTTTCGAGATGGTTCTTGACCAAAGTAATGACTTCATGGCGCCCACTATCTTTTTATCCTTCAGTATCCTCTCGGCTTTCGTGCGTCCATCTCGTTCGATTATTGTACCTGGATTATTCGGAGCATACGGTCATTATTTTCCCCCCTCTAATACAAGATTGTCGTTATCTCATATTATGCATTTATATTTTGTTTCCGTTTTATTCATTTGTAAGTCCTATATCTCGTACACTCGTGTCAGTTGGTTTGTCATGAATTCTGGGTCGCCCCGATCTTGTGCGATTAGTACCTGGTTATCAGCGAATTGTAGTGTATACAGGGTAGTTTCATCGGTCAGTAATCTATTCATTTCCGAGCAAGTCTTCGCTATCTCTTCAGGACCTCATTCGAGTACGTTTTGAAGAACATATAAGACAGGCTGCATCCCTGTGTTGTAAATCAACTTTTTTTTATTTTATATTACTATATTCGTTTGCTCTTTAGCTACGCCTATGAGTTAAATCAAAGCCATAGTTTAAGAATAACCAATTCTCAATAAAAGATATACTATGTACACTTACTAATAGTTCAATAAAACAACTACTTTTGACAATTATTTATTTTCTTTACTATAATATATATAAAATGCAACGTCTCTCTGTCTGTCTGTCTGTCCGTTAGTGCGCTTATCACTGGAGAACCACTTATCCGATTTAAGTACTTTTTTTTTAACATACATATGTTCTCTGACCAGGTTATAGACTATATTTTATTACGATAGGTAGCATAAGGAATCAAGTAATGACGTAAAATAGTGAATGAGATCGGAAAAAAGTTTGCCGCTAGCGCGTCCCCTTGCAATACACAGCCTAAACCCTTAAATATGGAACAATATCATGTAGCAAAGAATATCTATAATATATATAAAATGCAACGTCTCTCTGTCTGTCTGTCTGTCTGTCCTTATCCACTTATCACTGGAGAACCACTTATCCGATTTACGTGCTTTTTTGTTAAACATACTTATGTTCTCTGGCCAGGTTATAGGATATATTTTATTTACGTTAGGTGACATAAGGAATAAGTAGTGACGATAATAGTGAATCAAATCAGAGAAAAGTTTGCCGCTAGCGCGTTCTCTTGCAATACACTGCCTAAAGCATTAAATATGGAACAATATCATGTAGCAAAGAATATAATATATATAAAGTGCAACGTCTCTCTGTCTGTGTGTTTGTCCATTAGTGCGCTTATCACTCGAGAACCCCTTATCCGATTTATGTGTTTTTTTTTTTTTTCAATTCATACATTTGTTCTCTGGCCAAGTTATCTATAATCTTCTATCTAGAATATATATAAAATGCAACGTCTCTCTGTCTGTCTGTCTGTACATTAGGGCGCTTATCACTTGAGAACCACTTATCTGATTTACGTGTTTTTATAAATTTATAGATATGTTCTATATAATTCGATATAAGCCTAGATAATGAGAGATAAGGTGAGATAATGGGAGATAAATATAAATAATGGAAGATAAGGAGAAATAATGGGAGATAAGGGAGAAATATAAATGAGAGATAAGCCGAGATAAAGTCTAGCTAATGGGAGATAAGGTGAGATAATGGGAGATAAGGAGAAATAATGGGAGATAAGGAGAAATAATGGGAGATAAGGAGAAATAATGGGAGTTGAGCAGAGATAAGCCTAGATAATGGAAATTATGTAGAGATAATGGGAGATTAGGACAAATATTGAGAAATAAAGGGAAATAATGGGAGATATTTTATTACTTTGGGTAACATAAGGAATAACCAGTGACGATAGTGGTGAATCAAGTCCACGCGACCGGAGCCGCGGGCCCAGGCTAGTAAATGTATAAAATAATAGGCAATCAGCTAGAGAAGACATTATTATTATTGTTATTTTTGTTCTTCTTTCTCACATTTGGTCAATGTGGTTCCATGTTTGGCTGATGGGCCTAAGCCAAGTCAGCACAAACGCTATTACCATTGTGTATTAAAGAATGACCTGACAATGTTACATGTTTTCAAAATCACTGACTTCTGAATGTTTTTGTGTATGTTTGTTTGTGTTGAGTCCTAATTGTACTAAGTGTGGTGTGAATTTGATGGTATAAGGCATGTGGCTGATATGATGAAGGGAACAATGATGATTTTTTTCTTATTTCCATAGTCTTTTTATTTCTGTTTCAAGGTCTGTGTATTTGGAGATTTTTTCTGTGTACTTCGTTTGGATGCTTGTGTTATTGGGGACAGCTGTGTCAATCTGATAGGTGACTTTTTCTTTCTTGCATTGAAAAGTAATATCGGGTCTATTGGCGGGGACTGTTTTATCTGTATGGATATTGATATCCCAGTAGAGCTTGTAATCTTTATTTTCAAGTATGTATGTTGCCGTGTATTTGTAGTATGGATCTGTGTTTTCTATGAGTTTGTATAGAACCGTCTTAACTTCTTTGCTTTTAATAGATGTATTATTTACTAAATAGAAGTCGTTATTTGCCCCCTATGTATATCTTAATTTCTGAGAATACATTAAGTGGATATTAATACTGAGAGAACTAAAGAAATTATACATGAACTAGCTCATTTTTTTTTCTTTTGGGTAGAGAATATGGATAAGAGATAATTTTTGTACTTCTTTTGAAAATAGTCTCTATATTGGTTTAAAATTTTGGTTGTACAGATTTTGGTCACCATTCATTTTAAAAAATAAAAGAATCTAACTTCAGCTCAAAAAATGAAAAAATACTGAAGAGTTATGTAGTTGTTAAAAAAAATTTAATATGGTACAACCGTTGCGTCCTGAAACATAAAACGGGTGATTCAGTGAAACGCTACATTCAAATAAAGAAAAGAGTTCCTTAATGATAAAATAAAAATTTCTAACTTCGCTACTCTCTTAAAAATTACTTCTACTAGATAAAATCACTTAATCTAGAAAATTGTACTATTAGATAGGGTCTTTAAATCAGAATTACTAAGTTTTTAATTAAAGGCTTAACAAAACACAGGAAAAGAGATTTTTAGGCTGGTGTGCTTATGACTTACGGATTGGTTTCTCCTCGTGGATTTTTCTACAA
The DNA here is from genome assembly GCA_019049505.1 of Pachyrhynchus sulphureomaculatus. NCBI lineage: Eukaryota > Metazoa > Arthropoda > Insecta > Coleoptera > Curculionidae > Pachyrhynchus > Pachyrhynchus sulphureomaculatus. The sequence continues at coordinate 137,017,103 of CM032446.1, forward strand.
GTTTTTTGGCCTGTCCCGGTGAGATCCTCATAAAAATATTGTCTCAACCATTACCATCTCGGTGTCTTTTGGGCTGCTAAACACTTTTTGACCCGAAATGTCTGAGGAAGAGCAGGATATTTCAAGGAAAAAGGCCTTGAACTTGGGAACTAGAAACCGTTGCTGCGCTACTACATCATTAAAAAGACTCTCTCTGGCGTACTGAAGAAAAAGACTACAGCCTACTGGCGAAACAAAGCCGTTACTGCTTCATCAAAAATTCTCACTCGGCTTGACGATGTAAAAAAGCCTACTACGACTACCTGATGGAAAAAGTCATTAACAATGCCATCCGCACGCTTAAATATTTTTCTCCCTTCCTTAAAGTAACGTCTTTAAAATGGCTTCCTTCCCGGACACAAATCATTAGCCAATCAGACGCATTCGATGCAAATTAAAGAGTCCAGTAGTCAACCAGCAATGCACACTGTATAATTTAAATTAAACTGCTCAAAAATTTAAAACATTGCTTTAAGCTACACTGCTCAAAAGTTAAAATAATAATAAATATAAAAATGAAAAAAAATATATAAATTATAGGGAGAAAAATAGTGTCGTAACATGATCTTAAAATCTAGGAAAAAACGAATGTTACAGTATGTTGTAGCTAGCGTTTCGTGAATTACTTTTGCCGCTAAGGCATGTCTGACTGTGTATTCCGTTCCGGCTAATATTTTACATCCGCCCGTTATATGTTCGATCGTTTCTTTATGCTGGTAGCATTTCCTGCATCTGTAGTAGTAGTTGGGTCTTTGATGATATATTTTTGGTAGTTTTTATAATATGATTTTATTCTGAATCGCAAGTAAGACGCCTTCTGTTTCAGAAAATAGCTGCCCATCCTGTAACCAGGTGTATGATTGTTTTTTATTTACGTGGTCTTGTTCTATGTAGTATCTGTGTGTTCCGTGGAGTGTTTTTTCTGACCACGTTTTCATCTTTTCTTATTGTAATTGGGTGTGACTATGTGTATCTGCTGGGTGGGTATTACTATAATTATAACATTATTATTATCTTTCGTTAATTAACAAAAGACATAAAAGACGTCATTATTAACAATCACATCAATTATTAAATATTGTTATTACGAACACTGATATTATTACATTCATACCAAGCTAATAAGTATTATAAAATTTACTTAAAAAAAGTTAGAAGTTTGATCATCTGTTATTTTTGATCGACTTATAAACCAGTAAAGCAACAATCGGTTACAACAATGGTGGCAGCGGAAAACAGTAGAAGGTTACAACACCTGCCTTAGACCTCTATTTACCATGTAATATACCGGGTGACACAGCCAACATGTAACACCCTGTAATTTGTTTATTTTAAAAGTTACATATTTGCATTTTTAGATACCAGAATGGGACATGGGGCTTTTTTATCACTTAAGAAATATTTTTAACTACTTCCGGTTTGACCGAAAGTGGCTGCAATTTTCCTATTTTTAATGGAACCTTGTATATTTTTTTTATCAATTTCAATTCACCTTGAAATTCTATTTCCAATGATGTATCACAAGTTAATATTTGTTTGACAGGTGACCGGCAAAAACTGATTTAAGCTCTTAGACTTAAGCGGCTATGGCGGATATACTAGCAATTGATTTTGTTCGTTTTATCTCACTTTGGAAAGAATTTAAGATTATCCATTTATCGCGCCATCTTCGCGAGTCTAAGTGGCTCCTACACAATTTTGTGCTTTACATTCAGTTACAGAATTTTCTTTTTAAATAATGATCAATATCACCGAAATTAAGATAGGAACCCATATTTTTTATTTAACCTAGTTACACATTACATGTTTTTTGCCAATAAACAGAACTAACTATCTAACGCCAATTGGAATTAATATTATTTTCAGAAAATAAACCGTTTTATTATGCAATAATGTGATATCAACAAGTTGCATTACGGACTTAGTAGGCTGTGATAAAACAGACGAACCGATAGTCATGGTTGCTGCGTGTTACCAGAATGACTATTATTATTGTTCACTTTACGTTAAAAATAATTTTTCATTAACAAAAATGTATTCAACGGATGAAAAAGTAGACATGTTATAAATTTATGGAGAGTGCAGAAAGAATAGCCGACAAGCCGACAATGTTTTTAAGGGTAGAGCAGCAGTTTAGAAAGGCAACCGATGGAACCTGCTGATGTATTTGTTGGTAACGAAGAGTCAGGAATCAATGTATTGGTCATTGTTCAGGTAGATCCTACAATTTCTATAAGACGTGTTGAAGAACAAACCGGTGTAAATCGTGAAACCGCTCGCCGCATTTTAAGAAAGTATAAATTCAGGTCCTTCAAATATCAAATAAATCAACATTAATTTCAAATAAATTACCAAAGAAGAATGGATTATTGTAATTGGTTTTTGCAAAGATATCATCTTGATAACCAATTTCATTACAACATTCTCTTTTCGGATGAATCTAGATTTATCAATTTGGGTCTATTTAATCGTAACTATACTCGATAGTGGGCCCAAGAAAATCCTAGAATTATGCGAAAAAATGCCTATTAAGAAAGATTCGGCTTTAACCTGTGGTTAGGTATCCTTGGCACAAGAATTATTGGTCCTATTATATTTGATGGTGCGTTAAATGGAGAAAGATATTTGGAGTTCATTCAAAATGATGTTGAAGATTTTTTAGAAACTTTACCTTTAAATCGTGGAGACATTATTTTCCAGCAGGATGGCGTTCCAGCCCACAATAGTAGAAATGTAGTAAACTACTTGAATCAAAGTTTTGGTACAAATTGGTTAGGTACCAATGGACCTAATAAGTGGCCTGCAGGATCGCCAGATCTTATGCCTCTTGATTTTTTTATATGGAACCATCTAAAAGAAAAAGTTTACAAAAATCCACCAACAGACAGAAATGATTTAGAAATGCGCTTAAGAAGAGCAGTAAATCAAATTACTGAAATTCAGTTGGAGAACGTTATGAGAGCCACGGTGGGAAAAACAATATTGTGTAGGATTTACAACGAACAGCATTTTGAACATTTGGAATAAATACCTAGCAAATTTATATCTATTATAAAATAGTTTTACCTATTTATTTTTATTGTGTTACTTAGTTAAAATATTACTTCTTTCTAATATTAATTAATTACAATTATCGGTTTTGTTGTGTTATCCTTATTATTAAATGTTTTGGTTTTATTATTTGCATTTTAATATTTATTTAATAAATAGGTTTCTTATTTTCTGAAAATAATAATAAATCCAATTGGCGTTAGATAGTTCTGTTAGATGTATGTTGTATGTGTTCCTATCTTAATTTCGGTGATATTGATCATTATTTAAAGAGAAAATTCTGTAACTGAATGTAAAGCATAAAATTTTGTAGAAGCCCACTTAGACTGGCGAAAATGGCACGATAAATGGATAGTCTTAAATTCTTTCCAAAGTGAGATAAAACAAACAAAAACAATTGCTAGTATATCTGCCATGGCCGCCTAAGTCTAAGAGTTTAAATCAGTTTTTGCCGGTCACCTGTCAAAGAAATGTCAACTTGTGATACATCGTTGGAAAGAGAATTTCAAAGCGAATTTAAATTGATAAAAAATATACAGGGTTCTATTAAAAATAAGAAAGTTGCGGTCACTTCCGGTCAAACCGGAAGTAATTAAAAATATTTCTTAAGTGATGAAAAAGCCTAATAATTTCCCATTCTTTCAAAATAAAAAAATTACAGGGTGTTACACGTTGGCTGTGTCACCCGGTATATAAAAAAATATGCATAAAAGTAAAAAAAAAAATAAAAGATTGCTTTGATTTAATTTGTACAGCATCGGCCTGGAAAATAAATTGTTACACTGTATAGGTGTCATTTCGTAGTAATCTCCCTTAAACCATATGGCTTCAAAGACGTGATTTTTAGATCGAAGACCTCGTTGTATGTAAACAAATTTGCCGTTCCACCACACGGAAATTTTACATAAATATGTAAATTGAAAATTGGGAAGCAAAACAAGGATCATGCCAGGTTAGGGTTTCGAGCTACTCGCAGTATCAATTAAAGCCGAGCAGCGTCAAAAGATTGATGTGACTATGTTGCCACGTGTATTGTTCTTCCGCTGTTTATTCTGATCGAATTAGGGTGTTGGTGTTGCCGATCCGGGTTTATATCCGCTGATGCCGAAGGTTAAATTATCGACAGCTAATTTGCATACGTTACTATATACGATGTTTAATGTTTTTGCCGATAATCTAAAATGTAATTTTAATTTATTCGTTGAGAGTTAAGAAAACACTAGATTTAATTTCATTTTGTATATGTAGGGTTATTGGAAACTTGAAGTAACACGTAGGTTGAAAAGTTTTTGGTCTAGCTACTTAAAACACATTTTTTTGCAAAATTCGACTTTATTCATCAACACAGTCTCCTTCAAGAGCGATACAATCAGGCCAACGCTTTTCTATCATTTCTATACACTTCTTGTAGAAGAACTTGCTTTTGCCTTCAAAATAGGCCTCAGTTTCGGCGATAACTTCTTCATTGGAGCCAAATCCCTTTCCCGTGAGCACTTTTTTGAGGTTTGCGAATAGATAATAGTCGCTGGTGGTCAAATCTGCAGAATACGGTGGATGAGGAAGCAATTCGAGCTTCAAATTATGCAATTTTGCCATCGTAACCATTGACTTGTGACACGGTGCATTATCTTGATGAAAGAGCACTTTTTTCTTGTTCGTTTGGGGACGTTTCTTTGCAATTTCTGCAATCAAGCGTACCAATAACTTTATATAATATTCGCTATTGATGGTTTTTCTCTTCTCAGCATAATCGATAAAAATTGTTCCATGCACATCCCAATATATATATACATATATATATATATATATATATATATATATATATATATATATATATATATATATATATATATATATATATATATATATACAATCTTAGTTGGGGAGCTCGGCAAAAAAGGGCGTGATAAGAGATCACACAATTTTCATAAAGCCAATATTTCGGTCCTGGATTGGGACCTTCTTCAGGGCAGAACTGAAAAGAAGAACAAAGCGTATTCACTGATCGTGTTTGGGACAAATTTAAATTAATGATGTTAACATTAGGTAGTAAAGTAAGAAGTATAGAAAACCTACTTCTTCTGGAAGATATATCCATGCAAACCTGTCTGGCCATGATTGGAAGGTGAAGGTCAACGTCATCAAAGGCCTATATAGAAGACTGAAGATAATAGTCCATCCTGATTTCTTACTCCAGTCACAAGAAACACTTGCAAACCTTTTCATAGATAATGAATACAATCGAAAACTCTTACTAAGAACCAAAGACGAAGTCAACAAGCTTATTCATATCCACCAAATTCCTCCAGAACCCCCTCCCCTCCACCTACCGCATATCTCCCCCCCCCTCTAACTCCCCCAGTCGAAATAAATTGGTCGCTGCTTTCTTTACCGTTCATTCCTGGCCTTACAAACAAATTGGTCCACATTTTGCGTGTCATTCCGAACATTAAAATTGCTAAATATTACTTCTTCAAAAACAGACGTGTTTTTCAGCAAGCTGAAGGCCCCGCTGCCAGTTCTTTCCATGTCAGACTTAGTTTACTCAATTTTCTGCCTCAATTGTCCATCAATCTATATTGGCCAAACTCCTCAATCCTTGAATCGTCGTATTGCACCCCATAAAAGCGATACTAGATGCCATCCACACAGATGTGCTTTGGCGACCCATTCTGTTGACAATGGTCATTCTTTTAATTTCAGGGAACCCAAAATTCTTCATTTCTCTAACAATCTTTCCAAGAGAGAATTCCTTGAAATGTGTTACATCCAGGAGAATCACCTTAATATCAATAAAAAACCGACCTAGATGGTCTTAGTAGCATATATAGTTTCCTCCTCTCCTGTGATAAATCAACTCCACACGATAATTCCCTGTCTTCAAGTGTTTTATGATCCATCTGTATTGAAATGGTAGTCTTCTCTCTTTTAGCCTTGTAATTTCCAGGGTTTCTTTCCTCCTTCCTCTCTTTGTTTACGGTTCTCGTTGATCCTGGGTTCCACTTCCTTCCACTTTATCTGGGCCATCTTGTGCACTTAGCGATTACTGTCTTCCTTCCATTGACAGTACCCTGCGTCACCCCTTCAGTACCTCCTGTTGCTTTCAATCTTCATTGGTTTTTTTGCAAACAATCTCTTCCTCCAATCATATTCCAACAAGAAATTAATAAATTAATAATTAATTTATTAGACAATCTTCCTCTTCGTTGCTCCCATTATTTTTTCTCTCTCTCGCTCCCTCGCTCACCCTACCTATAATTAGGTTATGACTTATCCTTCCTCGGCTCCATACCGGCTTTTTGGTCGCCCAATTGGCTATCTCTTTTTCACTTAAAGGTCCAATACATGCACTTCCCAATTTTTATCGGTTCCTTCCAGGTGTCGACCCCGCATTCTGGTTAATTGAGTTTTCTTGACTAAACCCCTTTTCTCTGTAGGTCAGCTGTCTCCTGTCGTCCTTGTCATCTTTCCTATATGGCGGTGGCCATGTGTGGTGGTCACAGGTGAAATAATTAACAATGTTCTCAACATCCAAGGTTCCCAATGACATCCATGTTTTAAATGTGGTTTTTGTAATTTTGTCTACAGTGTTTTAGTGTGTATTTTATATATTTTGTGGATTAACCAACTTTTTTATGTAACAACTTTTTTAGTTATAAGCTACCTACGGCCATTTAGGCTAACGAAATCTTTGCACTTCTCATGTGAGTTTTTTGACTTATTATGACTAATATTTTATTCTTTGTCTACACTAATTTTATTTATTATAACAACCTAATGTTAACATCATTAATTTAAATTTGTCCCAAACACGATCAGTGAATACGCTTTGTTCTTCTTTTCAGTTTTGCCCTGAAGAAGGTCCCAATCCAGGACCGAAATATTGGCTTTATGAAAATTGTGTCATCTCTTATCACGCCCTTTTTTGCCGAGCTCCCCAACTAAGATTGTATTTTTAAGAATTTTGGTAGATACGGCAATCTTTTGCTTTCTTTATTCTTTTGCTTTATATATATATATATATATATATATATATATATATACTTTATACTATTATATATATATATATATATATATATATATATATATATATATATATATATATATATATATATATATATATATATATATATATATATATATATATATATATATATATATATATATATATATATATATATATATATATATATATATATATATCAAGGATTTTCTACAGCTAATGCTGTCTTCCTTCTCTCAGCCTTTGATTCCATCCGTTTTTATCTTCCCAGTCTCCATCTGTTAGACCCCTGTCCTCCATAGCCTCGTCCACATCGTCTCTCTCCCACGATCGTCTGGGTCTTCCTCTTTTTTTTCTCCCTATAGGGCTCCACTCCGTTATTTTCTTTATCCACCTATTATCTTCGCTCCGTCATATGTGCCCATACCATTTTAATCGTTTTTCTTCAATGGTGTTTATTGCGTTCTCTTTGATGTTTATTCTGCTTCTTATTTCTTCATTTGTTATTCTTTCCGTACGTGTCACTCTACAACATTTTCTCCAATACTCCATCTCTACCGCGTTAATTTTAGATTTATTTCTTTTGTTGATCGTCTATGTTTCTGACCCGTATGTCATTATGCTTTGTATTATTGATTTGTATATGCGTGTTTTGTTTCTCTTTGTAATGTGCTTGTCCCACAGAATCGAATTTAATTGTCTTATGCATATCCGCGTTTGTCCTAATCTAGCTTTAATCTCTTTTTCGGATGTTGCGTTTTTTGAAATGATGGTTCCTAAATATTTAAATCTATCGGTTGCTTTGATTATCGTTTCGTTATCGACTTCTAGATTCTCGACGTTTCCCTCCTTTGTTGTTAGATATTCCATTTTATCAAAGTTTATTGCTAATCCTGATTTAGTGTATTCTTCTTTCAGTTTTCCTACCATATAACTGAGGTCTTCCTCATCTTGCGCTATGATTACTTGGTCGTCTGCGAAACTTAGAGTATATAAGTAATCTTCTCGTGTTGGGAATCCCATTCCATTACATTTTTGCTTCCATTTTTTTAATGTTTGTTCGAGGTATATTTTGAATAGTGTGGGGGATGTAGAGCATCCTTGTAATAGGCCTTTTGATGTTTGTAGTCTCTTCCCTATTTTATGTCCTATTTTTATGTTCACTGTGTTGTTTTCGTAGAGAGCTTTTACTGCGTATATTAGTTGTTTGTCGAGGCATTGGCATCCCAAAATATAGAGGCCAAAACCTTCGCAGCAGACTGTTGTGTCTTTGGTCGCTTCGGGCGGCTTTCATCAGCTGCTGTCCAATCAGGTGTCGATTTGATTTCGGTTTGTAGTGATGGATCCATGTTTCATCCATTGTCACATATCGCATAAAAAAATCCTTTTTATTGCGCTTAAACAGGTCCAAAAAGCGCTCAGAATCATCAACACGTTGTTGTTTTTAGTCCATTGTGAGCATTTCGAACAGAGCCTTCTCAAGCCCAAATGTTCATGCAAAATATGACCAATACATTCTTTTGATATCCTCAGGGTGTTAGCTATCTCACGCAATTTCACTTTACGGTAATCCAAAACGTTGTGGATTTTTTTGACGTTTTCCGGTGTAACCACCTCATTCGGGCGTTCAGAGCGTCAGAGCGTTCAGAGCGTTCAGCATCATTTGTTTCTGTACGATCGCGTTTAAATTCAGCATACCAGTAAATGATGAGTGATTTTCCAGGGGCAGGGTCTTCGTAACCCTTATCAAGCCATTACTTTCCTTGAACGGTATTTTTTCCCATCAAAAAATAAGTGTTTAATCAACACACGAAATTCGATTTTTTTCCATTATTTTGAAAATATCCAAATTAGCGTCACTAAAACTACGGTAACTTGTAAACTAATCGTAGAAATATCATGAAATGTTTTGACATGTATCGTTTGAAGGTTGGTGCTTCCTAAAAATCATATGGATTTTTTGAAAAGGGCGACATCTATGTGTCAAACTAAATACTTTTCAGCCTACTTGTTATTCCTTTGAATGAGGGATAGAGTAGTTTACTCTGATGATACAATTTTAATTTACGTTGAGATATTGGAATTTTTAGCACAATGAACACAATACAACCAGTTAATACCGCATGTTAACAGAATCACGGCGATGATTGTCTAGCCTGAGATTGAAACCCAGAATATTTATATTAAGAGTTTTGTTTATTCAAGCAGAATTGACCAATCACAGATATCAGCTTAGTTCCAGTCAACTAACTAGTTTATGTGACTATAAGTTTATCTGTCCTTATGTGACTGTAAAGCTAAATAAGTTCTCTGTCCTTATGGTTAGCTTAAATAAGATTAATCACTATTGTGTAGTAAATTCAAATGGTTAAAAGTTACCTATTATCTACGCTCACATCAGAGAGAGTAGATTCCAACAATAAATAAACCGGTCAAGTGCAAGTTAAACTTGCGCAATTAGTGTTCCGTACGTTGATTGCTTTTAAAATAACAAAATTTTGTTACAGAGGTATAAAATGATCAGTGACTTCACAAAATACACCCCAAATGAGTTTTTTCAACAAAGTTTGTTTCCAATCTTTACTGAAATCTGATGACCTTGAAATTTTTTGTTTTTTTTTTATATATCATATAAATTATTAAAGGTAATGCACTCGTGATAATTTTCGTTCAATCTACACCCCGTGGAGAATATTCCAGAATTTTTTCGAAATTTTTTGATAAAGTACTTTTCGAGATAAGGCCCGGGACAGCGATTTTTCGCGAATTTTTAAAAATAATACAAAGAAAAGTGCGCGCAAGTAAAATATTATATACATATTTTTTACTCGTGTTTTCACAAGCTTTCATTTGACACCACACTCGATGACCTAGTAAAAAAATTTTTTTTTCACTTCCGACTTCACCCCCCAAAACTAACCCCTTAAGTCAAAATTTAGTTGTTCAAAACTGCATGGCTCTGATGAGGCCATCAATTCCTATATTATTACCAAATTTCACCTTTCTATGTCAAATAGTTTCGGAAAAAATCGGGTGTGTGACAGACAGACAGACAGACAGACAGACAGACAGACAGACAGACAGACAGACAGACAGCCAGACAGACAGACAGACAGACAGACAACGAAGTGATCTTATAAGTGTTCCGTACGGAACACTAAAAAACGTTGCGGAGTATGTTTTTTTTCATTTATTTAAGAACGATCTGTTTAATATGCAGCTGTTTATAGCAATCATAAAAATAAGAAATATCCCACGATCGTTGTAAAATCAAATAAAATTTGTGATTTATCAAATATATCTGTACGTATATATATATATATATATATATATATATATATATATATATATATATATATATATATATATATATATATATATATATATATATACAGTCCCTGGCCAAATTATTAGACGCACTGTATTTTTTTAGTAATTTTATGTTTCTTAAGAGTTTTTTATGCAATAATGGTATATTTAAACTATAATATTATTGATTTTTATTTAAAAGAATTGTTGTAGACTACATATTTGTATTTATTTTTAACATATGGCAACACTGTATTGACAAAGTGATACATGAACGTAAACAACTACAAACCTGTATCAGTCGCGATCGGAATCGAGTCAGGTACGGACGTGTTTCTGTGGCTTTATGGACTGTGATTGTTTGTTTAACAGTTTTATACTACTCAGTTATTAGTTTATTTTTTGTATGCAGTGTTTTAAAAAAGTAATTGGACTATTTTCATTATGGGTAGAAAAGGCGATCTTTCACCACGTAAAAAAGCTGAAGTGAAGGCCCTTGTGATTGCGAAAACATTTACAAACCGAGAAATATCACGAAGATTGGAGGTTTCTGAAGCTAGTGTACGACGCATAAAAAAGAAAAATTGAGTCAGGGAAGGTATTAAGCCCGAAAAGAAAGAAAAGATGCGGTAGAAAACCAATTTTCAGTCCACGGTCAGAGAGATGTTTGAAGAAAATTTGTGTAGAAAACAGATTTGCTACCACAAAGGTAATAAAATCACAACTCCAGGATGCTAGCGTAAATGCTTCTGAGCGCACTGTTCGAAGAAAATTGAAAGAATTAGATTTTAAGGCCTGTCGCCCCGCCAGGAAGCCCAAGTTAACAGCTGCAATGAAAGCAAAGCGCCTGAAGTGGGCCAAACAATGGCAAGACAAAGATGTCGACTTCTGGAGATCGGTAAGATACAGCAATTTAATCAATAATTGATACATTTTTATCATTTTCAGTTAAATAAAGCAAATAAACATGGAAGTTTATATATTTTTCCTATTTTTGACAGGTCTGCTTCAGTGACGAAAGCACATTCGAAATTTTGCAGAATAAAGCTCAGTATGTGCGTCGTCGTCATGGAGAAAAGTTTCATCCTGATTGTGTCGTCCCGACGGTTAAACATCCCACCAAAGTGATGATTTGGTCAGTCATCAGCGGCAAGGGCACTGGACGTCTGTACGTCGTCAAAGGAATAATGAGGCAAGATCAGTACAAAGAAAGTATTACAAAATCGGTTGATTCCGCAGCTCAGAGAATGGTTTCCAAATGGGGAACCATTCACTTTCATGCAAGATGGAGCTCCCCTGCCACACTGCTCGGTCTGTTAAAGCTTTTTTGGCAGAAAAAAATATCCCTCTGTTGGATTGGCGGGGTAATAGCCCTGATATGAACCCCAATTGAAAATGTGTGGGAGCTGATGAAAAGAGAAGTGGCTAAAGATGTGATTACCAACAAAACCCAGCTCCTAGAAAAGATTATTCATGTATGGAATCATCATCCTCAAATGCAGGAGACAGTACAATCTTGCATTGATAGCATGCCGCGCAGAAATTAAAGCTTTGATAGCGACTAAAGGTGGCTCAACTAAATATTGACTTTTACTAACATTAATTTCACTTTTCTTTAAAACTTAATAAACTTATGCTTTTCTAAATTAATGATGTTTTATTTATGTCAAATAAATAGGTAATTGATTGGATAATATAAAAATAAAAAACAAATCAATTTAAAATAATAAAACGGTACAATATCACTAGGTAATTAATATCTTACATGAAATCTTGCAGTGCGTCTAATAATTTGGCCAGGGACTGTATATATATATATATATATATATATATATATATATATATATATATATATATATATATATATATATATAATATAGAGAGAGAGAGAGAGAGAGAGAGAGAGAGAGAGAGAGAGAGTAAGAGGAGTAGCGACTCGCTAGTGAGGAAACAAATTTCAAAACTAGTAGGGTTGGAGTCAGGTTTTGGACCAAATTAAAACTCTTTTGCTTATTACCAAGCTTTCGAAATACTTTTATTTCTTTGTCAAGGCATCTAAAAATTGATCATACGAATTAATTGTAGATCTCATAAAAAAAATTCAAAAGTGAACTTACAAACTGGAGTAGAAATTCCTTATTTAAATTACACATCACTGTAAAAATATTAAGTTACGAAACATATCATTATTTCTTTTGTAATAGAAAAATGAAAAACTATCTGTACCACATGTTAGTTGGTGTTTGACAGGTGAAGTAAGAATTTTGCGGGAAAATTATAGTTATCTACTCTTGTGTCGTGAAAAGCCGATAGACAATCGAAGAAGTAAATCGAAAAAAAAAAGAGAAATAATAGGCATTATGTGTTGCCCAAAGTGGCATCAGGTATATACAGCGTATTTGAGTAATGAAGAAGAGCTTTTATTTAAAATTTCTTCAGGAACATTATTTATTTGTTAGAGAATTATGGTAAAGTGTATCACAAAGGTGACCAAAAAGAAAGAAAAAAAAGGTTATTAGAAAAAATAATAAACAAAACAATGCATGGTGGGATATTCCTCTTTTATAGATCTACAAAAAAGTCCGCGATGGAATATATCTATCTTTTAAGGATAGCTTACTATACCCATTCTATCTTCTAAAAAAAATGGTCACGTACAATGCGGTAATTGGAAAGCTATTTAGACGGATACAGTATTAATCCTTATCAACTTAAATACGTTAGTTACCTTAAGCATTTTATGCACATTATTATAATCTTGTACACCATATACTTTAAATGAATATCTTAGGAGTTATCGCAAAAAATTACCGCGCGCGAAAATAAATTCAAGCGCGTTTCTCACACCGACGGGACTCGCTTGATGCGATCACCACTGAGCCGCGCCGCGCCCCCCACTGTCGCCCACTGTTTCTATATAAGCCGAGCGATAACGCGCGCGTACTTCTCAGACTAACAAAGACAAGACGACAAACCTCGACTTTATCTTAAGGCCGTAGGTTAGTTGAGCCACTCGTTCTGAATAGAATTAATATACTATCATTGTACACAACACTCCATCATTGAGGAAGTAGGTTAGTTTAGGGTTAGGTTAGGATAAGGTAGGTTAAGTTCTAGTGAGTGAAATTAACATTAGTGTTAGTGAGTGAATTAGCCTACTGTTAAACTTCATCAAACAATCTAGACATTAAAAGCTCAGACATGTAAAAGGAGTAGAGGGTTTTCCAGGCTCACAAGGAGTTTTAGTGGGTATGCCAACCCTTCAGGTTGGAGAGCCCCACATAACTGGAGCACTTTGGGGCACCCTTATGGTGACGCAAACTGCTCCAGAATCCATAAGGCGGATTTCTACATGACAAAAAAAAAAAGCGCGTACTCCTGTAATAAACAGACTTTTGGAGCGAATGGAGGTGACGACTGGAAGGTATTTGTTTTCTTTTTGGGTGTTGTTGGAAGGTTGCAATTGCGTTGGTTTTGATATTTTAGAATAAAATTTCAAGGTCGCATTTTTGTTTTGTGTTTGTTGTCTTTAGGTAGATAGACAGATACTTACATACTTATGATTAAAATTTAGGTAGATAGATAGATACTTACATACTTATTAATAAAATTGATAGTTCTGAACATACTTTTATTTCATTGAATTTTATCAAATGTCAAAGTTATTAATCATTTGTGTTGGTTTCTTTTCACATCGTGAATCATTTTAAAGTTAATTAATATTAAGGTCGCATTTTTTATTTGTTTCGTGCTGTCATTCGTGTTGGTGTACAGTCCCTGGCCAAATTACGAGTATTAGACGCACTGCAAGATTTCATGTAAAATATTAATTACCGAGTGATATTGTACCGTTTTATTATTTTAAATTGATTTGTTTTTTATTTTTTATTATCCAATCAATTACCTATTTATTTGACATAAATAAAACAGCATTAATTTAGAAAAGCATAAGTTTATTAAGTTTTAAAGAAAAGTGAAATTAATGTTAGTAAAAGTCAATATTTAGTTGAGCCGCCTTTAGTCGCTATCAAAGCTTTAATTCTGCGCGGCATGCTATCACTGCAAGATTGTACTGTCTCTTGCATTTGAGGATGATGATTCCACACATGAATAATCTTTTCTAGGAGCTGGGTTTTGTTGGTAATCACATCTTTATCCACTTCTCTTTTCATCAGCTCCCACACATTTTCAATGGGGTTCATATCAGGGCCAATCCAACAGAGGGATATTTTTTTCTACCAAAAAAGCTTTAACAGACCGAGCAGTGTGGCAGGGAGCTCCATCTTGCATGAAAGTGAATGGTTCCCCATTTGGAAACCATTCTCTGAGCTGCGGAATCAACCGATTTTGTAATACTTCTTTGTACTGATCTTGCCTCATTATTCCTTTGACGACGTACAGACGTCCAGTGCCCTTGCCGCTGATGACTGACCAAATCATCACTTTGGTGGGATGTTTAAACCGTCGGGACGACACAATCAGGATGAAACTTTTCTTCATGACGACGACGCACATACTGAGCTTTATTCTGCAAAATTTCGAATGTGCTTTCGTCACTGAAGCAGACCTGTCAAAAATAGGAAAAAATATATAAACTTCCATGTTTATTTGCTTTATTTAACTGAAAATGATAATAATGTATCAATTATTGATTAAATTGCTGTATCTTACCGATCTCCTGAAGTCCACATCTTTGTCTTGCCATTGTTTGGCCCACTTCAGGCGCTTTGCTTTCATTGCAGCTGTTAACTTGGGCTTCCAGGCGGGGCGACAGGCCTTAAAATCTAATTCTTTCAATTTTCTTCGAACAGTGCGCTCAGAAGCATTTACGCTAGCATCCTGGAGTTGTGATGTTATTACCTTTGTGGTAGCAAATCTGTTTTTACACAAATTTTCTTCAAACATCTCTCTGACCGTGGAGTGAAAATTGGTTTTCTACCGTATCTTTTCTTTCTTTTCGGGCTTAATTCCTTCCCTGACTCAATTTTCTTTTTTATGCGTCGTACACTAGCTTCAGAAACCTCCAATCTTCGTGATATTTCTCGGTTTGTAAATGTTTTCGCAATCACAAGGGCCTTCACTTCAGCTTTTTTACGTGGTGAAAGATCGCCTTTCTACTCATAATGAAAATAGACCAATTACTTTTTTTAAAACACTGCATACAAAATAAACTAATAACTGAGTAGTGTAAAAGTGTTAAACAAACAATCACAGTCCATAAAGCCACAGAAACACGTCCGTACCTGACTCGATTCCGATCGTGACTGATACAGGTTTGTACTTATTTACGTTCATGTATCACTTTGTCAACACAGTGTTACCATATGTTAAAAATAAATACAAATATGTAGTCTACAACAATTCTTTTAAATAAAAAAACCGGTCAAGTGCAAGTTGAACTTGCACAATTAGTGTTCCGTACGTTGATTATTTTTAAATAAAATTTTTTGTTAGGGTGGTATAAAATGATCAGTGACTTCACAAAACACACCCCAAATGAGTTTTTAACAAAGTTTATTTCCAATCCTTACTGAAAATTGATTTTTATATACCAAATAAATTATTAAAGGTGATAATTTTCGTTCAATCCATACCCCGTGGAGAATATTCCAGAATTTTTTCAAAATTTATTGATCAGTCCTTTTCGATATAAGGTAGGGGACAGCGATTTTTTAAAAGTAATACGAAGAAAAGTGTGCGCAAGTATTACATTATATATATATTTTTTACTCGTGTTTTCACAAGCTTTCATTTTACACCACACTCGATGACCTAGTAAATTTTTTTTTTTCACTTCCGATTTCACCCCTCAAAACGAACCCCTTAAGTCGAAATTTATGTTACGGTGGTATAAAATGATCAGTGACTTCACAAAAACACCTCAAATGAGTTTTTAACCAAGTTTGTTTCCAATTTTCACTGAAATCTGATGACCTTGAAATTTTTGTTTTTTTTATATACCATATAAATTATTAAAGGTAATGCACTCGTGATAATTTTCGTTCAATCTACACCCCATGGAGAATATTCCAGAATTTTTTCGAAATTTTTTGATAAGTACTTTTCGAGATAAGGCCCGGGACAGCGATTTTTCGCGAATTTTTTAAAATAATACAAAGAAAAGTGCGCGCAAGTATAATATTATATATATATTTTTTACTCGTGTTTTCACAAGCTTCATTTGACACCACACTCGATGACCTAGTAAAAAAATTTTTTTTTTCACTTCCGGCTTCACCCCCCAAAACTAACCCCTTAAGTCAAAATTTAATTCTCGAAACTACATGGCTCTGATGAGGCCATCAATTCCTATATTATTACCAAATTTCACCTTTCTATGTTAAATAGTTTCGGAGAAAAATCGGGTGTGACAGACAGACAGACAGACAGACAGACAGACAGACAGACAGACAGACAGACAGACAGACAGACAGACAGACAGACAGACACCGAAGTGATCTTATAAGTGTTCCGTACGGAACACTAAAAATCAATAATATTGTAGTTTAAATATACCATTATTGCATAAAAACTCTTAAGAAACATAAAACTACTAAAAAAAATACAGTGCGTCTAATAATTTGGCCAGGGACTGTATGTTGTTCCAATGGTAAGGTTAAACTAGACGACGCATCAAGCTGATGCCATCCTACGACAGACAAAACATGTAGGCATAATATGCTCCCGGGCGAAGCCGGGGCGGGTCGCTAGTATATATATATATATATATATATATATATATATATATATATATATATACATATATATATATATATATATATATATATATATATATATATATATACATATATATATATATATATATATATATATATATATATATATATATATATATATGTTATATATATATATATATATATATATATATATATATATATATATATATATATATATATATATATATATATATATTTATATATATATATATATATATATATATATATATATATATATATATATATATATATATATATATATATATATATATATATATATCGTTACTTTCAAAAACATAAAGGTGTCAAAGGAAAACTTGTTAAATAATGAAAACTTAATTCCCAACTCATTTAACGCACCCTACGGGCAGAGGGTCAAAATGGTGTGTCGGTAACTAAAACTGTGTTTAAATTAACCCGAAATCGGCAAACGATAAATTCGTTGTTCCATCAAAATAATACAGTACAAACGGCGATATATGTGCCAAAGGCACATCAATCTTTTGTGCCCACCGTTTTAATTGATACGGAGGGATTTGACGGTTCCATCTGTCGATTTACATGTTAATTTTGTTGTATATGGGTTAAATTTATGGTGTACCATTTGTGACTTAATTGTTTTGCGATAAACTGTTTCAAATAATTTTAGAGGTTCTTTTAATTCTAATAAAATTTTTAAATGTTCGTCAATGGAAATTATAATAGTAATATATTCTGAGTGTACGATTTTAAATCATTACACTAGAACCCCGATTGACTGAGTCGCGATTATCCGAGTTCCGGATTAACCGAGCCAATCTAAGAACCTGATTATCCGAGGTACGCGCGTTTATGCTGCGTATTATCCGAGCTTCTAAAATATGTATGTACATATTTCCATTTAAAATCGTCGGAGCCTTCGGGGAATCCCCCTGGCCCGTGTGAGGGGTTCCCCTATTTATGTTTTTGGACTCTTTCCGCATGTAAATTTGCGTGAATGCAGTGCGTTATAGCGTTTACTACAGAGAAGTACGAGTACACTCATATAATTTATTTGGTTGGAGTTCGGGTAGTTAAGTATAATTAATACTAACTGCTTTGTTTGAATTTTGGTTTGTCGTATTATAATGGAGCAAAACAAGCGTAAAACAATCGTCGTTCCTATTGAAGAAAAATTAAAAGCCATCAGAAGAATTGAAGCAGGAGAGGCAATTAAAGTTGTTGCACGAGATTATGGAGTAGGTGAGGTAATAGTTGGAGATTGGAAAAGAAACCGCACAAAAATAGAAGAGTGATGTATAAATCAAGCCTCCTTGTCCTCAGGAAGAATATCAATGAAAATGGGTGACTATGAAAAGGTTATCGAAGCTTTATCCATGTGGTTTAACCAACAGAGATCAAAAGGTGTGCCTCTGTCAGGTCCAATTTTACAACAGAAAGCAATAATGATTAGAAGGCAATTCCCAGAGATAGATCAGTTTACCGCCAGTTCTGGATGGTTTGACCGCTGGAAAAAACGGTACGATGTACGACAACTGACTGTATGTGCAATGCATCTGGCAAGCACAAAATCCCACTGATGGTGATTAGCAAGTCTGCCCATCCAAGAGCTTTAAAATACATCTCACCCAAAGCCCTACAAGTCTATTACAAAACTCAGAAGAGCGCATGGATGGATGCGACCTTATTTAATAACTGGTTTGAAGAAGAGTTCGTGTCATCTTTGACTAAATTTTTGAACAGAAACCGTCTTCCTATTAAAGCAATTTTATTAATGGATAATGCCCCTTCTCACCCTGGAGAAGGACTTCATGTGGGCGAAATTATTGTAAAATTTTTTCCTCCAAATGTAACTAGCATAATGCAACCAATCGATCAAGGTATCCTCGAAAACATTTAAAAAAAAATTATAGGCGTTTATATCTTGAACATCTGTTAGAATACATAGAAAAGGAGAATATTATCAATGGGATGAGAAAGGTTACACTGAAAAATGTTATTTACTGGGTAAGTCAAGCTTGGGATTCTGTGCGTACTACCACTATTCAAAAATCTTAATCAAAAGTTATTGATTTTGGTGACTATAATGACAGTGAAGATAATACTCTATTAAATGAATTAGTTTTGAAATTGAGAAGCCATGGAGAAATATCCTGTTCAAATTTTGACAGCGAGATAGAAGAAAAAGAAAAAAGTTTATTTGAATTAATGCGAAAATTAAAAGGTTTCGAAAATGTGATAAGAGAAGATGTTGTTGAATGGATTACAGCAGATGATTTAGAAGAAGAAATGAGTATTGAAGAAATAAAGAATGCCTTTCAGGAAACCGAAAAATCAGATGACGATGACGAAGCGGCGGTGGATGAACAGTCTCCCACTAAGATCTTACATCAAGAAGGTTCTGCTTCTTTGGAAAAAGCTTTGAGGTATATCGAACAACAACCAGAGGCAACCCGAGCGGATTTGCTTCTTCTTAATAGATGGGGAGCGAGAAAAAGAAGATGCAATATAAATCAGAAGCGCATAGATACCTATTTCACTGTTTTATAATGTATGTACCTATTTATATGTTAAAAACGTTAATACATCGGTTTAAAGTATTGGTGTTTATTTTTTGAATGAATAAAAAACAAATCCGGATTATCTGAGTTTTCAGTTATCCGAGGAGGGTGCCCCCCACGTTACCTCGGATAACCAGGGTTCTACTGTATTAGATAATGTTGGAATTTTGGAATATTTGGCGGAATAGCACCACTTAACGGTAATCATCACTACTCCAGGCATATTTCTTTTTTTGAACTCGGCACATATGCTCCAAGAAAATCTATAAAGCGCTACTGAAGAGAAGTTTGCACAGAAAAACCTATTTATTGGTTCTAAATCGCTTCAAATTGTACTCGGTAAGAAATACAGTCCTGGGCATATAATAAAATTCTTCACAATGTTTAAAAACAAGGAGTGACAAGCATAAAGATTTAAAGTATTATACGACGTGTGTTCCTAGCATGCACTGCTCTGGGAGAAATTAAACTGGCTTTCTATAAAGTAGATGTTCCGAGGAGTCACGGTTTCTAGTGGGTTCTGGGTTTGCATTCGGGCCAATAGCTGCTGAATAGAATATCACAAATGCAGCCTATACATCGAAGCAGTGTTCTATCGTTGGTTGAATTTCAGAATTTCTACAGAGTGAGTCAACGATAGAGTAAAGTTCATTATCTCATTTGTTTCGGGAATGACGAAAAAATGTTAAAAGCAATGGTAGGGAAGCGCATATGGATATAAGGACCGTTTCCTTAAAGAACAACGAAACTCTTTGATCTCTTGTCGCGGCCCGCGGCTCTGTAGCATAGTACTTTGCTTACGGTGCAGAAGGTCAAGGGTTCAATCCCGCAGATCGGTATACTTATTTATTAATTTATTTAAGTATATTTGGCCTGGCCACGTACATAGGTAGCAGTTGTTCGCAGAAATGCTATAACGTCCGGGGCAGCACTACCGCGTTATCTAAAAGGTGCTGTGAAATACAAAAATGTATGTTTCAGCACTTAGACAACGTTGTCGGGTATTACGACGGATATGAAAAAGGGTAAAATCCCTACTTAGGCGCTCAGGTGATCAATAAAAAAATAATAATAAAAGACTACAGAGAAACTCTCACAACTTAATACTCAATTTAAAAAATCGATCACCGGGGGTGAGCAATTTTCACAAAATGGAACTTCCAATCAAAAAATAGTTCCGTTTCCAAAAGGCATTCTACATTCATAAGGGCGTGGGAACACAAATATATATATATATATATATATATATATATATATATATATATATATATATATATATATATATATATATATATATATATATATATATATATATATATATATATATGTATATATATATATATATATATATATATATATATATATATATATATATATATATATATATATATACACACTGCGATCTCGATAATCCGGACTAATTAAAACCGCGGTGATCCAAATTAGTAAATAATTCGAATTACTGAAGCAGGACATTATTTACATTAAAAAACGAATCATTTAATATGAAACAACTAAAAAATAGTACATACATGGAATAATATTTAAAATAGAAGCATATCTTATCAAGTTTTATCTTATTTTGTAAAAAAATTTGTAATTTTTGTTTGCTTGACCCTTCTCTGGTTCATCATCATCATCACACGGCTAGATAATTCCATTGCAACCACACCTGTTGAGAGAGCGAACTTGTTGGCTGAACTCTTTGCTTCACATTCTACTGTCGATTTCCAAGGAAAAACACCACCTACTATTCCCATATTGCAGTCAATGATGCCCGATGTTGTCTTCAGACAGCGCATCATAAAGCGTATTTTAATGAAGCTAGACACCAAGAAGGCTTCTGGCGCTGACGGAATACCTGCCATAGTTCTCAAAAACTGTGCAAGGGAACTAACACCAGTTTTCTGTAGACTTTTTAACCTATCCTACAGAAAGGGAATATTTCCGTCCTGCTGGAAATGTGCCAGCCGATACCTAAAAAAGGTAAGAAGACCTTGCCAAATAACTACCGACCAGTCGCACTGCTTTCAATAATATCGAAAGTCATGGAAAAGGTTATCAATGAGCATCTTCTAAAATATCTTGAACGATTCAATATTATTAGCGATCACCAATATGGTTTTCGTAAACATAGATCAACAGGAGATCTTCTGACTTATGTAACACATGTTTGGAACAACGCAATTGAACATTTTGGAGAATCTCGAGCGGTTGCTCTTGACATATCCAAGGCATTCGACCGTGTTTGGCACGATGGACTGTTGGCTAAGTTACGCTCTTATGGTATGTCTGAAAGGTTCTGTTTGTGGCTCTCATGTTTCCTCAGAGAGCGTTCTTTACGAGTGGCGGTCGACGGATTTCTTTCTAACACCCTCACTATCACCGCCGGTGTGCCCCAGGGCTCCATACTGTCTCCTACTCTCTTTCTCATTTACATTAACGATCTGCTGGAAAAGACCGGGAATCCAGTCTATAGCTTTGCAGATGACAGTACGCTTGTCTCTTCATTCACCTTGAACGCTCGGACATCGGCTGCTCAGGCGAGTATCCGCAGACAGCAGGAGGTCGTTCAACTTAACAAAGACCTGGAAGAAATTCTATCTTGGGGTGACAGTAACCAAGTGGAATTTAACGCTACAAAAACTCAAGCGGCAGTTTTTTCTAAAAAAGTTAACGTTGCTGAACCCGACATAGTTATGTCGGGGCACTCCATTCCCCTAGCATCGTCGCTCAATTTGTTGGGCGTTAGTTTGGGAGCAAATATGTCTTGGCATGAACATGTTGCAGGCATAGCAAGGAGAGCTTCTCAAAAGTTGGGAATATTATTTAGAACCAGAAAGCTTTACACCCCACAGCAACTGTTAATTCTTTACACAGCCCAAATTCGACCAACTATGGAATACTGCTCCCACGTTTGGGGCTCCGCTCCCAAACATACACTGCATTTGTTGGATTCTGTTCAGAGAAGAGCGGTCCGTCTGATTGGGGACCCAGAATTGACCGGCGGCCTTGATTCGCTGGAACATCGAAGAACGGTTGGCGACTTGAGTCTGTTCTACAAGTATTTTCATGGAAAGTGTTCGAAGGATGTAGCCCGCTTAATTCCTCCCAAAGCGGTGCATGTTAGAAATACACGTCGCGCTGGTGCTTCGCATCCGTATGAGGTTCAGCTTGTTACTCCGCGTACAACGCTTTTCAAGCAATCTTTTATATGGAGAACGTCATCCCTTTGGAATAATTTGCCCAGCGCTGTGTTTCCCACCGAGTACAATTTGCAGCGATTCAAGAACAACGTGAATCGCTTTTTCCGCGCTCGTGCCGCTCCTGGAGCGCTTTAGGGACTTCCCTGCAGCACGTGTGCTAGACCCATAAAAAAAAAAATAAAAAATAAAAGCAATTTCTTTTAATCTTTAAAGTACAAGAACATCCATTAAAGGGATATCCTTTTCTTCTGCCCATTTCATGCACACATTGAAACTTTTAACTGCCTCATCATTCTTCACAGTGTTCTGGTTTGTATTAGTATTTAACTCTGAACCTTCATTATCACTCTCGTGTTGTTCATCTGTATCGTCTATGTCTTCCAGTGGTAACAAATCGTTATAATTTTCAAGCCAATTACATATTTCCACGTTCGTGAGATTCTGCTCAGTGAGAACATTCAGCATATCTGAAACATCTGGTTAATATTTACGAATTAACCAAAAAATACCAAAAGAAAAATTTCAGGCTTTACCTTTCATTTCTTTATTCGTGGAAAGCAAATTCTACCGCAGATCTTCAGCATCATATTCAGCGTCTGGGTTGGTATCTGCCACATAAGCCATAATTTTGTGTCAGCACTTTTTCAAGACTTCAGGGGAGATTTTTTTCCCATGAATTGCATAGTAGACATACAGCATCTTTTAGGTTAATACTTTTTAATAACCCAACAAGGTTCTCTTTATTATTTGATAAAATATGGGCTAAAAGATTTTTCCGATAAAATAATTTTGTCAATCTGATTGTATTCTGGTCCATAGGCTGCAAAAGTGCAGTACAATTTGGTGGAGGAAATAATGTTGTAAACTGTCCATCCTCACTAGTTAGCTCTTCTATAGTTCCATGGTTCAAAGCGTTATCAACGATTAGCAGGGCTCTTTCAGGCAAGTTGAGACTTCTTAAATGACTTTTGACTTGACGAATAAAAGAATGATGAAACCAGTCTAAGAAAATTGCTGTAGTCATCCATGCATTGGCAGATGATTTGTACTCAACAGGTATGTTCACATTTTTAAAAACCCTCGGATTTTTTTTGCGGATTTTTTGCCTTTCCTATCACTAACAACTTTAATTTTTGTGATCCATCAGCATTGCAACATGCTAGAAAGGTAACGCGTTCTTTGTTTATTTTCTACCTGGTGTGGTCTTTTCCTGAGAACGAACCAGCGTTTTTTCAGGCAGCATTTTCCAATACAGAGCTGATTCATCTGCATTGTATATTTGAGTAGGTCCAAGGTTTAATTCTTTTATCTTATCTGCGAATAAAGTTAGGAAAGGATCGACGGCACTTTCTCCATTGGATAGTTTTTCGCCACAAACTTTTAAAGCACGCAGACCATGTCTTTTTCTGAAGTTAGAAATCCAGCCTCTGCTAGCTCTAAAATTATCATTTCCGTAGGTTTCAGTGTAAAATTGTTTTGTTTTGCCTGATAAAATTTCGTAGGAAATTGGGACGTGCCTTGATCGTTGCATACAAAACCAAGTATACAAACGAGTTTCCATTTCGAGATATTCGGCTTTTCGTAAGGTTTTTCTGACCCCAGGACCGGAATCACATTTGGAAATAAATCTAAAAGAACTTGCACGTCCATAGTGAGTGTCCAAAATTATCTTTAAAATAAATCATTTATACATACCTTTTGATTTTCCCTTGCTTCTTTTTTATATCCGAAATTGTGGATGTTCCTACTCCGTATTCATTTGCCAACACTTTTCCGCTTTCACCAAGAACTAGTCTTTCTAATATATCGGACTTTTGTTTTATTGTTAGTGTGATTTGTTTTCTTTTAGAAGGCATTTTAATATGTAGGTACATATACGTAAAAAAAAACGTTTACATACTTATATGAACCACATAAAGTAAAATAGAACGTAGGTATGTTGTACTTGTCACAATAAACAAACAACTACAAAGTCCTTAACCTTTAGACGCGATACGCGATGCGTTGTAGGTAAATCAAAGGCACCTACAGTTTGTGTGACTCCCAGATGTATTAGACTGGAAGTTAGGGGAATCCCCTCACTATCGATTTCAGTTTTCCCTTGTAGTTTAAATTAAGTAGATGTCTAAAAACGCAGGTCCGGATAACCTAGTACTATCAAATCCGGATTATAAAGTACACAATGCAATAAAAATGTTTGTCCGGATTATTAAAGAATTCGGTTTAATGGAGATTCAGATTATCGAGGTGGTACTGTATATATATATATATATATATATATATATATATATATATATATATATATATATATATATATAAAGAGAGAGAGAGAGAGAGAGGAGCTAGATTGTTGGGGATGCAGTCGTAAGAGGCCAATTAAAACTCAATTTGTTTATTCGTCAAGCTTTCGAAATATATCTACAAAAAAATAAGCGAATTATAAGTGTAAGTTAATCAATTACAAAGGAAATAGTACTTACAAACTGGTGAGACTAATTGTTTGAAGAAACATGTATATCAGTGTTACAAGACAAGCCAAATTACAAGGCAAATAGAACATTTTCTTTACATCACTAATTAAAATCATTATAAAATTATTGGCACATTTTAGTTAACGATGTTTTGCACTTTTCCTAGAAAATTCGGGAAAAAACCCGGAGGAAAGTAGGCGGGACCCACGTGCCGATATTTGGCGGTAAAACACAACTGATTTGACAGAAATGTGAATTTTAGCGGGGATAGATATGTCACTGAGATCGGCAGTAGATACTGTCCGGTTTCCGTATAACAATGTGGAAGTGGTTAATGTTTTTATAAATAGATAGAAAGCAAGTAGGACGCAAGGCTCAACGTGAGGAACAACTATTGAGAGTCTGCCGTAGTGTTGGCAATACTCACGTTTCGTGAGAGTTTTAAAATATATGAGTAAATCTCACTTAAGTCCGCCTCTTATTCATGTTACAAGGAGTTGTTATTAATAGCCACCATCTCCAACAATTTTCCTTTATTATAATTTGGTTCATTGAACATAACAATCCTAAGTTTAACTACTGGGAAACGCCCTATAAGGAGAAGAGATGAGCAATCAAAGATCTAAAGGCTCTAGTATCTGCTTTTTATTTTTATTATCTAGCTTTCGCTGCCTAATGGTAGCTTCTTCTGGATTCTAAAAATGCAAACCAGGTACAGAAAATAAACCAAAACGTTCGTTTTTAGTGTTCCGTACGGAACACTTATAAGATCACTTCGGTGTCTGTCCGTCTGTCTGTCCGTCTGTCTGTCCGTCTGTCTGTCCGTCTGTCCGTCTGTCACACCCGATTTTCTCCAAAACTATTTGTCATAGAAAGTTGAAATTTGGTAGTAATATAGGAATTGAGGGCCTCATCAGAGCCATGTAGTTTTGAAAGTTAAATTTTGACTTAAGAGGTTAGTTTTGGGGGGTGAAATCGGAAGTGAAAAAAAAATTTTTTTACTAGGTAATCGAGTGTGATGTCAAATGAAAGCTTGTGAAAACACGAGTAAAAAATATATATATAATGTAATACTTTTCTTTGTATTATTTTTAAAAAATCGCGAAAAATCGCTGTCTACCCGCCTTATCTCGGAAAGTACTTATCAAAAAATTTTGAAAAAATTCTGGAATATTCTCCACGGGGTGTAGATTGAACGAAAATTATCACGAGTGCATTACCTGTAATAATTTATCTGGTATATAAAAAAAAAACAGAAATTTCAAGGTCATCAATTTTCAGTAAAGATTGGAAATACACTTTGTCGAAACTTATTTGGGGTGTATTTTGTGAAGTCATTGATCATTTTATATCACCGTAAGATAAATTTTGACTTAAGGGATTCGTTTTGAGGGGTGAAATCGGAAGTGAAAAAAAAAAATTTTTTTACTAGATCATCGAGTGTGGTGTCAAATGAAAGCTTGTGAAAACACGAGTAAAAAATATATATATAATGTAATATTTGTGCACACTTTTCTTCATATTACTTTTAAAAAATCGTGAAAAAATCGCTGTCCCCTACCTTATCTCGAAAAGTACTGATCAAAAAATTTTGAAAAAATCCTGGAATATTCTCCACGGGGTATAGATTGAAAAAAAATTATCATTACCTTTAATAATTTATCTGGTATAGAAAAAAAACAAAATTTTAAGGTCACCAGTTTTCAGTAAAGATTGGAAATAAACTTTGTTGAAAACTTATTTGGGGTGTGTTTTGTGAAGTCACTGATCATTTTATATTACCGTAACATAAATTTTGACTTAAGGGATTCGTTTTGAGGGGTGAAATCGAAAGTGAAAAAAAATTTTTTTTACTAGGTCATCGAGTGTGGTGTCAAATGAAAGCTTGTGAAAACACGAATAAAAAATATATATATAATGTAATACTTGCGCACACTTTTCTTCGTATTACTTTTAAAAAATCGTGAAAAAAAAATCGCTGTCCCCTATCTTATCTCGAAAAGTACTGACCAAAAAATTTTGAAAAAATCCTGGAATATTCTCCACGGGGTATAGATTGAACGGAAATTATCATTACCTTTAATAATTTATCTTTTTATAGAAAAAAAAAAACAAAATTTCAAGGTCACCAGTTTTCAGTAAAGATTGGAAACAAACTTTGTTGAAAACTCATTTGGGGTCTGTTTTGTGAAGTCACTGATTATTTTATACCACCCTAATAAAAATTTTTATTTTAAAAACAATCAACGTACGGAACACTAATTGTGCAAGTTCAACTTGCACTTGACCGATTATTATTTAAAATGTGATTAAATGAATTGTTCGACTGTATGTGAAAATTACTTACAAAAATGTCAGCAGTTAGTTAATCTCTGGTGAAGACAATGAAATTTGCATTTTTGTTGGCCAGGTAGTATGAATGATTACACAAACATGATTAAAAGACATTTAGAGAGTTACACAAAAATTAAAAATAAATCTTTGTCAATAAACATTAGTTAAAAACACTTTTTGAAGACCGAAACATAACTGCAAGAAACACCATAATGTTGAAATGGTACTCCATTTTAAAATTTTTTGACGTCGTGTTTAGTAACTATTTAGTGATATTTTAGTCCGAACCGGATATTGTTGGTAGTCTATGTCGTCATCAGGTCGACAAAAAACCATAAAAAGCATTGAAGTTAGGGATGTGGTAAATTTTCATCGATTTCAGTTTTCCCATGTAGTTTAAGTTAAGTATGTTAGATGTCTAAAAACGCAGGTCCGGATTACCTAGAACTATCAAATCCGGATTATAAAGTACACAATGCAATAGAAATGTTTGTCCGGATTATTAAAGAATCCGGTTTAAAGGAGATCTGGATTATCGAGGTGGCACTGTATATATATATATATATATATATATATATATATATATATATATATATATATATATATATACAGTAATACCCCGCTTTACGCGAGGGATACGTTCCGAAAAAAATCGCGTTAACTAAAATTCGCGTATATCGAGGTTTATGATTAAACATAGTCAAAATTTAATACAAAAAAATACAAATCATTTTAATCAATCACTTTAATTCTAAGAACACTTTATGCAATACATACTCTTATTTTTTACGGAAAAATACATCTATTGTCTTTTGGGTAACGTTTTGTTTACGTTCTTGTAAAATACGTTCATAACACCCAACACTGTTTTTAATTGTTTGACACACGGTCAAGACACGGTCATCATTATTGTCTATACTCTGCAATATGTCCAAACCTGAATAAATTTTTGAAAGTGCATTTTGTATTTCCCCTGAAGATAAAACTTTCTCTTCTACTTGTTCTTCCTCATCGTAGATAGGATTATTCTGTAACTCGATCAGATCTTCATTGCTAATAGGATCGTCGTGCGTTGCTACAAGTTCTACGAGATCTTCTACCGTGACATCTTCAAGTTCAGACCCCTCAATCATTGCAGCAATGTCTTCAAGCACTTGTCTCTGCATCTGGACAATTCTTCTAGGTGCTTCCACTACATCTGGCCAAAGATTACGCCACACCCCATTCATACAACTCATTTTAACTTCCTTCCAAGCCTCTTCTATGTTGTGAATAGACTTCATAATGTTGTATGACTTCCACCACTCTCGCATAGACTGTCTTCCTTCCCCGTCAGTTTCATGAATTAGTTGGCTAAAAGTGCGGCGATGGTAATAAGCTTTGAAGTTTGCTATTGCTCCCTGGTCCATAGGTTGTAATATTGACGTAGTATTTGGTGGAAGGAACTTTACGTACACTTTTAAGTCTCTGGGCGTATCAAGTGAGGTTGGATGTCCTGGGGCATTGTCTAAGAGTAATATAACTTTAGGTTCAAGCCCATTTCTGTCACAGTATGATTTGACTGATGGGCAAAAACTATTAGAATACCATTCTTGAAAAATTTCCCGTGTAACCCACGCCTTTCTGTTTGATCGCCACACAACTGGTAGACTTGTCTTGTCTGTGCCTCGCATTGCACGGGGTGTTTCTGAATGGTACACTAGTAAAGGTTTCAGTTTGAAATCACCAGTGGCATTACCACCCAGCAGAAGTGTTAGTCGATCTTTCGCAGCTTTGAAACCACTGGCTTGACGTTCTTCCTTAGAAATGAATGTTCGAGATGGCATTTTTTTCCAGTAAAGTGCGGTCTCATCAACATTGAAGATGAGACAAGCAGGAATTTTCTCTCGTCTAACGAAGTCTTGAAACTTGTCTGGAAACTCAGCTGCAGCTTGAATGTCCGCGCTGGCCGCCTCGCCTGTTATGTGGATATTGTGAAGATTAGAACGCTGCTTGAACCGATGGAACCAGCCTCTGCTGGCAGCAAAAGTCGGAGTGGCACTCCCTTCTCCTTCTTTTGTTTTCAGCATCTCATACAAAGATTTTGCTTTTGTGCATATGAGATCTTGACTTAGTGGTGTGTTCTTCTTATTCAAATCTTCGATCCAGACTGACAGTAATTTCTCCATTCTTTCTAAGATAGATGATCTCGAACGAGAAAGTTTTGTTGCACTTATAGGTGTTGAACCTTCGCTGGAGATTTTAATTTTTTCCCGATTTTATAAATCGTTCTCACAGTCGATTCTGAGAGTCCAAAATCTCTCCCAGCAATTGTTGCTTTGCCTCCATTTTCCATTCTTCTTAATACTTTCATCTTCAATTCCAAAGTGACGCTTTTACGCTCTTTTTTCTTTACAGGCGGCATTTTTAACGTAGGGTTAAATTATGTATGTATGTATCTCCAATAAATATTAAAACAAAACTGCCAGCCGACCGAACTAACATTACGGAACAAATGAACACACGAAACGAACGAGGAAATCCCCATAGAACAAAGTCGAAGGACAGGGAATTCCCAATTCTTCAAAGAGAATATTCAGAGAAAGCGGGGATCCCCCGCGACCATAGAGAAGTTAATGACTACATGAGCGCGAAATTTGAAATTCGCGTTATAGTGAAACCGCGCGTAACGGGGTCGCGCTAAGCGGGGTATTACTGTATATATATATATATATATATACATACTATATACATGATAATAGTTTTTAATTTTTATCACTTTATTAAAATAAAATCAGTTTATTTTTTTTAAACTTTAGTTTTATTTCGAATACGGTAAGATTTTTATATTTTCCATCTGCGTACATCATATTCAATTATTCTGCCTTATTTCTGTTATTTTCCATTCACTCGACGCTGTATTGCATCGTTTTATTTCTGCGGCAAAAACTGAAAAATTGGATTAATCCCACAAGTATGTTCTGGAGCGTGAATTTATGTAAATTGAGCTGTTTGAAAGTCCCAGAAGATCGAGGAGATCTGTCAACGGACTACACCGTGAATGGAATTTAAGTAGAATTTACGTCAAATAGGTGTTTTTCTGTACTGGAATTATTGGGACATGTAAGAAGTTTGTTTTTAATTGTTTGGTTTTGTGCTTGTTGGGTTTATTTTTTCGGATCTGTTTCGGGCACTAACAAAGATAGACAATTAATGATCTAAGTGTGTATACCATCGATAGAACTAAGGTTTGCTGTTGGAAGGGCATTTCTATAAAAAAAAAGTGCATTCCAGCCAAAGTGACATCAGAAACCTTTTTATCACAGATGGGTCGTAAAAACTGAAACAAACATCTAATCGATGTGGCGGCCCGTTGCTCCTTGGCTTAGTACTTGCTTGCGGTGCAGAAGGTCTCGGTTTCTAATTCCGGCAGGTCGGTGAACTTTTATTTGAGTATATATGGCCTAATCACGTACAAAGTTAGTAGTTGTTTGCAGAAATGCAACAACGTCCGTAACAGCACTACCGCATTGTCTAAAAGGTGCCATTAAATAGAAAAATGTATATTTCGGCACTTTTTTTTTTTTTTTTTTTTTTTTATTGGTCTAGCACACGTGCTGCAGGGAAATCCCTAAAGCGCTTCAGGAGCGGCACGAGTGCGGAAAAAGCGATTCACGTTGTTCTTGAATCGCTGTAAATTGTACTCGGTGGGAAACACAGCGCTGGGCAAATTATTCCAAAGGGATGACGTTCTCCATATAAAAGATTGCTTGAAAAGCGTTGTACGCGGAGTAACAAGCTGAACCTCATACGGATGCGAAGCACCAGCGCGACGTGTATTTCTAACATGCACCGCTTTGGGAGGAATTAAGCGGGCTACATCCTTCGAACACTTTCCATGAAAATACTTGTAGAACAGACTCAAGTCGCCAACCGTTCTTCGATGTTCCAGCGAATCAAGGCCGCCGGTCAATTCCGGGTCCCCAATCAGACGGACCGCTCTTCTCTGAACAGAATCCAACAAATGCAGTGTATGTTTGGGAGCGGAGCCCCAAACGTGGGAGCAGTATTCCATAGTTGGTCGAATTTGGGCTTTGTAAAGAATTAACAGTTGTTGTGGGGTGTAAAGCTTTCTGGTTCTAAATAATATTCCCAACTTTTGAGAAGCTCTCCTTGCTATGCCTGCAACATGTTCATGCCAAGACATATTTGCTCCCAAACTAACGCCCAACAAATTGAGCGACGATGCTAGGGGAATGGAGTGCCCCGACATAACTATGTCGGGTTCAGCAACGTTAACTTTTTTAGAAAAAACTGCCGCTTGGGTTTTTGTAGCGTTAAATTCCACTTGGTTACTGTCACCCCAAGATAGAATTTCTTCCAGGTCTTTGTTGAGTTGAACGACCTCCTGCTGTCTGAGGACATTCGCCTGAGCAGCCGATGTCCGAGCGTTCAAGGTGAATGAAGAGACAAGCGTACTGTCATCTGCAAAGCTATAGATTGGATTCCCGGTCTTTTCCAGCAGATCGTTAATGTAAATGAGAAAGAGAGTAGGAGACAGTATGGAGCCCTGGGGCACACCAGCGTTGATAGTGAGGGTGTTAGAAAGAAATCCGTCGACCGCCACTCGTAAAGAACGCTCTCTGAGGAAACATGAGAGCCACAAACAGAACCTTTCAGACATACCATAAGAGCGCAACTTAGCCAACAGTCCATCGTGCCAAACACGGTCGAATGCCTTGGATATGTCAAGAGCAACCGCTCGAGATTCTCCAAAGTGTTCAATTGCGTTGTTCCAAACATGTGTTACATAAGTCAGAAGATCTCCTGTTGATCTATGTTTACGAAAACCATATTGGTGATCGCTAATAATATTGAATCGTTCAAGATATTTTAGAAGATGCTCATTGATAACCTTTTCCATGACTTTCGATATTATTGAAAGCAGTGCAACTGGTCGGTAGTTATTTGGCAAGGTCTTCTTACCTTTTTTAGGTATCGGCTGAACCGTGGCACATTTCCAGCAGGACGGAAATATTCCCTTTCTGTAGGATAGGTTAAAAAGTCTACAGAAAACTGGTGTTAGTTCGCTTGCACAGTTTTTGAGAACTATGGCAGATATTCCGTCAGCGCCAGAAGCCTTCTTGGTGTCTAGCTTCATTAAAATACGCTTTATGATGCGCTGTCTGAAGACAACATCGGGCATCCTTGACTGCAATATGGGAATAGTAGGTGGTGTTTTTCCTTGGAAATCGACAGTAGAATGTGAAGCAAAAAGTTCAGCCAACAAGTTCGCTCTCTCAACAGGTGTGGTTGCAATGGAATTATCTGGCCGTGTGAGTGGTGGTATGGTGGATTTGGTAAAATTTTGACTAACTGCCTTAGCGACTGCCCAAAAGGACCTGGAATTGTTGGGACAAGCGAGAAGTTTGTTTCTAATTCGTTGATTGTGTGCCTCCTTGGTTTCGTCGATAATTCCCTTGCATCTGTTCCGGGCATGAACAAAGATATTTCGATTTGCGGTGTTAGGATTTTCACGCCATTGTCGGTAGGCAATATGTTTAGAAGCAACAGCTTCTTTGCATTTTCGGTCGAACCAAGGCTTGCCGTTGGAGGAGCATTTCTTCGAAAAAGGGATGTAAGCTTCCATACTAGCCAAAATAACATCGGAGACCTCCCTGGCACAGTCAGATGGGTTATCGAATCGAAAACAAACGTCCATCCAAGGGAAAGTTCGAAAGTATTCCATGAGATCTTCCCATTTAGCAGATTTGTAGTGCCAAATCTTGCGCGGCCTAGGCGCCTCTCTGTCACTGATTGGCAGGATACTCGATGTCGAAAGCAGTTTATGGTCGGAAGAACCCAACGGCGGATTTACGGTGACCGTGTAAATCTCCGGATTGGTGGTTAAAAACAGATCAAGAAGACTGGCGAACTCCCCGTCTCGATCAGGGATCCGTGTTGGTTCGTCAATAAGCTGAGTTAAGCCACAACTGATTGAGAATGATTCAGCTTCACGACCTTGTTCGTCGGTAGTATTTGAATATTTGAGCCAGTTGATATTGTGGACATTAAAGTCGCCCAGGATGGCAATTTCGGCACTTGGATAGTTACTTTGTAAATGATCGATGGTGTCTGCGAGAGAAGCGAAAAGTGTTCGAAAATTGGTATCACTTGGTGGTCGATACAGGACACAGATAAACCTTGTGGTTTGTTGTGTCGTTATTTTTAACCACATAACATCGAAGTTTGGGGGCTCCAGATCTTCTTCTCCTTAGATAACGTTGACGGGTATTACGACATTTCCGCCGATATCCTCAGGATATGAAAAAAGGGTATATTCCCTACACAGGCGGGGAGATCAACGATAAGAAAAAAATCAAGAAAATGATCAGAAATATCCCATGAGTTGTTTGCCTTGACGCTCCTCTGTCATTACATTGTTAAACTACGACTTTTTGACAGAACTCGTTTTTCAGCTTAATTTTAAGGCATAATTATTTTTTTTTCTTAACATTTAGTGAAACATCAACTAATAAATAAGTACATAAGATAATTTATACGAAAAAACAGTTGTCATTTTAGGGGAAAATAATTGAAAAAATTCATTTTCATCAAATCTTTTCGAACATTGGTACATAAATGTAAAACTGCAATACAATCATTTTTTCTTTATAAATTTTTTCGATTTTCAATAAAAATACGATTTTTTCACATTTTAAAATTTAAATGTCAAATTTGACAGGCAAGGCATGTGACGTCATGACCTAATTTGGGTGTAATCCTAAACATAAAACATGTACTAACATATTTCGAAGTTCAATTTTGAAAAACTCTTATAATAAAAATTTTTCTCATATGGTTGAAACTTTGTGAATGGCGCTGTATATACGCACTTTGCTTTCTGTAGATATGTAAGTCATTATTCAATATTATGGCCCTCAAACAATCAGATATTCTCGATGCTTTATTTACCTGATTGAGTACTTTTTTATGTAGATTTTTTTGAGCTCGATAGCTGTACTCCAGGGTTTTTTTTTTTTTTTTTTTTTTTTTATGGGTATAGCACACGTGCTACAGGGAAGTCCCTAAAGCGCTACAGGAGCGACACGTGTGCGGAGAAAGCGATTCACGTTGTTCTTGAATCGCTGTAGATTGTACTCGATGGGAAACACAGTCCTGGGTAAACCATTCCAAAAGTATGATGTTCTCCATATAAAAGACTGCTTGAAAAGCGTTGTACGAGGAGTAACAAGCTGAACCTCATACGGATGTGAAGCATTAGCGCGACGCGTACCTCTAATATGCACCGCTCTGGGAGGAATTAAACGGGCCACATCCTTCGAACACTTTCCATGAAAGTACTTGTAGAATAGGCTCAAATCGCCAACCGTTCTTCGATGTTCCAGCGAATCAAGGCCGTCGGTCAGTTCCGGGTGTCCAATCAGACGAACAGCTCTTCTCTGGATAGAATCCAACAAATGCAGTGTATGTTTGGGAGCGGAGCTCCAAACATGGGAGCAGTATTCCATAGTTGGTCGAATTTGAGCTTTGTAAAGAATTAACAGTTGTTGTGGAGTGTAAAGCTTTCTGGTTCGAAACAATATTCCCAACTTTTGAGAAGCTCTTCTTGCTATGCCTGCAACATGTTCATGCCAGGACATATTTGCTCCCAAATTAACGCCTAACAGATTGAGTGACGATGTTAGAGAGATGGAGCGCCCCGATATAACTATGTCGGGTTCTGCAACGTTAACTTTTTTAGAAAAAACTGCCGCCTGGGTTTTTGTAGCGTTAAATTCCACTTGGTTACTGTCACCCCAAGATAGAATTTCTTCCAGGTCTTTGTTAAGTTGAATGACTTCCTGCTGTCTGCGGATATTCGTCTGAGTAGTCGATGTCCGAGCATTCAAAGTGAATGAAGAGATAAGTGTACTGTCATCTGCAAAGCTGTAGATTGGATTCTCGGTCTTTTCCAGCAGATCGTTAATATAAATGAGGAAGAGAGTAGGAGACAGTATGGAACCTTGGGGCACACCGGCGTTGATAGTGAAGGTGTTAGAAAGAAATCCGTCAACTGCCACTCGTAAAGAACGCTCTCTGAGGAAACATGAGAGCCACAAACAGAACTTTTCAGACATACCACAAGAACGTAGCTTAGCCAACAGCCCATCGTGCCAAACACGGTCAAATGCCTTGGATATGTCAAGAGCAACCGCTCGAGATTCTCCAAAGTGTTCAATTGCGTTGTTCCAAACATGTGTTACATAAGTCAGAAGATCTCCTGTTGATCTATTTTTACGAAAGCCATATTGGTGATCACTAATAATGTTGAATCCTTCAAGATATTTTAGAAGATGCTGATTGATAGCCTTTTCCATGACTTTCGATATTATTGAGAGTAGTGCGATTGGTCGGTAGTTATTTGGCAAGGTCTTCTTGCCTTTTTTAGGTATCGGCTGAACTGTGGCACATTTCCAGCAGGAAGGAAATATTCCCTTTCTGTAGGATAGGTTGAAAAGTCTACAGAAAACTGGTGTTAGTTCCCTCGCACAGTTCTTGAGAACTATGGCAGGTATTCCGTCAGCGCCTGAAGCCTTTTTGGTGTCTAGCTTCATCAAAATACGTTTTATGATACGCTGTCTGAAGACAATATCGGGCATCCTTGACTGCACTATGGGAATAGTAGGTGGTGTTTTTCCTTGGAAATCGACAGTAGAATGTGAAGCAAAGAGTTCAGCCAACAAGTTCGCTTTCTCAACAGGTGTCGTTGCAATAGAATTATCTGGCCGTGTGAGTGGTGGTATGGTGGATTTGGTGAAATTTTGACTAACTGCCTTAGCGACTGACCAAAAGGACCTGGAATTGCCGGGACAAGCGAGAAGTTTGTTTCTAATCCGTTGATTGTGTACCTCCTTGGTTTCGTCGATAATTTCTTTGCATCTGTTCCTGGCACGAACAAAGATGTTACGATTTATGGTGTTAGGAAGTTCACGCCACTGTCGGTATGCAAGATGTTTAGAAGCAACAGCTTCTTTGCATTTTAGGTCAAACCAAGGCTTGCCGTTGGAAGGGCATTTCTTCGAAAAAGGGATGTAAGCCTCCATACCGGCCAAAATAACATCGGAAACGTCCCTGGCGCAGTCAGATGGGTCGTCGGATCGAAAACAAACGTCCAACCAAGGGAAAGTTCGAAAATATTCCATGAGATCTTCCCATTTAGCAGATTTGTAGTGCCAAATCTTGCGCGGTTTGGGCGCCTCTCTGTCACTGATTGGTAGAATACTCGATGTCGAAAGTAGTTTATGGTCGGAAGAACCTAACGGTGGATTTACGCTGACCGTGTAAATCTCCGGATTGGTGGTTAAAAACAGATCAAGAAGACTGGCGAACTCTCCGTCTCGATCAGGGATCCGTGTTGGTTCATCAATAAG
Source organism: Pachyrhynchus sulphureomaculatus (assembly GCA_019049505.1). Classification (NCBI taxonomy): domain Eukaryota; kingdom Metazoa; phylum Arthropoda; class Insecta; order Coleoptera; family Curculionidae; genus Pachyrhynchus; species Pachyrhynchus sulphureomaculatus. The sequence continues at coordinate 137,054,206 of CM032446.1, forward strand.
CTGAGTCAAGCCACAACTGATTGAAAATGATTCGGCTTCACGACCTTGTTCGTCGGTAGTATTTGAATATTTAAGCCAGTTGATGTTGTGGACATTAAAGTCGCCCAGGATGGCAATTTCGGCATTTGGATAGTTAATTTGTAAATGATCTATGGTGTCTGCAAGAGAAGCGAAAAGTGTTCTAAAGTTTGTATCACTTGGTGGTCGATAGAGGATACAGACGAACCTTGTGGTTGGTTGAGTCGTTATTTTTAACCACATAACATCAAAGTTTGGGGGCTCCAGAGCCTCTTCTCGTTGGCAAGAGAGGTCGCTTCTGACATAAAGACAGATTCCAAAGTTACGCCTAAATCGGGAATAGAAATCGTACCCAGGATAAAGATAGTTTACTGTGCTGGTCGATGAACTGACCTTAGTTTCACAGAGAGCGAGTACATGAGGTTTATTTGATTGCAGGTGTTGGTGCACTGAATTTATGTTCGAATTTAAACCTCGTATGTTACAAAAATCCATTTTGAAATTCTGTTCTCTGCATGTCGACGCCCCTGAACCAGCCCCCACCCGGAGATCCGAACGGGGGGCTATTTTACCTCCGGAATTTTTTGTATCCAGGTGCCTCATCATGCTATTTGGTCCCACAGTCCGGGACATCGGCACAGCCACGAAACGTTAAGCAACTTCACGCAGCTTAAGCCGATGCGATGGTATCACACCGGGCGATGCTGGTGGGATCTGGGCATCTACCATCTAGATTGTTCTTTAAGTCGCCTCCTACGACAGGCAGAACATACCGGGGGAGATATTCTATCCCGCCCCCCCACGGGGGATCCGATTTACGTTTTTTTTTAAATCATACATAGTTCCTCTGGTCAGATTATAGGATATATTTTATTACGTTAGGTAACATAAGGAATAAGCAGTGGAGATAATAGTAAATCAAGTCCACGCGAGCGGAGCCGCGGGTACGACTAGTTAGAGATGTAATAAGAAATGAAAAATATAACATTCTACAAATTGTAATTCGAGGTACGATAGTACAAGTATTGATAACTAACTAATTAACCTATAAGACTTCGTATTGTTAAAAAAAGATTCGGTTGTTACGAATAGTGGTCTGAAATTTAATAAATACTTACAGAAAGTTTAGCGGTCCAGATTTTATATTTATAGTGATTATTTGAAGAAGATATGATCGACAAAATTGCAAATTTAGTGAAATCGAATATTGATGGTGATAAAGTACTTCTTTTCAAAAAAACTATATATATATATATATATATATATATATATATATATATATATATATATATATATATATATATGGGATCGATCAGGGGGACTTTACTAGTAGATAAAAATTAGAGTTCTTTAATTTAAACCGATATTTAGTTTTATTACTCTTAATATTATTATAATATGATACCCATCTGATTTCATTTTTTATCTTACAGCATCAGACATCTTTTGAAATGTTTATTTTGCAAAAAATATACCCCTGTAATGTTCTGTATATTTAAGTATGTAAATGGGAACTCCTTAACTTTATTCCAGTCCTTTTCTTAGCAAAAAGCTGCAAGTCACTCTCTTGGTGGGTGGTGGCTCGTCACAGATATTTCTGTCTGGGTGGTAAAACTGAACAGTCATAATTATCCAAGTAGCCAATGTAAGAGGTGGCGCTATTAGTATACATTTTAGAAGAATTCGCTGTTCTCCGCTAATAAGGCCTCATCAAGTTGTCATTGAGTTGTCATGTAGTATGAGGTTAAAAGCGAGCCTTTGTTCTATGACAATTTTATTGTAATTGTCTGGACAGCTCGTGTTCTATGACGATTTAATTTGGTCTTGGATGAATGGTCGATTATTTAGTGTTAAATAATTTGGTATCTGAAAAACATTGGGCGTAGAACTTAATTCAATGTATCTTTTGAATACGAATAATAAGAATAATAAGGCAATTCTGAAACATAGGATTGTAAAAAAAAATATTTTTTTTTTGTAGGAAATCAGTGTCTAGTTTCACACTTACTAAATGCCATAAACAATATCAAATAATTCATGCTCCGACCTCAAACGACCACCAGCTTTTGGTCGTCAATAGTTTCACATGACGGCTGCATACCTTTCCTTAACAGAATAGCGAGCCATAAATATTTAATTTTTCAAAATATAAAATAAATAATCTGCCGATTTTCCATAATAGAGGCAGAATTATCCATAAACCACACAAAATACTGCAAGAGTTATTATTTAATAACTTTTTAGTTTTCTCAACGTTACCGTAGGACTCGCGAACCCTTGCAAATACCTTAGAAAGCTAATAATTAGCAGAATGAGCATCTTCAAAGTTATGACACATTCAATATCCCCATATAGAATATGAAGCAAACGGCTTTTTGCGTCCGAAGCAAGAAGATATACCTAATAATATAGATGAATGTAACCCACTTGATTTCTCCCAAAGCGTACATGTTAGAAATACATGTCGCGTATGAAGTGCAGGTTGTCACTCCTCGTACAACCATTTTCAAGCAGTCTTTTATATGAAGAACCTCATCCCTTTCGAATGATTTGTCCAAGACTGTGTTTCCCACCGAATACAATTTACAGCGATTCAAGACCACCGCGAATGGCTATTTTCGCACACGCGCCGCTTCTGTATTGCTTTAGAGATTTCCCTTCAGCATATATGCTAGGTCCATTATCAAAAAATCTTTCAGTAATTTCAGTGTATTATCAGTTTATAATTTTTGTTCGTATTTGTAATTTTGCCAATATGACAAGTAACAATCCAGGGCTCTTTTCCTCTATTAGGCCAGAGTTTAACGTTCTATATTAAAGTTTGCCTGATTTTACAGTATATAAATTTATTAAAAATGCATTTTTATTTAGGAACATATATATTGTATATTGAACAATATTAAAATAAAGATCTAATTATGCTAGTTAAACACAGTAAAGAATTCGGTGTCATATTATCCCCATATGCCCTTTTTGCAGATTAATACTGACGTTCAGTTAATGAATCTGGTGCCCATTTCAACCAACCATAATCGTGTTTAAAGTCTTCCTAATTGCTACACTGACTCAAATGTTGTAGAAGCGTATCACCATTAGTGGTCTATTTACTCATTAAAGGTAACACACCTTAAAAGTCCAAAGTAGGGTAGCTTACGTGCTCGTATTGTGATTAATTTTCCTAAGAACTTCTGTATTAGTGATATGCTCATAGTATACATTAAACAACAGCGGAGATAATATGCATCCATGTCTAATCCCGCGCTGAATTTCTACTTCTTCAATGTTCTCATCATCCACTCTTATTAACGGTTCTAATATAGATAGATTTTCTTCAATAATTATAGATTTTCAAATTTTAGGCACATTTAATCTAGTAACAAAGCAAAAAATAAGAAATAATACACGCCGCACCTAGTAAAAATAATATTTAACCATAATTAAAAAAATTGTTTTTTTATTATTTCAAAAGAAATTCCTCGATAATAACAAATTCCATAGTTACAGATTTTCACCAAGCAGATTCACCAAATAATAAGAACTTTAATGTAGCAAATATTGTCCATAACAAGATTTACAAAAACAGAATGCCAAATTGATGAACAAAGGCATCTCTTTCCCTTGGCTAGACGTTTGTTTAGGATCCGACGACCCGGCTGGTTTCGATGTCATTTTGGCTGGCATAGAAGCTTACATCACACAACAGTAAGCCTTGGTTCGACCGAAAATGCAAAGAAACTATTGCTTCTTGCCTACCGACAATGGAATGAAAATACTAACGTCATAAATCGAAACATCTTTATTCGTACTCGAAACTGATGCAAATAAATTATAGATGAGGTGTTGCACAATCAAAAAATAAAAACAAACTTCTTGTCTCCCTCAACAATTCTAGGTCCTCTTAGTCGGTCCTTAAGGCCATTAGTCAAAATTTTACTAAATCCACGATACCACCGCTTACACGGTCACGGTCATAAAACTATTGTAAGACCACCAATTGAGAAAGCCAACTTGTTAGCTGAACTTTTGGTTTCACATTCTCCTGTCGATTTCCAACCACTAACTATTTCAATAGTGCAATCAAGGATGCCCTATACTGTCTTCAGACAGCGTATCATAAAACATATTTTAATGAAGATAGACACCAAAAAAACTTCTGTGGCTGACGCTACTCAATAAATGTGCGAGAGAACTAACACCCGTTTTGTGTAGACTTTTCAACCTATCCTACAGAAATGGAATATTTCATTCCTGCTGGAAGTGCGCTACAATTCAGCCGATACCCAAAAAAGGCAAAACAATCTCGCCAAACAACTACCGACCAGTCACACTGCTTTCAGTAATAGCGAAAGTCATGGAAAAGGCATGTGCTGAAATATCTTGAAGGATTGAATATTATTAGCGATAATCAATACGGCTTTCCTAAGCAAAAATCAACCGGAGGTCCTCTAAGTTATGTAACACACCTTTGGAACAACGCAATCAAATACTTTGGAGAATTTCGAGTACTTGATATACTTGATATTCAACCGTGTTTGGCACGATGGATTGTTGGCTAAGCTACGTTCTGATGCTAGATTTGAAAAGTTCTGTTTATAGCTCTCGTGTCTCCTTGGAGAGCGTTCTTTACAGGTGGCAGTAGACAGATTCTATCAACTTCACTATCAACGCGGTGTGTCCCAAAGCTTCATACTGTCTCCTACTCTCTTTCTCATCTACATCAACGATCTACTTGAAAAGACCAGAAATCCAATCTACAGTTTTGCTGATGACGGTACGCTTATTTCTTCATTCACTTTGAACACTCAAGCATCGGCTAGTCATGCCAATATCCGTAGACAGCAGGAAGTCGTTCAACTTAATGAAGACCTGGACGAAACTCTATCTTACGGTGACAGTAACCAAGTAGAATTTAACGCGACAAAAACACGGACGGCTAAAAACGTTAATATGTCTTGGCACGAACATGTTAAAATCATTGCAAAGGGAGCTTCTCAAAGCTGCGATTATTATTTCGGATTAGAAAACTTTACACTTAATAACTGTTAATTCTGTACAAAGCTCAAATTCGACAAACGATGGAATACTGCTCTCATATTTGGGGCTATGCTCCCAAACATACACTGCATTTGTTGGATTCTATTCAGAAGAGAACTGTTCTCGTGAACTGGCCACCGACCTTGATTCCTTGGAGCATCCAAGAACGGTGGTCGACTTGAGTCTATTCTACAAGTATTTTCATGGAAAGTGTTTGACAGGTGTAGCACGCCTAATTCCTCCCAAAGCGGTACATACTAGAAATACACGTCGCGCTAGCACTTCGCATCCGTATGCTTGGCACTATTCGTGCAACCCTTTCAAGCAGTCTTTTCTATGGAGAACCTCATCCCTTTGAAATGATTTGCCCAGGACTGGGTTTTCCACCGAGTACAATTTACAGCGATTCAAGACCATGAATCGCTTTTTCCGCATACGCGTCACTCCTGCAACGCTTTAGGGATTTCCCTGCAGCACGTGCGCTATGTCCATAAAAAAAACATAATAACCCAAACCCTTTTTTCCAGGGAATTACGGACTTCAAGAAAGGCTTCCAACAAAGAACGATCTGCTTTCTGAAAAGGGCCGAACGACAAATAATAACTGATCCTACAGAAATTTTAAACATATTGCGAGACTACTTTAAATTACATAGTGATCACTAAAACAATTTTGATATTTTGGTATTCTTTCTTTTAAGTTGCAGTTAATTTTGAAATTTTTAAAAAGGAACATTGTTTAAAACTTAAAAATACGTAACTGCTGTTATACACATTAATTTTATACGTATAACAACAATTACGTATTTTTTAAGTTTTAAACAATTTTTTTTGACAAAATTAACTGCAACTTACACTTTAACTGAATTTTTTTTTTGATTTTATTTCCATTTTTGAGAGCTGTTTTTAAATATCCACTGTAAATCATTTTCCGGCCTAGACTTGGTTCCATTTATACCAGCCAAGATTTGGTCCATAAATAGAACAAACTCTGCAAAAAACAAAAATACTAAATTATTATTTCAATAAGTTAATGTACTCGTATAAGCTGAAATAAATTTTTAGTATTGGAAATATTTTATTTTAACAATTGAAATGGTTTAATTATTTTAGCTAGCTAATTTTTATCCTAAAATAGGCAAGTAAATTTTATTTTGTTACCCAATGAAAATTTATTTCTCCAACTTTAATGACTTTTCCGTGGGCTTTCCTTAAATTACTAGGTTTAGACTTAAGACATTGTTAAACCACGTGTTACACTTTTTTTATTTGGCCAAACAGTAAGGTTAAAACTAAACGTCAAATCCAGCGGCAATGATCCAGGGTGACAACGCTCTCTTCAACTGCAAGCAGTAGGGGAGAGTTGGACAAATCGTACCGCCAGATAAATCGAATAATTTTAAAATTTCCTACTAAATGTTATAATTTTTCCGCATTGGCAACATGCGCTAATAGCGCCCTTTACTAGCTGTCATTTGGTGATGGCGCCCGGTAAATATTTTTGGTTAGGGTGAAATAAATTATTTCGGCTGGTCTTTTATCATAATTTTGTTTTGTGAATGAAAGGACATAACTCTCTCAAAAGGTAGGTCAGAATTCTCTATCTTTTGGTATATAAAAACAATTTAATTTACTATAATTTTACAAGAAAACAGTTCCCTTGCATTTATAGGTTACGATTTTATGAGTAGTTCTTGTTTGTTTGTTCAGTTTGATAAATTGTACCACAGGAAGTTCGCTAATTTGTACTGGTGCGATTTACCCGACTATCATTATTTGAAATTGTTCCGTTATTGGCACTTATTTAAAGCTGCTGGAGTTTGGCCCGTGGACTGAAACGTCTTTCCCGAATATTTGTTTGAAGCTGCTCAAAATATGAATGTTCTCGTCCAAACAAACTGAAGTAATGAAAGCACGTTGATCCTACAAGACGTTTCTATTATTATCAATAATGAAAACAAGCAAATTGCTCAGCAACTTATTGAGAAAAAATAAAACTCTCCTCCAAAGTTACCTTCGCAGTCTCCGAATAGATTGCTGAAGGCTAAAGCGTTAACGAGAACTTTAAAATCTTTATGCCCAGTACCAATCATCAGCAGCCAAACAAAAAAAATACAACTAAAAAAGGCAAAGACATCAATAAACCAAAGAAAGAATCAAAAAAAGGAAGACGCCAAACGCAAGAATAATACACAGAAAAAAGGTTGTCAATTCTAAAAGAATAAAAAGATCGTCTTCTATTACGTCGAGTAGTGACGATTGTGAAAATGAAGTGATAGTTGATAATGATGAGACGATTTAGATAATGAAGAAAAGATTTGTGCTCCATGCAAAGGTCATTATTATGATAGAAGAGGATCAAGACTTGACTAATATATTTATATGACTTTGATATATATCATTAATTCCAAAACCGTTCAATTCGGACCTATGGTATGTTAGACAAATAATATCTAAAATTTTTAGTAGGACTGAAAAATAAAATAATATATAGGGCTTTCCATTTAAAAAATGTAAGATGGCATAATTTCTTCGAACTGACAGTTCAAAATATTTTATTGTCAACATCAGCATGTATATGTATATCGCCCTATAACTTTTATTCAAACATTTAATTTTTAATTATGTTGTGGAATCATTATTCCATTCATTTGGGGCATCCTGTATATATATATATATATATATATATATATATTATATATATATATATATATATATATATATATATATATATATATATATATATATATACCAGGTGTACAAGTATGAAATGCGGATTTCAGACAACAGATCCACATCCACATAGCACAAACTGCACCAATGCAGTTTGTGCTATAAAGCTTTGACACTGCGCCATTTTGTTGTGTCATCAACAAGTGTCGGATGCGCACGAGTGTTAAATTGGAAAAGTGTGTGCATAGTGTTGTGTTGTTGTGTTCAATATGTCCAAATTTATACCGAACAAAGAGTATTCGCGGACAGCATTATTTTTGTTTTCATTTGAAGAAAACTGCTGTTGAATCATACCGATTACTTCGAGAAGCTTATGGTGAACATGCTCCATCGCAAGATATGTGTGAAAGATGGTTTCGGCGTTTCAAAAGTGGTGACTTCGATTTTGCAGACAAGGAACGTGGAAAACCGCCAAAAAATACGAAGATGTGGAATTGCAAGCATTATTGGACGAAGATGATTCGTAAACACAAAAACAACTCGCCGAGCAATTGGGCGTTAGTCAACAAGCTGTTTCCAATCGGCTACGAGAGATGGGAAAGATTCAGAAGACCGGTAGATGGGTACCACATGAGTTGAACGACAGACAAATGGAAAAGCGCAAAAACACGTGTCATTTTGCTCGCTCGGTACAAAAGGAAGTCGTTTTTGCATCGTATAGTTACAGGGGATGAAAAGTGGATTTATTTTGAGAATCCCAAGCGCAAAAAATCACGGGTAATCCCAGGCGCATCATCCACATCCACCGCAAGACCGAATCGCTTTGGCAGAAAGACGATGCTCTGGTGGGACCAGAGGGGCGTGGTCTATTATGAGCTGCAGGGGAAACGGTTAATACTAAACGTTACCAACAACAATTGACCGATTGGAACCGTTCGCTGCTTGAAAGTCATTTTTCTTCATGACAATGCTCCATCACATACGGCAAATCGAGTTCGCGACACGTTGGAAGCACTCAGCTGGGAAGTTCTACCCCATGCGGCTTACTCACCAGACTTGGCTCCTTCCGATTACCACTTGTTTGCATCGATGGATCACGCACTTACTGAGCAGCGCTTTGATTCGTACGAAGATGTGAAAAATGGCTCCATGAATGGTTCGCAGCAAAAGGGGAAGATTTTTACTGCCGTGGTATTCACAAATTGCCCGATAGATGGGAAAAATGTATAACAAGCGATGGAGCATACTTTGAATAAAGCACTTTTTATCATTCTTCCGAATTTAACATGTTTTTTTAGAAAAAAAAAAATCCGCATTTTATACTTGTACACCCTGGTATATAATATATAATAATATATATATATATATATATATATATATATATATATATATATATATATATATACCAGGTGTACAAGTATAAAATATATATATATATATATTATATATATATATATATATATATATATATATATATATATATATATATACACCAGCGGTCTTAATGGTTGTGAGGCGCAGGGCGGCAAATCTTTGCGAGGCCCTTGCTCTTTGTATAAATTAAGTAAAATGTAAAACAATTCTGATATATGAAGAAAAAAAATTTTAAAATATGTTATTACTCATTCCTTTTAATTTCTTTATATTATACATGAAACCAAATATGCCCTCCTGCTGTTTAAGTGCCTCAAATCTAGGTTGGCAGCTTCCACGCACAGTGTCAACAATAACATAAAAATTGTTTAATTTGAAAATTTCTTCCGTAGACAAGTCAGGAGCTTCATCTTCCACTTCATAATCAAAATTCCTTCTTTTATGTTTCTTTCTCATGACTTTGAACTCTTTTTCAATATCGTTTTCCTCAGCTATTTCTCTCGCTGTTATCAAGGGTGACTGAAACCGTTTTTCCGATAATTGTCAAGCCAGTGTATAAATGCGTCTAGGTGTTGTATAACCACATCTAGGTGCATTTTTTTTACTCTGCCACATTTGACTTATAATATTTATCTTTGTAAGAAGGTCATACCATACCACGAGAGAAACTACAAATTCGTAGGTAGTTATTTCCTTTTCTATAGAATGTCATTCACTAACCAACTGACCATCTACAACTAAATCCTTCAAAGCATCACATATATCGCTTAGTTTGTATTTAACAGCCTTTATCGATTCTACCCTGCATTCCCACCTAGTTTCAGAGAGTGGTTTTAGTGGCAAGGCTTTTACATGTGCTTTCAAAATTGCCCATCTTTGGGTCGAACCGGCAAATAAGGTGTACAGTCTTTGTAGCAAACCAAAAAAAGATTTTGCTTGAACACAAGACAATGCCACACATCCTAGGATGAGATTCCAGCTGTGACTCCCACAAGGTACGAAATAAGCAAGCGGATTATTTTCGAGTACTCGTTTCTGAACACCACTTTTTTCTCCACGCATGTTGGCTTCATTATCGTATCCTTGTCCTCTGCAATTTTCCAGTGATATTTCCAGTTGCTCCAGCTTTGTGATTATACAATTTATCAAACTTTCTGCTGTGGTTTTTTCAAGTGCTAAGAAGCCAACAAAGTGTTCTTCAATTTCAGCTGTATCTTTATTAACAAATCTTATAATAATAGACAGTTGCTCAACAAGAGACGTCACGAGTACAATCAAGAATAATTGAGTAATATTTACTTTTGACAATTTTATCAACAATTTTTGTCTTCACATGGCTTGCCTTTAATTGTATAAGCTCATTTTGAATATGTTTTCCGAGATAGTGGTCATTAACTGTCTTGTCTGCTACTTATTTTAGGTGAAGTCGCAGCGTCGGATCAAACCGGGCTAATAACTTTACTATATCTAAAAAGTTGCGGCTAGTCTCACTTAAACCTGAGTCAGATATTAATTTCTGTTTATGACCTCTGAAGGCCAAATTGTGAGATGCTTAAAAATGTACAATTGCAAGCAATCTCTCTAAAATATCTCTCCAGCGTTGTCTTTCTCGTTCAATTTAAGTCTGGGCTGGCGAGTCAATAGTTGTACAGTTTTTTAGCCCGTGCTCTAAATTTAACCATTTACGCATGCAATGTTTTGTGCAGTCGGCTAGATTCATGAGATTTTAGATAATCTCCCAAGTGCTTTCAATCACACACTCCTTCACTGGGCCAGCATCCTTTCTTTGTGAATAAATCATCCGTCTGTTGAGTTTTTCACCATTAGCTAATATTTTACCGTAATGATATTCACTGAATCGGCGGCCATCATCATATACGGGAAAAAAATCAACTTTGCCTCGGACTGGACCTTTTATTATAATCTCAGTTCGGTCTACGTCAGTAATTGTTGATAGCCACAAACCTGGATCATTTTGAAAATTCAAATTTAAAATGAATCCATCATATCTAATAAAAGAAGCATCGGGCGAGCGACGTAACGGTCGAGAACGTCGCGGGAAATGGCAGCTCGGCCAAAACGATGAAGACCTGGCTACTGAAAATGGACCTGCCAAAAGTGTTGTGCCGGCGAGTAAGCCGACACCCACCGAGGCCGAAATATCAAAGCAACGCATGAGTTACACTACAGGAAACAACGAACACACCATGCGTTGCTATAATAAAATCACAAGTCCTAACAAAGAAATCAGTAAGAAGAGAATCACTCGCCGTCTCGACCCACTTCCGCACACATGCCGCTGTTCGCACACATGCCGCTCCTGAAGCGCTTTAGGGACTTCCCTGTAGCACGTGTGCTAGACCCATAAAAAAAATCATCTACGGACGTCGTGGATGGTGACGTAAACAGAGACGTGTTCTTCGCTCGACAGTGTTGACGGCGGCGGCAGCAGCGGTATAGGACATAATGAAGTACACTATGGCACCCATGGCGATGTTGACGGTATGGTTTCAGCTGGGCTAGGGTTAGATAATGCGTCATTCTCAGTCAAGGCAGGGACCTTACTTGTTTCTTGACTATCATTTTTAATATATTTAAATAACGATCCACGTAGATTTTCTCCTAGCTTCTTTCTTTTGAGAGCCTGATTACTTTTTGTACTCCCAGACCCAAATTTTCTGCCGGTATCATGATCACACGAACTCACATATAATAATTAAATAATAAGATTTACAAATGAAATCGAGAAAAAAGAAACAGGTCAAAGTCAAGTACGTTTATAAACACTCGTTCGTTAAATGCAAAAATAATATAATTTACGAGCTTTTACTCGTTTTTTAACTCTTTATGATACTGTTGATGACTTAAGATTCAATAACTAACACTTGTGTTGATCGTTGATTAAAGCGTAACTAATATGTATGCACACAATCTTAAGCCGCGTCTACAGGGAATGTTTTCTCGCAAACATAAATCCACAGACACATTCGCTGTAGACGCTGCTATACACCCGACTTTTCAGGGAATTCCCTGTAACTGAGCAACATCGTATTTATTTATAGCGTTTTACGGCTCTGGATGCTAGGTCCCTTTAAGCCAGTTGTTCATTATTAGAATTAAATGAAGGTTTATAACAGGCATTCAATTCTGAATAGTATGAATTTAATTTATTAACATTAATCTGAAAATAAAATCATTTAAAATTAATAAGTATAGAAATAATTACAGTGTTATTTAAAAAGTTCATAAGTTCGGAAGAAATAATCCTGCAAACGCAATTCTCGGAACGTTTTCCGTGACTCCCCACTACTTTATTTTTGATAGAATTCAAAGACATATTGAGGTAAAATAAACAGATAAAAATTTTCGGCTATTTTCAAAGTAAAATATGTAAATAGGATAAATTGAGGATCTATCAATTTACATGCTACCGAATATGCAGGCAAATCCTACATGATTTGTAGGATACATTGAAAATTTATCACTCCTCTTACCTCTTACTCTTTGGTTAAAACCGAAATTTTCGGCAAGCAGTAGGAGAATTTGAGGACTAAAACGTTAACATTAAATTTTAAATAAGATTGTTTTCAATTTAACTTAAAAATGCTATGTAAAGATCTTTAGGTTAATGTAAAAACCAAAATTTCGACTCAGGGCGCGAGGCCCCTGAAAGCATGAGGCCCCGGCTCACCCTCCCGTAAGACCGCCACTGTATATATATATATATATATATATATATATATATATATATATATATATATATATATACAGTGCTATTCATAAAGTTTGCCCACTATGGGAAAAATTGTTATTATAAGAGTTTTTGAAAATTTAACTTCGAAATATGTTAGTGGATGTTTTATGTTTAAGATTACACCCAAATTAGGTATATATATATATATATATATATATATATATATATATATATATTATATGTATATATATATATATATATATATATATATATATATATATATATATATATATATATATATACGAGGCTGGTTTCAAAAGTCCGTGCAAAAATAAAAACTACTTATGTGTTTGGGGTAAACCTTTTTTATTTTTCGACATAGTCTCCTTTTACGCTTATACACTTCGTCCATCGATGTTCTAGTTTGTTGATCCCTTCCGAATAATAGGATTTGTCCAAGTCTGCAAAATATCCATTAGTGTCTGCAATCACCTCCTCGTTTGAATAAAATCTTTGTCGCGCCAGCCATTTCTTCAAATTGGGGAACAAATAGTAGTCCGAGGGAGCCAAGTCTGGAGAATAGGGGGGATGTGAAACGAGTTGGAATCCTATTTCCATTAATTTTGCGACCACAACTGCTGAGGTGTGTGCTGGTGCGTTGTCGTGATGGAAAAGGACTTTCTTGTGGGCCGTTTCTCTTACAGCTCGGTTTTCAAACGGTCCAATAACGATGAATAATATTCACTTGTAATAGTTTTACCCTTTTCCAGATAGTCGATGAGGATTATCCCTTGCGAATCCCAAAAGACAGTCGCCATAACCTTTCCGGCCGAAGGAATGGTCTTCGCCTTTTTTGGTGCAGATTCCTCCTTGGTAACACATTGTTTAGATTGTTGTTTGGTCTCAGGAGTATAGTAATGTATCCATGTTTCATCCACAGTGACGAAACGACGCTTAAAATCCTCCGGATTCTTCTGGAACAGCTGCAAACCATCCTTGCAACACTTCACATGATTCCGTTTTTGGTCAAGCGTGAGCAATCGCGGCACCCATCTTGCGGATAGCTTTCTCATGTCCAAATGTTTATGCAAAATATTATGTACCCGTTCAGTCGAGATGCCCACAGCACTAGCAATCTCACGCACCTTAACTCTTCTGTCATCCATCACCATATCATGGATTTGATCAATGATTTCTGGAGTCGTAACCTCCACAGGCCGTCCAGAACGTTCAGCGTCACTTGTGCCCATATGGCCAGTCCGAAAATTTTGAAACCACTTATAAACTGTTCTAATCGAAGGTGCAGAGTCACCATAATGTTTATCAAGCTTCTCTTTAGTCTCCTGAGGCGTTTTGCCTTTCATAAAGTAATGTTTAATCACCACACGAAATTCTTTTTCGTCCATTTCTTGAAAATCACTCGACTTCCTTGATTCACACGAATGCCAAACACAAAGAAATAGACCAATATGGCTGAAACTTGGTGTGCGTTCATTCAAGAGATGCTACTAACTAAACATGACCTCGATACGCGCCGGTGGTGCCATCTCTCGGACTTTGCACGGACTTTTCAAACCAGCCTCGTATATATAAAGTTTGCACCAAGTGGGAAAAATTTTTATTATAAGAGTTTTTGAAAATTTAACTTCGAAATATGTTAGTGCATATTTTATGTTTGCATGACGTCACATGCATTGCCTGTCAAATTTGACATTTAAATTTTAAAATGTGAAAAAAATCGTATTTTTATTCAAAATATCGTGAAAAGTTATAAAACTGTTTTTCCAGATAAATTATCTTATGTACTTATTTATTAGTTGATGTTTCACTAAATGTTAAGAAAAAAAAATATTTAGGCCTTAAAATTAAGCTGACAAACAAGTTCTATAATATGATAGGCTTTCATGTATCTTTTTCGCAGTTGCCATGGATTTCGTGTTTTGTTCCTTTATCACATAAAACATCAAACTGACATTAGTTTGTTCACTATTATTAATGCAGTTTTCTAAATTTTCTCCTTTAATAAAAATGCCAATTAAATTGACTAAGCAAGATAAAATAGAAATAGTTTTGATCGTGGGCGATAATTACAAAACTCAAAGAGAAGTTGCCGTCATTTTTAACCAACAACATCCGGAAAAAGTTATAACGCATACAACAGTAGGAAGAATTCTTACCAACTTTAAAAATACTGGATGTGTGGAGAATAATTTTAAACATGAACATTGGGTTACTAATGAGGATGCTGAGTTTGCAGTTATGCAGAGTATGATTGAAACGCCTAGAACTTTAATTGCCAAAATATCGCACAATGTAGGTTTATCTTATAATTCAGTTCAAAAAGTGCTTAAGAAAAATAGGTTTAAACCTTATAAACCAAAGTCTGTCCACACTCTCAAAGAACAAGATTATGATAGGCGCATGTATTTTTCTTTCTGGCTGCAAAGTAAAACTGAAGAACATCCGTCATTTACAAAATATATTTTATTCAGTGATGAATGTACTTTTAATTCTAATGGGGTTGTCTCATTGCAAAATTGTATATGGTGGGCGGATAGTAATCCAAATTTTACAATAGATATAAGAGATCAACATTCCTTTAAAACTAACGTTTGATGCGGTATTTTTAATAACAGAATTATTGGCCCGTTTTTTTTAGAGAAAATCTTACAGCCTCGAGGTTCTTACAGTTTCTAAACAACGAACTTTCCAATGAACTGAAAGATTTTAGTTTAGAGGAAAGAATGAAAATGTACTTCCAACAAGATGGAGAACCTAGTCACAGCTCCTTGGAAATTAGAAATTGGCTGGACGAAAACTTTTCTGGGAAGTGCATTGATAGGTTTTCCTATGAAGTACCTTGGCCGCCGCAGTCACCCGATTTTACGCCCTGTGACTTTTTTTTGTGGGGGGGGGGGGTATTTAAAAAATTTAGTTTATGCTCAGAGACCTTTTGAAAATATCACACACTTAGAAGAAACTATCCGTCAGTTTGTAAATGAAATCAAGCCGGAGTTCCATGCGAATATTCGTCATGAAATTTATAACAGAACTATTATGTGCGTTGAAAAGGAAGGAAGAAGCGTAGAAACTTAAGAACGTTTTTATTTAGTAAATAACATTAATTTTTTATAATAGTAATCCTTAAACATTGACGTGTCATAAATATTAAGCAGCTTTGCACCAATATTGCATTGTTAAGTTACAACTTTTTGAAAAAAAATTAATTCTCAGCCTAATTTTAAGGCCTAATTTTTTTTTTTAATATTTAGTAAAACATTAACCACTAAAAAAGTATATAATATAATTTATAAGAAAAAACTTTCGATTATCATTCTCGGGGGACATAATTGAAAAATATGAATTTTGTCAAATTTTTTTGAAAATTGGCATATAGACATTAACCTAAAATACAATCTTTTTTCTTTATAACTTTTTTCGATATTTTTTCAAAAAAATCCGTTTTTCCCAGTTTAAAATTTTAAATGCCAAATTTGACAGGCAAGGCTTGTGACGTCATGACCTTATTTGGGTGTAATCCTAAACATAAAACATGCACTAACACATTTCGAAGTTAAATTTTCAATATATATATATATATATATATATATATATATATATATATATATATATATATATATATATATATATATATATATATTATTTATTTTTACTATTTTTATTAAATAAAGTAGAAACTTATAAACGATATTTTTTCTAATAATATACACATATTATTAAAAACAACATCATGTAAAGGTTTCTCAAATCTTTAATAAAACTATTAAGTATTTCTCGAGATACTCCTCTAAACTGTAAAAATGTTGTAAAAAACATCTTTAAAGAATAGTATTTTTTTGTAACGAAATTTCCACAGGTTATAGTAAATTATGAAAATGTTTGATAATTCATCATCTCTTAACGATACAATACTATTTACAAATTACTTTGTACTACAGATAAATATTTTTTCCATTCCTGTAAATATATTTCATAAGCTCTTAATCGCGTTAAACATAATGAATCCACCTGGAAATTGAACCACTTAGCCAATATTACAAAGCCGCCCCTTTAAGCCGATGCTAACGATAGGTCGGTGATTAACTGTTGCCAAGTAACCGAAGCTTCGACGCGGGTCAAGTGGCGTCACGACGCTTGAAGTCCGGTGCTTCAGAGGGATTGTTCTTCGTTTGTCCCTTCTTTTCCTCATAATATTACATTCCATACGGAATTAGTAAAAGAATTTTTGTAATCAGTGATATATTGTTTTGATGTTGCTTTTTTAATGATACAATGATACACTTATATTTTTTAGTACGGTAGTTTTTCTTATAATGAATAACAAGTGGAGGACTGTAATAGCGAGTTAATTTTTACAACATTCAAAGTAAACTATTTGTTATCTACTGTAGGTTTGTCTGTATCTAACAAATGTAATAACAAAATAATGGCTACTACGTGTTTTGTATAACTTTAGATGTGAGTAGATAGTTGTACAGAGTCAACCATAGAGTAAAGTTCATTATCTCTGTTTCGGGAATGACGAAAAAATGTTAAATACAATAGTTTTAGGGAATGTTAAGGTGCAAAGTTTAAAATTATTTTTGACTATACTACAAAAAAGTGTGGTCGATATAACATATGTTTTTTTGAATGGAACATCCTATTTTCTAATTTATTTTTAAATTCTGCGTAAAATTTTATAAATTTTTTATTAATAATGTTATATACTTAAACCTAGTAGTTTTTCTAATATTTCAATTTAAAAAAAAAATACTAGTTTTCAGTTTTGTAAAAAATGGCCAGTAGCGCCATTGTTTCTGAAGGTGGAATACTCATAATTGGTACGAGCGTTCTCTAGAGATGAAAAAAAGGATATATGTAAAGAAATTTGAGTTAGATGCTACAGGGTGTTCAAAATAAATTTATGCATTTCGACTATTTTAAATTGAAAAATCTCAAATTTTTTAAACGGCACTCCCCGTATTTTATTATTTTTTCTGATAGATTTTACAAAACCCTCCAACTTTTATTAAGTATGTCATATACTTATTTCTAATAGTTTTCGATTTATTTTGAATTTTTCAATTTTTACCCTTGTTTTTAATACACTTACGTTATTGTGAAAACATAAACAAACAGTTAATAATAATTTTAATATAGTTTAACTTATCTAATGATTAATTATTATGGCTTAATACATGTTCAAAACATACCCATCTACTTGAATACACATGTTTAGTCGTTTTACTATATTTTCCTTCACTTTCCTTAGCATAAAGGGCGATATTGTCCTGCATGCATCCCGTATCCTATTTTCCATATCTACTGGTGTTGTAGGGGGATTCACATAAATACAATCTTTAATGTAGTCCCACAAAAAGAAGAAAGGTGTTAAGTCAGATGATCGAGGGGGCCACTGAATGAATCCATCCCTACCGATCCATTTTTGTGGGTAACGATCGCTTAAAAATTCTCGAACTTCCCGGTGGTAATGAGCAGGAGCTTCGTCTTGTTGAATCCACATTTGTTCCCTTTCAAAGTTATCAACTTCTTTAGGAAGTTGGGGTAATTCGTTTTGCAAAAAATTTAGATATCTAGGCCTTTTAAGCGGTTCGACGAAAAAATATGGACCAATAATCCGAATATTTAAGATCCACACCATACATTAAGCGATCAATGGTTTTGATTTTGAACTTCTCGGACCCAAAATGGATTAACTGTTGAATAATAATGCATGTTACGGCTGTTAACTACTCCATTACTGCGAAAAGTAGCTTCATCAGAAAACATTATTTTGGATCGGCCTCTATTGCTTCATTCATGGTGGTACAACAGTTTACTCGTCGTTCAAAATCACGCTCTTGAAGTTCTTGGTGTAGTTCCATATGAAAGGGATGATATTTGTATTTTCTCATGGTGTGATTAGCCGCAGATTGGGATGTGTCAGATAAGACAGTTAGTTGACGGATGCTGACCTGGGGATTATCTTCAACATGAAGTTAAATCTCCATTTCTTTTTATTCATTGGTAGCATTCTGGTTTACTACTTTCCGTTTCATATACTTAACGCTTCCACTACCATCAAATCGTTCCATTAAGCACTGAAAAGATTTTCTAGATGTTATACGTCTTTTAGGGTACTTCGCTCCGTAAAACCTTACTGCCAAAAGACAATTTTTTGCTTAATAGACATGTCAAAATTTGACAATGCCTACATTTTTGTTTTGTCTTGGCAACTATGATGTTATAGCGAAAGTGTATTAAAAACAAGGGTAAAAATTGTAAAATTCAAAATAAATCGAAAACTATTAGAAATAGGTATATTAATAGGTACATACTTAATAAAAGTTGGAGGGTTTTGTAAAATCTATCAGAAAAAATAATAATATACAGGCTGTGCCATTTAAAAAATTTGAGATTTTTAAAATTAAAATAGTCGAAATGCATAAATTTATTTTGAACACTCTGTAGCAACTAACTAAAATTTCTTTACATATATCTTTCTTTCATCTCTATAGAACGCTTGTGCCAATTATGAATATTCAACGTTCAAAACAATGGCGCTACTGGCCATTTTTTACAAAACTGAAAACTAATATATTTTTTTTAAAATTCAAATATTAGAAAATTAATAAAAAAGTTATAAAATTTTACGCAGAATTTAAAAATAAATTAGAAAATAGGATGTTCCATTTAAAAATAACATATGTTATATCGGCCACACTTTTTTGAAGTACCTTGTATACTCAAAAATATATTTAAACTGTGCACCTTCCCTAAAACTATTGTATTTAACATTTTTTCGTCATTCCCGAAACAAATGAGATAGTGAACTTTACTCTCTCGTTGACTCACCCTGTTTTAAAGTATTTCAAGCAAAATGTCGAAAAAGTGATCATCAGGTGATGGAAACATCTCTATCTGTCAATACAATAATAATATAAACCAATATGTATATATATATATATATATATATATATATATATATATATATATATATATATATATATATATATATATATATATATATATATATATATATATATATATATATATATATATATATATATATATATATATATATATATATATATATATATATATATATATATATTATAGTGTCCCAAAAAAATCAAAGTCGCTTTTTTTAATGCATACCCTCTTAATTTGTTTGTATGATGTCAAAACAATTGTAAATGAAATCGTGTACGTAGTATCACGCCAAACCATGCCGACTTCCATCGAAACATGTCAGTACTTGCGGACTAAGATGAACGCGAGCTAACATGTCGATGTGCTTGTAATATTGCTTACTATTGTGTTAGTTAGTGCATTGTTATCAGTCAGTTAACATGTCAGTGGAATTACGCAGTTCTAAAAAAGGTATATTTTTAATAGGGGACGTAAAACATCAAATAACGGGTTCAAAACTTCCCTCTGATGGACAAGTTTTGGCAGTTTTGTTTTACAATATTCGTGAAGTGTCAATGAAAGCACAAATCTCACTATTCGCGAGTGTATTATCTATTGAGAAAAGGCCCGTATACCTACCACATCTTTACCAAATTGCGTGAAGAAACTTGTGAACTTACATCAAGCTTGGAGGGAAAAAAATGAACACAAAACACAAGACTTATTCAAGCAGCGCCGACAAGATTTTGTAAACAACTTAGATAATTTCTTTGACATTGCACACGCCGATGCGCTTCAATTAATGAAAATAAATGAAGATAGAATCTTCTTAGAGAGAGCCAGGTCCACCTGGTCACTTAGCTGGAGTGGACAAAAAACTAACTGATAAAGAGAAAAGGGCTCGCTTTAGAACTACTGAGGAAGAAAAGCGACGTCCTAAATATTTCTCCGCGCCAACTCCTTTGACATCATCTTATGAACCATTACAAAACGATTCATCTTCTGATTCTAACATAGATTTACAAGAAGATTTGCCAACGCTGATTGAGAACACACAACCCGGAACAAGTAAAACACCTATGCGGAAGGATTTCATTACTTCAAAATTAGTAGCAGCGCACATTATCAAGTACGATGATTTCTCTGTATACTTACTGTAGAAAATTTGTATTCAATGTTATTTCACTAAAAATGTAATACCTATATTGTGATCCTATTTAAATATTCAAGTCAATTCTATTGTAATATATATCGAAATGACTTATCGCATCATAATCGAAACCAACTCATTTTCTGTAACTTTACATAATTTTTCATTCTCTTGTTTAAAATAAAAACTTATCTGTTTTAAACAAATCTGGATAAGGAAAGATTCCGATATTCTTTTTCCTATAATAAAAATAAGTCTTCTGAATCTGCATTGAATATAATAACTTATATATTTTCCTAACAATATACTGTGCCGTTACTTTATCAGTATAGCAGATTAGTACAATACTTTAATTAATTGCCAATTAACTAAAGTTTTGGTAAAAGCCAATAATAGCCATTATGACGAATGAAGTCTGATGTTTTAAAAGGATTATTCCCGGTTTATCCTTTCTTTGGCCCGTAAGGAACCCTTCTTTTAATATTGCTTTTTTTGATATTGTCATTGTTCAAATTTGTCATAACGAAATTGAATTAGAACAGTGACTTTCTTCTTTGATTAAGGCCATAATATATGAACAACCGTTTTTAGCATCGACACAAAACAAATAAGGTTACTTAGGATATGAGTATTTTGACCATTTTGATTATAACGTTATTTATATTTACTTTGAAAATCAGTTGCCGACTGATTCTTTTTTCTTGTATTTTGATCCGTTAAAATGAAGAAGCACATCTTCACTACATTCTGCCAATTTTAGTTTAATTAAAAGTACACTTTATACAACATATCATTTACAACCTGAAAAAGAGAAATTGATTCACAAGAAATTAAATATATTAAGTCAAAATCATAATAGAAGTTACATCCACTGGATATTTGTACGTGCAGTAAGAAATTAAAGAATAACCAGTGGTTACAAAAAAAAATTGATTTATGCATTGATCTATGTAAAATAAAAGTATCACAACGTAACTATACGTGAGAATTTTTAATTCGTAGTTATAAAAAATCAGTGAAGTGTACTTTCCTTGCAAACACTGCAAATACATACACCTAAAATAAGGACTGAATTTGATTTTCTCAAGGAAAAGAACAATTTAATCCAAGCACAACCAGTTTATATATATATATATATATATATATATATATATATATATATATATATATATATATATATATATATATATATATATCTTGAATAAAATACTTATTTGTTGTTAAAGAAAAACCAGGTGTACAAATATATGAAATGACGGTCATTTCCAGATGAAGCTGAAAAAATTATCAGACAATTTTATTCAAGACCGCTTTCCCGAAATCTCTACACTTTCTTATAAATTTTAAACGGTCGAGAACATTTACTAAAATTAAAATATATATATATATATATATATATATATATATATATATATATATATATATATATATATATATATATATATATATATATACCAGGTGCACCAATGCGGATTTCAGTTTGTGCTATAAAGATTTGACATTACGCCATTTTGTTGTGTCATCAACAAGTGTCAGACGCGCACGAATGATAAATTGGAAAGGTGTGTGCATAGTGTTGTGTTGTTGTGTTCAATATGTCGAAATTTATACCGAATAAAGAGCATTCGTGAACAGCATTAATTTTTTGTTTTCATTTGAAGACAACTGCTGTTGAATCATACCGATTACTTCGAGAAGCTTATGGTGAACATGCTCCATCGCAAGATACGTGTGAACGCTGGTTTCGGCGTTTCAAAAGTGGCGACTTCGATGTTGCAGACAAGGAACGTGGAAAAGCGCCAAAAAAATACGAAGATGTGGAATTGCAAGCATTGTTGGATGAAGATGATTCGCAAACACAAAAAACAACTCGCCGAGCAATTGGGCGTTAGTCAACAACCTGTTTCCAATCGGCTACGAGAGATGGGAAAGATTCAGAAGACCGGTAGATGGGTACCACATGAGTTGAACGACAGGCAAATGGAAAAGAGCAAAAACACGTATGACATTTTGCTCGATGGGTAGAAAAGGAAGTCGTTTTTGCATCGTATAGTTACAGAGGATGAAAAGTGGATTTATTTTGAGAATTCCAAGCTCAAAAAATCATGGGTAGACCCAGGCGCACCATCCACATCGACCGCAAGACCGAATCGCTTTGGCAGAAAGACGATGCTCTGTGTTTGGTGGGAGCAGAGGGGCGTGGTCTATTAAGAGCTGCTAAAACCTGGGGAAACGGTTACCACTAAACGTTACCAACAATAATTGACCGATCTGAACCGTTCGCTGCTTGAAAAAAGGCCAGAATACCGAAAGAAGCACCAAAGTCATTTTTCTTCATGACAATGCTCCATCACATACGGCAAAACCAGTTCACGACACGTTGGAATTACTCAGCTGGAAAGTTCTGCCCCATGCGGTTTACTCACCAGACTTGACTCCTTCCGATTATCACTTGTTTGCATTTCATACTTGTACACCTGGCATATTATATATACATATATATATATATATATATATATATATATATATATATATATATATATATATATATATATATATATATATATATATATATATGTATATTTATATATATATATATATATATATATATATATATATATATATATGTATATATGTATATATATACAGGGTTACAGGGAAAGTCGTCCTAGATAATTAAGGGCGTTATAGTTTAGGTCGTTTCTGACCGATTTGACTATATGACATGATGTCCTAAACTTAACCGTTTTCGTCAAGTATCAAAAATTATGAAAAAAATTTGAACTAGTTACTAACAGTTTCAAATGGCGGCTTGTTAATGTTTCTAAATTACGAATTTTTACCAAGTGTTTCCTACTTTAAATCAATAAAGAGAAAAAAAAATGTATGGAAGTTATTCTGCAAATTATTTTAAAAACTTTTACGTCTTTTTAGCTATCAAAAAAGGTATAATACTAGGAGTTTAATAGGAAAACTGTACACAGAATGACACCTAAAGCGGGCTCGGGTAGCAAAAGGTAAATTTTTAGTTCTAGGTGAAAATACGAAAAATACACAAATAAAACAAAAAACCTTGCAATTTAATATTTTTTATTAATTATAATTCATGTTCTATATGGTCGCCCCTATTTCTAACACAAATTCTCATTCTTTTTCTTAAATTACTTTTCACAACGCTGGTCATTTCGTCAGCCGCATCAATTATTTTTTGTCTTAGGACATCCACGTTTTCGATAGGAATTATCTGGTCGTATACGAGACTTTTCATGTGACCCCACACATAAAAATCCATCGGTGTTAGGTCTGGGCTTCTCGCCGGCCAAGGTATGGGTCCGCCTCTTCCAATCCATTTGTTGGGTAATTGTCATTGAGCCATGCACGAACACTTCCTCTGTAGTGAGCTGGGCAGCCATCGTGTTGAAAGTACATGTTTTGTCTCAAACCAATAGGTAGGTCTTCCATCAAATTAGGTAAATCGTTCCGCAAAAAATTGTCGTATTCCTCGCCATTCAAATTATCTGGCAGGAAGAATGGCCAGCCCAACCAAATAATTTGAAATTATACCCATCCACACATTTAAGCTGAATCTTGTTTGTGATCCTTTCGTTCTTTTTTTGTTTGGGTTGCCTTCCTTTTTAGAAGCCCAATAGTGGGCATTGTGGTAGTTTGTAAGACCGTCTTTGTCGAATTTCGACTCGTCAGTCCATAGTATTTTCTTAAAAAAAGATGCATCTTCGACATCGGTATTGAGCATAAATCTGCAGAATTCTAATCGTCGCAACGGATTCCCTTCTTCAATGACTTGCACGGGCGTATAGTGGTAAGGGTGTTGCTCAACAGTATGCATTACAAACCATACCTTCCACTGCGAAATACCAAGCTGTTGTGCGACAACATTTGTAGATGTGGTTGGGTCCACCTCAAAGAGACGTCATATTTCGTTTTCTTCGTCTTCGTCAAAGATACGTGGTCGTCCCATGTCAGTCCGCCGTCTTTGTACGGAACCAGTTTCTCATAGTCTTCGATAATTTCCATCAAATACGCTAACATCAGGTACACGACGAGTAGGATATCGCAGTATGTATTCATCACGTGTACGCGACGACACTCCTTCGCAAAATCCGTAACACATTAGGATGTCAGCATATTCCTCGTTAGTATACGTTGCCATATTCACAAGCAGAGATCAAAATCTAGTTACGAGCCAATTCACACAGTCAGAAGATGAAACACAGATATTTTTGAAAAGCACGGTATAGCACATCTACCACGGACGAATCGCATGAGCAGACTAAAAATCATTCAATAATGTTTAGTGAACAGAAAATGTCACTCGCACAGAGAGTACCCCGACCGGAAAAAATGCTTACCCAACCCTTTTTATTGTTTGAAGGTGCTGGTAGTAAACCGGTAATTGGTAGTATCTAAATTATATTATTATATTACTCTACATTTGGGCCTATTGAAATCTCATTTTCTTAGAATTTTCAATAGATCCAGTAGATATTATACCGTTTTAGATAGCTAAAAAGACTTAAAAGTTTTTAAAATAATTTGCAGAATAACTTCCATACATTTTTTTTTTCTCTTTATTAATTTAAAGTAGGAAACACTTGGTAAAAATTCGTAATTTAGAAACATTAATAAGCCGCCATTTGAAACTGTTAGTAACTAGTTCAAATTTTTATGATGATTTTTGATACTTGTCATACAGACTAACTAAAAATAACCAAAAAATCGCACTCGAGAACCTCTAATAAAAAAAATCCATATAAAAGCAAAAAAAAACATGTTTTTTTTAGAAAATCTTTAAACTTCAATATCTCGAAAACGGTTAAGTTTAGGACATCATGTCATAGAGTCAAATCGGTCAGAAACGACCTAAACTATAACGTCCTTAATTATCTAGGACGACTTTCCCTGTAACCCTGTATATATATATATATATATATATATATATATATATATATATATATATATATATATATATATATATATATATATATATATATATATATATATATATATATATATATATATATATATATATATATATATATACATATATAAACTTCAGTCCTTATTTTATGTATATTTGCAGTGTTTGCAAAGAAAATACACTTTACTGATTTTTTTTTTTTACATATATATATACAGTGTGTCCCAAAAAGTTTTATACAAATGGAGAAAAAGTTTATCTTACATATTAAACAAAAATTTGTTCTTGATAAAAGTTTCTGCATCACATAAAAATCCAAAAACAAGCATCAAAAGTTTTAAATATTTGATAGTATACAGGGAAAATAAAAAATAATGATTTATAATGAAGAGTAAAGTGTGTTTCAATTTAAATACAGAGCAAAATATTAATTGAAAATATTAATAGGAACTAAAAAACTATGCTAGTTAATAATAAAATTTAATTCATTTCGTTTTTCTTTATTCAATAAATAATACAATTATTGACGTGTTTACTGGAGTTTTTTTGAATTTTTAACTAGAAAAGCCATAAATTTAAACGTAAGCACAACTTTTTAATTTCTATTAAGATTTTCAATTAATATTTAGCTCTGTATTTAAATTAAACACACTTTACTCTTCATTATGGATCATTTTCCCCTCTATACCATCAAATCTTTTAAACTTTTGATGCTTGAGTATGGATTTCCATGTGATGCAGAACTTTTTATCAAGAATAATTTTTTTTTGTAATATGTAAGATAAACTTTTTCTCCATTTATATAAAACTTTTTAGGACACACTTATGTACATATATATACATATATATATATATATATATATATATATATATATATATATATATATATATATATATATATATATATATATATATATATATATATATATATATATATATATATATATATATATATATTCTGTATATGTATATATATATATATATATATATATATATATATATATATATATATATATATATATATTTCTTCTTGTGCCGATCCGTTATAGGATATTGGCGATCATCCTTGCTATTAGGACTTTGTTTACAGCTACCCGGAATGAATAGTCCCGTTGTTATTAATCAAATTTTCAATATTTTGTACCTCTATATCTCTGCTTCATAGACTACTCTTCGATAAAGTTAAATGGAGTAAATTATAGTGCATAATGTCAGATATAGGCATACCCCTTTATTTAATCAACATCATTAAAAATCGGTAGAAAGTTAGCACTGTTACGATAAGAATAGATAATAATTATTCTTCTAGATGTCAAATAATGAAAAGTGTAAGACATGGCTGCATTGTTTTCCCCATCCTTTCCAACATTTAGAGTGAATTTATAATGAGACACGTATTAAATCGATGGGAACGAGGAATTAATATAGGTGGTCTCCGACTTAGGAACCTTCAATACGTAGATGACACCCTATTGCTTGCAATAAGTCGAGAAGAGCTTTTGATTTTAATGAGTGAGTCTTCAGAGTATCAATGAAGAATGTGGTCTACAAATACAGTCCCTGGCCAAATTATTAGACGCACTGTATTTTTTTTAGTAATTTTATGTTTCTTAAGAGTTTTTATTTTTTATTTTTTTTTTTATTGGTCTAGCACACGTGCTGCAGGGAAGTCCCTAAAGCGCTCCAGGAGCGGCACGAGTGCGGAAAAAGCGATTCACGTTGTTCTTGAATCGCTGTAAATTGTACTCGGTGGGAAACACAGCGCTGGGCAAATTATTCCAAAGGGATGACGTTCTCCATATAAAAGATTGCTTGAAAAGCGTCGTACGCGGAGTAACAAGCTGAACCTCATACGGATGCGAAGCACCAGCGCGACGTGTATTTCTAACATGCACCGCTTTGGGAGGAATTAAGCGGGCTACATCCTTCGAACACCTTCCATGAAAATACTTGTAGAACAGACTCAAGTCGCCAACCGTTCTTCGATATTCCAGCGAATCAAGGCCGCCGGTCAATTCCGGGTCCCCAATCAGACGGACCGCTCTTCCCTGAACAGAATCCAACAAATGCAGTGTATGTTTGGGTGCGGAGCCCCAAACGTGGGAGCAGTATTCCATAGTTGGTCGAATTTGGGCTTTGTAAAGAATTAACAGTTGCTGTGGGGTGTAAAGCTTTCTGGTTCTAAATAATATTCCCAATTTTTGAGAAGCTCTCCTTGCTATGCCTGCAACATGTTCATGCCAAGACATATTTGCTCCCAAACTAACGCCCAACAAATTGAGCGACGATGCAATTATGCAATATGCGATTATGCAATAATGGTATATTTAAACTACAGTCCCTTGCCAAATTATTAGACGCACTGCAAGATTTCATGTAAAATATTAATTACCGAGTGATATTGTACCGTTTTATTATTTTAAATTGATTTGTTTTTTATTTTTATATTATCCAATCAATTACCTATTTATTTGACATAAATAAAACAGCATTAATTTAGAAAAGTATAAGTTTATTAAGTTTTAAAGAAAAGTGAAATTAATGTTAGTAAAAGTCAATATTTAGTTGAGCCACCTTTAGCCGCTATCAAAGCTTTAATTCTGCGCGGCATGCTATCAATGCAAGATTGTACTGTCTCCTGCATTTGAGGATGGTGATTCCACACATGAATAATCTTTTCTAGGAGCTGGGTTTTGTTGGTAATCACATCTTTAGCCACTTCTCTTTTCATCAGCTCCCACACATTTTCAATGGGGTTCATATCAGAGCCAATCCAACAGAGGGATATTTTTTTCTGCCAAAAAAGCTTTAACAGACCGAGCAGTGTGGCAGGGAGCTCCATCTTGCATGAAAGTGAATGGTTCCCCATTTGGAAACCATTCTCTGAGCTGCGGAATCAACCGATTTTGTAATACTTCTTTGTACTGATCTTGCCTCATTATTCCTTTGACGACGTACAGACGTCCAGTGCCCTTGCCGCTGATGACTGACCAAATCATCACTTTGGTGGGATGTTTAACCGTCGGGACGACAACAGAATTATTGTAGACTACATATTTGTATTTATTTTTAACATATGGCAACACTATGTTGACAAAGTGATACATGAACGTAAACAAGTACAAACCTGTATCAGTCGCGATCGGAATCGAGTCAGGTACGGACGTGTTTCTGTGGCTTTATGGACTGTGATTGTTTGTTTAACAGTTTTATACTACTCAGTTATTAGTTTATTTTGTATGCAGTGTTTTAAAAAAGTAATTGGACTATTTTCATTATGGGTAGAAAAGGCGATCTTTCACCACGTAAAAAAGCTGAAGTGAAGGCCCTTGTGATTGCGAAAACATTTACAAACCGAGAAATATCACGAAGATTGGAGGTTTCTGAAGCTAGTGTACGACGCATAAAAAAGAAAATTGAGTCAGGGAAGGAATTAAGCCCGAAAAGAAAGAAAAGATGCGGTAGAAAACCAATTTTCACTCCACGGTCAAAGAGATGTTTGAAGAAAATTTGTGTAGAAAACAGATTTGCTACCACAAAGGTAATAAAATCACAACTCCAGGATGCTAGCGTAAATGCTTCTGAGCGCACTGTTCGAAGAAAATTGAAAGAATTAGATTTTAAGGCCTGCCGCCCCGCCAGGAAGCCCAAGTTAACAGCTGCAATGAAAGCAAAGCGCCTGAAGTGGTCCAAACAATGGCAAGACAAAGATGTGGACTTCTGGAGATCGGTAAGATACAGCAATTTAATCAATAATTGATACATTATTGTCATTTTCAGTTAAATAAAGCAAATAAACATGAAAGTTTATATATTTTTCCTATTTTTGACAGGTCTGCTTCAGTGACGAAAGCACATTCGAAATTTTGCAGAATAAAGCTCAGTATGTGCGTCGTCGTCATGGAGAAAAGTTTCATCCTGATTGTGTCGTCCCGACGGTTAAACATCCCACCAAAGTGATGATTTGGTCAGTCATCAGCGGCAAGGGCACTGGACGTCTATACGTCGTCAAAGGAATAATGAGGCAAGATCAGTACAAAGAAGTATTACAAAATCGGTTGATTCCGCAGCTCAGAGAATGGTTTCCAAATGGAGAACCATTCACTTTCATGCAAGATGGAGCTCCCTGCCACACTGCTCGGTCTGTTAAAGCTTTTTTGGCAGAAAAAAATATCCCTCTGTTGGATTGGCCGGGTAATAGCCCCATTGAAAAGGTGTGGGAGCTGATGAAAAGAGAAGTGGCTAAAGATGTGATTACCAACAAAACCCAGCTCCTAGAAAAGATTATTCATGTGTAGAATCATCATCCTCAAATGCAGGAGACAGTACAATCTTGCATTGATAGCATGCCGCGCAGAATTAAAGCTTTGATAGCGGCTAAAGGTGGCTCAACTAAATATTGACTTTTACTAACATTAATTTCACTTTTCTTTAAAACTTAATAAACTTATGCTTTTCTAAATTAATGCTGTTTTATTTATGTCAAATAAATAGGTAATTGATTGGATAATATAAAAATAAAAAACAAATCAATTTAAAATAATAAAACGGTACAATATCACTCGGTAATTAATATTTTACATGAAATCTTGCAGTGCGTCTAATAATTTGGCCAGGGACTGTAAATAGGAAAATTCTGATAGTCGATAGAGAAAACGATAACCTCCCAAATATACAACAGATTGATGGACATAAGGTGGTTAGCAGGTTCACATACCTGGGAGCTTATATCAATAACACTGAGAATTGTAAAGGTGAAATACGTGGAAGAATAGAAATGTGTCGCACAGCTATGACGCAAAAAGCTTTGGAAGTCTAGAAACATCAGTCGCAACACGAAAATAAATTTAGTAGAAACACTTGTATTCTCCATATCCAAGTACGCGTCTGAAACTTAGAGTATACCTACCGCTGGTCGACGCCGTATAGTCGCGTTTGAAATGTGGTGCTGGCGAAGAATGCTGAGAATTTCGTGGACAGCTCGGCGAACAAATGTTTCAGTACTTAATGAGATCAAACCGAAACAGAGACTTTCCACCACAGTCTATGCAAGTATCCTAAAGTATTTTGGTCACATTACACCTGCTGATAAAATAAAGAAACTTTTAGTGCTGGACCAACCGAATGAAGGAGGCTACGCGGAAGCTCACCTAGCCGCTGGATTGATTCGATTAAGATGCTGTTGGATACCAACATGATAAATAGCCAACAGAGAACGTTGGCGTGCCATTATCAGAAGTATCTCCAATAGACTGGATAGTCAGGCATAATTATGATATGTCTCACAAGACAGGCTAGATCAAGAAGATACATATATATATATATATATATATATATATATATATATATATATATATATATATATATATATATATATATATATATATATATATTTATATATATATATATATTATATATATATATATATATATATATATATATATATATATATATATATATATATATATATATATATATATATATATATATATATATATATATATATATATATATATATATATATATATATATATATATATATATATATATATATATATATATATATATATATATATATATATATATATATATATATATATATATATATATATATATATATATATATATATATATATATATATATATATATATATATTCCTCGGCTAATTATTGGATTGTTTATAGACATGGGTATGAAATAAAATTAACTCACCAATCCACTTATCAAAATTATAGGATATCTTGGGTAAAGATAGAGCTTTGCAATTTGGCAAACAGATCTAAACTTGGAGAGCTTGAAATCGATAGTTATAGCTCAGTAGTACTAATAACTGGAAATTGACAACAAAAATCTGTTTTTTAGTATTTCAAAGTATGTCCTATCAAGTTAGAATGTGGATGTTTTATGGTAGCATCTCAATTATCAAAGTATTATTTCTTTTTTCATTTATGTAACCATGGGGCTTTTAAATAAAAATTCAACCCTACAAAGTTTGATGAGCTGTCTTACAGTCAACAAATACTGTAGGAAATGCCTAATATTTAGTGTAGAAACTAATTTATTTATATAGATTTTGTCTTATTGTAAAAAAACCAACAATGTAAGACCCAATAAAACACATTCTTAAATTTGTAATGAAAAGCTCAATTCTATGCAAAAATTCGAACAAGGTGAACATTTTTCCACTTCTATATTTAACTATTTTAATGAATTATTAATACTAAATATCTATTAATTGGAAATAAATGATAGATAAATCTATACATAAATCTATACATAAATATTCCCTTAACTCAACTTCCCTAGTACTTCAACTTACCTCAATTTTAGATGAGTTGTTCCCAGGGCCGAGAAGATTCGTGCCAGGAAAGATTCAATTTTCGAATCCTCCGAGAAAATTAGGCGTTGAACTAATACGGGTCTCTGAAGAAACCTTTACCTTGTCATAGAATTTAGAAAGTTTAGACTTTTCTTAGGGCATTTAGAAAAAAAAAAAATCGATAACCTAGTGGAAAAAAAATTCTTTAGCAAAAAAAATCCTCTCCTAGAATAAAACACATTTAAAAATCTATGACCAGGAACAAGTGCTCTTTGATGAAAAAGTCTACCTACGATAATGAAAAAAAATCCATTTCTGCTTTTTGGAAAAAAACTCTTACCATCATACAAAAAGTAAGGGATTTTCCAAAAAAAAATCTGTTGCAATAAAATTTTTATTTTCAAAAATCTATTATCAAGAAGCAGGGGTTTCCCAAAAAAAAAATAAAATAACTCTTTCGCATAATAAAACTTCACCATTTTCAAAATCCCAATAGAAGGGGCGAAGAGCACGAAGAAAAGTCACGTTTCCAAAAAGTCAGTGATAGAAGTGGGTGACTTTCCCAAAAAATATCCCTCTCTAACCAACTTTAAAGACTAAAGTCATTCTATAGAACTATCAAAAAAATCAAGACCAAAGAGCTGACTACAAACAAAAAAGCGCCTATGTCACAAAAAGAACAGATCCCCCTTCGAGAGGCAATGGACTACAGGGACATGCCGGTATCCCCTCTTGTAAGCGCTGCTTGTACTCCTTTTGGACGCATTTTTCAACTGAGAAATAACAGTATTTCCTAAGCAATCAAAACTGAAATGTTACAGTCCGCCATGATTTCCCTAAGGAAAAAAGAATTGTTCAAGTTTATTTGGTAAATTTTTGATTACTCACTACTATTACTAACTCTCGATTTAAATATATTTAATTTTTTAATTTCTATTTATTTCTATTCACAGTAGTTGTGTTTTACTGCTTTCTCTTGCCCTTTAAGTGTTATCAGATAAATTGTTTATTCTTAAGTTAAGCCCAGTAAGGTTTACCACCTAGACCCAAATTGTTCAAGGCAGTCTTACTTATGCGTTCTCCAAAAATTAATATATCTGTTCTAAAAAGGGCTGTTAGATTTAATTTTTTTCGTTTTCTTTATTGCAGCACGAATATTATTTTTTTGTTGGTTTTCTTATGAATATTCGTGATCCTTTAGATATTAGTTGGTAGTAATTATTATCTTTATGAAAAATTACAAAAATCTTCTTGATTTAGAATAAAAAATTACTAATAGATATAACTATGTTTACTACAAATTTTAAACGATTAATATTTAATTAAACTGATTGTTTACATATTCTTAATTTTTAGAAAATTCAACTTGTATTTCTTTTTACAATCACCATCTTTTATTTAGTCCTATATTTTATATACATAAATAATTTAAATCTTCTGTTACTTTAAATTTATTCTAAAGATAATGTTATTTCACTATACAGATACATTCTTCTAATTCTTTAACGTACATTTTACGTTTGCCTTTCATTCAACAAACAAATAATAAACCTGGCGCGTCAGTCAACATCATTATTTAAATTATATATTCAATATCACACCATCATCAAGCCCATTATTTTTTATTTGCCCAGCATCAAATATGCTGTCATAACTGAATTAATTTTATTTGATGGGATTTCCAAAGGATTAAAATGGTATAATTAAAAAATAAAACTCTTGAAAGGTACGATGATTTGTATATTTTCAATAATTAATTGTTGAAAATTAAAAACACTGTTATATGACATAGTGCAATGCAATATTAAACTAACAAGTTACTGTACATTTGTTTAAAATCATTTTTACACTTTTTTAATATATTGCTTAAATAATTCTATTTACAAAAAATTTCTGATTATAAATAAGGCTATACGACCCTTAGCAAACTGATACATATATAACAAGAAAGCCGCAGGCAGTATTATTCCTGCTATAGTAAAAAATTCACAGTGGAAAACTATAGCTCCATAATGGTTATTTTGTAATAAATAGGACAGTGTGCGAATTTCTTGTATATAATGGCTAAATTGTAAACATAACCTGACTTCTTATAAAGCACGTTATAAATTGGCAGTTACTAATACAGTTTTGGATTATAACTCCTTGTTGTAAATACATGGCATCTTATAACTACTACTTTTGGAGATGCATTTCATAATACTGATGAACGAGTCTTATTTATTTAGTTAGTTAATATAAATAAAAATATTTGATTACTCATTATAATATTTTCACATCTTTCATATTTCTCAATGTTAATAAATTCATAAGCAATTTTTTTTGTGTATTCTTTTCCTCGCTAAGGAAAATATTCTTTGAGATTAGAAACACATTTTTTTAGATGTAAGGGTCTCCAGTTCACGAATAACCTACTTTCCAATTTCCATCATTTGGTCTAATTGTCGGCCTATCGGCACGGTAACTCCCGAACGAAATAAAATATCGATTTTAAATTTGTTACCAGTATAGTATTG
Organism: Pachyrhynchus sulphureomaculatus; assembly: GCA_019049505.1. Lineage (NCBI taxonomy): Eukaryota > Metazoa > Arthropoda > Insecta > Coleoptera > Curculionidae > Pachyrhynchus > Pachyrhynchus sulphureomaculatus. The sequence continues at coordinate 137,088,838 of CM032446.1, forward strand.
GACACGGGTTAATTTGTAAGTGATATATATTGCTTTAGGGGAGAAAAACGAGAGGAGTGGGGATCAATAAATATTATATTAATAGTTTTAATAGTATTACAGGAATTTTTCTGGTTACTTGCCACGCTAAGGGAATTATTATATTAGTAAAATCACTCTCTGAGATTTTTGTATTTCTTCAGGTTTCCGAGAACCAGATCACGAAAAACCTGTTTTCAAAGAGATATCGATTTCAAATCACATATAATATTTGAAGTAAGAAAGAGGCCTATATGAAAAATCATGGTTATAGGGATTATGCAGTGCCAAATTGGAGTGACTTTCCTCCATTTCGTTTACGATTGCACGACGCATCGTCAGCGATTTTTACTCTTCGAGAATATAATACTGAATAATGATGAGGTTGGTTCAGCGGTTTTCCTTTTTAGAATTCTTGTAAAGAACTTTGAAACTTATGTTCATTATGATATGTTATTTCTTATTTTAATAGAAGCCCGTCCTTTGCTTAACGTTTAAGTGTAGACGAGTGGTCTCACAGACTCCGCGCCTTCTTTTTAATTTCATAGAATCGCACATTTCTCCCCCCTTTCCACGGCCATACGACTCTGTAGCTTCAAGTTACGAAATGAGTGGGAAGAGAGGTGGTTGCATCGCTCATTGTCTGACATGTAACTAATACTAGTTTCGGATCAGTCGGATAATGAAGAGGTTGAAGAGTTTATAATGTCTAAGACAGAACTGATTCAGCATCATGGAAGTGACCAAGATGAAGATGCGGAGGACTCTCAGGACATTCTAGAAGAAGTTGGCAGCGATAGTTCAGAAGACAACATGCCTCTTTTGGAATTACAATCGCTATAAATGGGCAAAGACGCCACCTAGTCCTAGGCTACGTACACCTCAAGATAACATTATGTAATGTGACAGCTGATAACTAGTTTTCGTCTATGGAGCTTATAGATGAACTAATGAAGCGTAAACTTGCTTATGTGGGCACAGTTAAAAAAATAAAAGAGAGCTACCAAGTGAATTTCAGCCGAGGAGAAATCGAGAAGTTGGGTCTACCTTGTTTGGTTTTACAAACCAAAAAACTTTATGCTCTTACGTGCCAAAGAAGAATACAACTGTGATACTCGTATAATGCATCATAATAACGATGTTGATGATGATACTAACAAACCAGAAATTATACTCTATTAACAATTCCACCAAAGGAGGCGTTAATGAGGCAGACAAAAATGTTCCATTTTTTCGAGTAGCCGTCGAACAAGGTGGGGAATTCTATCGAGTTCTGGATTTGAGCGGCATGAATGCTTTCATTCTATATAACATGCACCAAACAAAGAATATTGAGAGAGGAAATTTATGTAAAAAGTTTAGCGCGTTCGCTAATGGTCGTGGCGTGTAGTCAACACCAAAGTGCCGAGACGGTTGAGGTCGATTATGAGGCGAGTTTTGGGTCGCAGAAGATGTCCAGGTTCAAGCAATTAGTCAAGGAAGTAGAAAGACTTTGTCCACCAAAATTGCATAGAAAGACTGACTACACGTCTACTTGGTACAGTAGGCCCGTCTGCCTGCAATGTTCTCGCCCTTTATACACTGATTACCAGTAATTTAGGTCTTATAGGGCCATTGTCAGAATTTTATTTTTTGTTATTTGAAATGACTTTATGTTGTATTTTGTATGTTTCTAGATTAGATTTCGAAAAAAATGTGTCACTTTTGTACTATTACATATATTTTTTTTTAAAATACTAAAAAAAATCTCAAGTCAATTTAGGCTAAAAAGTTTAATGATTGTTAATTTTGCAAAATATTATTATGATAATAATAAAAGTTGATTATATCTACCTGTTTTTTTTTTTATTATTAGAAAGTTACAATTACATATGAATGCGGTTTTTTTTTAACCATCCGGAATCATTTTCTCGTAGAAAAAATTCGACTGCGAACGTAGTCTGTGAGACCCCACGCCTCAGGAACTGTTACAAATTAATCACGTCCACACTTAAAGATTAACTTTTTTCATTATTAATTTTGCAGCACAAAGCACCTGTTATATATAAAATATAAAGTTGCAATAAGTTATTTTTGAGCGCGAGAAAGTCAAATTCAGTATTTATTTTAAAACTGTAAGTTTACTATGGAAGTAATAAAAATAATAATTAAGGTGATAAATCGCCTTACCAATTCATTTTTAGTTAAACAGGTTAGAGGAAGTTGATACGAATATGTCATGTTATATGTCCTTTTTAGACCTTCCTCATTTTTTATTTTCTTCTAATTTTAATAGAAATGGTGGGAAGAGTTGTCTCGGGTTTAATTATTTTAGTGCCCTGAAAAAATCAATATCAGTATTTGACTTTTCTTTGTTCTGGAATACGAGAAAAAAGGTAATTTTTTAAACATAACACTTGAGAACAACCGATTTGGAAAAGAGAGAAAAGGAATTGCTTTTACCCTGCCATAAGATTATTTATCATTGTCAGTTTGAAAATTATATTAAAACTTCCCGTAGAAAGAGATTCTGCTTCCTGTGATATAAAATCTTCCTGATAATTTCAAAGCCTACTGGAATACTACAATCACCTTTGAATAAATTCAAAATTTCCCGAAGACTGAAAGCAATTATCATCCCTATTCATAAACCTGGCAAGCCCAGAGCCTCACCTGAAAATTACCAACCGATATCTCTAACAAATCAGTCCTGTAAAATTATGGAGAGAATGGTTCACCATCGTCTAACATGGATGCTTGAATCCAATTAAATATTATCGCAATATCAATATGGATTCAGAAAGCATAGATCTGTAATGGAATATTTGGCTTCATTTGGAACTAATATTAGGTGGGCAATGCACAGAAGGCAGCATACGTGTGTGATCTCCATGGATTTGCAATGTGCATTTGATACGATTAAAAGCAATATTATGCAATAATATGTTGGATTCAAGGGATTTTTACCAAAATTCGTCCAGAATTTTTTATCCACCAGATTTTTTCAAGTAAGGTCAAATGGCCTACTCTCAAACACACACCAACTAATCACAGGGGTCCCCCAAGGATCGGTAGTGAGCCCAACTCTTCTTAATATAGCTATGATGTCTTTAATTAAAGAGATTCCCGCCACAATAAGTTTCATGTTATTTGCTGATGACTTCATCATATATAATTCGAATACATCTTCAAATGAATTAACTGGCGAATTACAGTCCACAATAACCATAGTTAAGGCATGGGCCAAAGAAAATGACCTTTTCTTTTCCCCATCAAAATCTGTCTGCATACATTTTTGCAAGATACGTAGTTGTCCAAAAATTAATATATAACTCTAAATAACAAAGCTCTCCCTTCAACGAATTCTTCCAAACTTCTTGGTCTATCTTTCGATAATAAATTGAACTAAATCCCACACATTAGAAATCTCAAGACCCGCACAACACAAGATTTATCTACTAAAATCCTTAAAAAACTAAATGGAGCGCAGACACCAATGAAATTGTATAAATCTCTAATTCTCCCTAATTGAGATATGGAGACTTCATATATAATTCAGCGTCAAAGGGGGTAAAGCGACCTATAAACTCAATACAGAATCAGGCATTGAGGTTGGCCACTGGCATTCAGAACTTCACCGAGAGTTAGCTTACAATGCATATCAACAATTCCACCACTCCGTCTGGATAGGCAATACTCACTGATGAGATTTTATGCATCCTCTCTACAAAGACATAACACAAAAAGTTCAGTTAATCTAACAAATGCTTATCGCTCAAATCTGATATCTCCTCGATTCATAGCAGAATCAACAATTTCAAGTTACTGCATGGTCTCACTCCTCCAAAATTCGATTATTCACTCTGGAACAATTTCCTTCCGTGGAAGTCACCAATTCTAAATGTTGACTTTCACCTACATTCAAAGAAAGTAAGAGATAAAATCCTCAAAGAAATAAAAAATCAAATTCTTTGAAAAAATATATTCTCATTATCCAGAATATTCTATCATATATACCGATGGTTCCAAATCAGATAAGGGAGTGGGAGCTGCTTTTATCCATGAAAAAGTCAGGGAAGCCAAAATAGCAGCAATTAACTATTTTCTTAGGCTGCTTCAAACAATAAATAGGAATATATTCCAATTGGCGTGGGACTTGGAAAATGATAACAATAAACTATGGTCAATAGAATTTATTGTATACCCATCCTTAGATAGAATGAACAGAAGACTGACTATTGGGTATATCTATCAAACACATTCATATCTACTAAAAAAATAACCAGTACCAAGGTGTGCTATTTGTAATACCATCCTCTCAGTTAAGCATATCTTCGAGGTCACTATTTCCAGCTGAGAATAAAACACAACATCCCTCACTCGATTATACCAACCATTAATCAATTCACTGCAATCAACAGCCACATCTATAATTATCTAAATGATATGAAAATAAAAATATGATATTTAAATACAAATGTTTAAATGGGGCGCCAAATGACCACAAAAGTCGACACGCTCTCTCCCCTAAATAACAACAACATCAATTTAATTCATCAAAAAATGATAAAAGCTGTAGATTTACAAAAGGTTATATGTTTTATTCTCTCGTCCCGAAAACATGAAAAAATTGTAGTAATACTATTACACATATACATACAGGATTCTCGCATCGCGTTTACCCTCTACCCTCTCTTAAGTAATGAAAAAATAACTGAATTTTCATATTCCTACGGTCAAATAAACCTGAAAATGGCATAGTCCGATATATATGAACGAACTCTTCTAAACTACTACCTCATCCCATTAATCTCTTATATATTTTACTATAAATAATATACGTAAAATTTGTCAATTAACACAACCAAAAAGCCTACAAAAATTCTCCAAAATCCTATTGAAACTATGCAATATTTAACGACCTGCACCCCTTCTTGGGTTAAAATTAAAAATAATGAAATACAACCTAATTTTTGAATTCTTCGACTTCAAAAACCTTGAAAACGACATATAACGCTATATATACGAATCGACCCCTCTAATCTCCTCCCCCACCATTTTTGCCTCTTTTAACATATGTTTTAGTATAAATATTTATACAGAATATTTGTTTACTATCTTGACAAGAAATCAGGATAAATTACCCGATTACAATTAAAACCATACAAAATTTACCGATCCCCACCCTTTTCACCTTCTCAGCTTTAAGCGATATCGCTCAAAATATATATATATATATATATATATATATATATATATATATATATATATTTATATATATATTTATATATATATATATATATATATATATATATATATATATATATATATGGTATATATATATATATGGTATATATATATATATATATATATATATATATATATATATATATATATATATGTATATATATATATATATATATATATATATATATATATATATATATATATATATATATAATATATATATATATGGTATATATATATATATATATATATATATATATATATATATATATATATATATATATTATATATATATATATATATATATATATATATATATATATATATATATATATATATATATATATTATATATATATATATATATATATATATATATATATATATATATATATTTATATATATATATATACATATATATATATATATATATATATATATATATATGGTATATATATATATATATATATATATATATATATATATATATATATATATATATATATATATATATATATATATTCATGGAAACACTAGAAATAGAAACACAAAAAGTAAAGAAAAACCAAGAATTAATAATAATGGGAGATCTGAATGGGGAGAACAGGAAGGAAAACAAAGGACAATACCGTAGGACCATTCGGAGAAGACATTACTAACGACAACGGAGAGAGACTAATAGAGCTGTGTGAACTAAACGGCCTCAAAATAACAAACGGATTCTACAAACACAAATACATCCACAAATATACTTGGATGCAAGAAACACGAAACTTAAAATCAATAATAGACTACATTATAATTAAAAACGATACCACTATCAAAATAAAAGACGTAAGAGTAAAGAGAGGGGCAGAATGTGGAACAGACCATAGACTATTAATAGCAAATATAAAAGTACCGTGGTACAAGACAATAAAGCAAAAAGGAACAATAGATAAAGAAAACAGAAATACTAATGAGATAACAGAAGAAGCAGACAAAGAAATAAAATACAAAATACACTTACTGCAAGATGAAACGATAAGAGACCTATATAGACGACGATTAGATCAAAAATTAAATGAATTTAACTACAACAACCTCCAACAGATGTATGACCACATAAAAGAATGCATCAAACAGGCGGCCTTAAAAGCATTAGGTAAAGAAGACAACGAGAATGAGAAACATAAAATTAGAATCTGTGAAAAAACCAAAGAATCTATAAAGGAGGAAAAAAAGACTATACGAAAAATAGCTGAATACAAAATCAGAAAAAGATCCACAGAAATATAAAGAGAAAAATGCAGAAACGAGGAGGATGATAAACAAAGAAAAGAACGAGAGATGGGAAAAATCGTGCGAACATGTAGAACAGTATATAGGAGGAACTAGAAGCACAGAGTCATGGAAAATAATTAAAGCATTAAGGACTAACAATAGAGAGAAGACGTATATAGAGTACATCCCAGAAAGCGAGTGGGAAGAATATTATAAGAAACTGCTAACAGAAGACAGACAAGAATTCCAAGAAGAGAACCCTGAAGAAGAACAGAATAAGGAAATAAAAGAGATAGAACTAAGTTATGAAGAAGTAAAGAAGACAATAAAAAACACTCAAAAATAATATATCTGCAGGGTCTGGGGATGTGGTAAATGAAATGATTAAGTACGGGCCTAATAAATTACATCGAATGCTGAGAAACATGTTCCACAGAGCGATAAATGGAGAAAAAAATACCAGAGGAATGGTCAAAAGCTTATACAGTATCTATATTTAAAAAGGAAGACCGCAGAAAATGCACCAACTATAGAGGCCTAAGCATAATATCGAGTATGGGACGTTTGTATGGAAAAATTATTAAAAATATCATGGAGGAAAATATAAAAAGAAAAATTGGAGAAGACCAAGCAGGCTTTATGGGCCGGAAAATCATGTATAGACCACATATACACTATAAAACAAACAATGGAAAAAAAAAACTTGCAAAGAATAGAGAAGTTCATCTAGCCTTCATAGACATAAGAAAAGCCTATGACTCAGTACCAAGACAAAGATTATGGAATGCAATGAAAGAAATAGGCATTGACAAAGAACTAATATACGCAGTAAAAGCCCTCTACGAAAACAACACAGTGAACATAAAAATAGGACATAAAATAGGGAAGAGACTCTAAACATCAAAAGGCCTATTACAAGGATGCTCTACATCCCCAACACTATTCAAAATATACCTCGAACAAACATTAAAAAAATGGAAGCAAAAATGTAGTGGAATGGGAGTCCCAATACGAGAAGATTACTTATATACTCTAAGTTTCGCAGACGACCAAGTAATCATAGCCCAAGATGACGAAGACCTCAGTTATATGGTAAGAAAACTGAAAGAAGAATACACTAAAGCAGGATTAGCAATAAACTTTGATAAAACGGAATATCTAACAACAAAGGAGGGAAACGTGGAAAATCTAGAAGTCGATAACGAAACAATAATCAAAGGAACCGATAGATTTAAATATTTAGGAACCATCATTTCAAAAAAAACGCAACATCAGAAGAATAGATTAAAGCTAGATTAGGACAAACGCGGACATGCATAAGACAATTAAATTCGATCCTGTGGGACAAGCACATTACAAAGAGAAACAAAACACGCATATACAAATCAATAATACAAAGCATAATAATATACGGGTCAGAAACATGGACGATCAACAAAAGAAATAAATCTAAAATTAACGCGGTAGAGATGGAGTATTGGAGAAGATGTTGTAGAGTGACACGTATGGAGAGAATAATAAATGAAGAAATAAGAAGCAGAATGAATATCAAAGACAACGCAATAAACACCATTGAAGAAAAACGATTAAAATGGTATCGACATATAAGACGGAGCGAAGATAATAGGTGGATAAAGAAAATAACGGAGTGGAGCCCTATAGGGAGAAGAAAAAGAGGAAGACCCAGACGATCGTGGAGAGACAATGTGGACAGGGGTCTAACAGATGGAGACTGGGAAGTTAGAAGCGGATGGAATCAAAGGCTGAGAGAAGGAAGACAGCGTGAGCTGTAGAAAATCCTTATATATATATATATATATATATATATATATATATATATATATATATACATATATATATATATATATATATATATATATATATATATATATATATATATATAAAGTATATATATATATATATATATATGTATATATATATATATATATATATATATATATATATATATATATATATATATATATATATATATATATATATATATATATATATACATATATATATATATATATATATATATATATATATATATATATATATATATATATATATATATATATATATATATACATATATATATATATATATATATATATATATATATATATATATATATATATATATATGTATATATAATATATACATATATATATATATAATATATACATATATATATATATATATATATATATATATATATATATATATATTTATATATATATATATATATATATATATATATATATATATATATATATATATATATATATATATATATATATATATTTATATATATTTATATATATATATATATATATATTATATATATATATATATATATATATAATATATATATATATATATATATATATATATATATATATATATATATTATATATATTTATATATAGATATATATATATATATATATATATATATATATATATATATATATATATATATATATATATATATATAATATATATATATATGTATATATATAAATATATATATATATATATATATATATATATATATATATATATATATATATATATATATATATATATATATATATATATATATATATATATATATATATATATATATATATATATATATATATATATATATATATATATATATATATATATATATATATATATATATATATATATATATATATATATATATATATATATATATATATAAACTTTCCTATAAATAGTCCGAATACTGTTGTAAATGTAGTATTTAATTTTAGAGGCATAGACAAATTTAACCCCTTTATGCACTATATTTTACCTATTTTTCATATAAATATGCCAGGATGGCATTCTAAAAAAAAAACAGAAATTACGTCGCCATTGTCTTATTTTTACTCTAGAAGTAATAATACCGTTGAGCGACAGTTTTCTTGTTATATTATGGTCACATAGAAACTTTCTATAAATATTGCTTATAATAATTTAATATTTACAAAAAATATATACTGTGATTTTTTTAATGCTAACCATACCTAATCTACTACAAGAAAAGCGAAATAATACTGGGTATCTAGCTATATTTTGATCTAGTCTGATTTTAAATAAAGTACAATTTTCACAAACCAGCATTCATTTAACGAAAGTTTTTGGTAGTGATTTAGTGGCTACATCCGATTGCTGCAAAAACAATACTCTGTAAATTTCTGAAAAATTTTAAGTTTGCCCTTACCACTTCTTAAAAATACATACAATACGATATAGTAACGAATGAAAAGAACCTCTGAGTGTTACTCCAAAGCTAAACAAAATATGTATTTAAATTACAAGCATTTTTATCTCTAATTGTAACAAAAATAATTCTTGAATATAATAATGAGTCTTAGATGATTCGTAGCAATCTATTCTAAAGAAAGATTAATTTTTACGAATTTTCAGAAATATGTAGTATATTCTACTTAACTTACAGTTGTCGAAATATTAATAGAAACACCATCAATAAAACCTATGGCAATTGAAAATTGATTTGTGAAAGTTGCATTTTGTTATATTTTTTTATTCAAGATTAATAGGAGTTAACATAGAACTGAATACCCGGTATAGTCCGTTTTATTAAAATACAGATTTTTGTGTTTGACATAAATATTAATATAATTTTTTCCCAAACTAAATCATGCCAGTTTCCAATGTTCATTTTAAAATTCAGTAGAAAAGGTCTTATTGTATAAAAACAGTATTTTAATATCAGTCATACTCACGGCAACCTTATAAAAATCACTGTATAATATTCATTCTAATAATTTATTTAAATACCATGTAATCATATATTACACAAAGGTTGACGGTATCTTTATGATGCCTCGCATCATATAGATACTTTTACGACACAATTAAAATCTACGCATACCTCAAACTCAACTACTGGTATTTCGTTTTAAATTAATTCATTTAATTATCGTTTAAAGGCCCATATAGTCATAGCCCCTTGCTGTTCGTTTTACTTAATCAGGTAAAATATATAAGTTATATGTGCGCACAATAACGAATGTTTTTCTTTAACTAAATAAAGACAGATGGTTTACTAGAAAACGGCTGGAGCATTATTTTCAAAACAACGTGAAATAAACCTTCGCGTAAAAATAATTGACCCATAATGATCATCTTTTCTGTCAGTCTTACATTACTTACATAACTGTAATACTTCCTCTGGAGTATTTTATTAAAGCAACTAAAAGAAGAGAGTCTAAAACAGACCAGAGAAGATACAGATTGTTGATCCGATTTACTTGATATTTTAACTGATCAAGTAAAACTAGAGGTTTTAACAAGTTTTTTTTCATGTCAGTTATCGGGGATCTTGAAATCTAAGAATTATATTTTGACTTAGGATGGAATTATAGTGCATCTGCAATTTTAACTTTGATGATCTCCTAATTTGGTTAGCTTACGGATGCATTTGCGAAGAGACCCATTATTCCAAAAAATTCTAGTCCGCTACTACTACTTATTGTATAAAACTGTTTAAGTTAGAATTGTTTATGTTCTTTCACTTAGATGATCACTTAGAGAAAAATATCATACATACCTTTTTTTTAAAAAAAGGTGAAACTTGCACAGACTTTCTTCGTGGGACTGTGTGATATATTTTTTAGTTACAGCCATCGTAAACTGCCTTTTTTATTGTCTCTATGTTGTAAAAAATTTCGTTGGAGGCATTAAATTTGACATACAAAATTTGTCCGTACTCGATGATGACGCTAATTAATTATTCTTTCATTACACGAAAATAATACAATTAAAAGATCCACATTAACAATTTTTTTTTTTAGAATTCCAGGAAAATAAAAAATAAAATAAAATTTTTAATTTTTAAATATGTCCCAAAAAGTTTGGTAAAAATATTTATAAAATCTCAAATTAGAGGGACTCTTGCGGCTGTTGCTCAGAGTAAATGTTTTTTTTTTGGCTGCGAGTTATTAAATTTGCTTTCGTAATTTCGACTTTCTGCTTTTATCGTTCACCTTCCCACTTGATGAATGGGACTAACCCTTTTCTATCTCATATAGATATCGACAAGGATGTCGTGTTATCCGTTAGCATTGTCCAAGTGTCAAAACACACATTTGTATTGCTGCCACGGACGTTATTGTATTTCTGTATCAACTACAATCTACGTATGTAAGTAGCGAAGCTAAATATATTTAAATAAATTAGTAAATAATTATACTGCCAGGGATTGAACCATAGACTCTGAGTACTTTGAGTCAGAACCATATCAATTATGCAAGACTGCCAAGTTATGCTAGCAAAGGTTTAGTAACTTTACCTTTATCTGAAAAAGCAATTTTTAGCTCACTTGGTAAACATGAAACATAGGTTCTATGCCTACAGGTAATACTTCTGAGATTTTGATGTTTAAACATGACGGTACCCCAAAGCTCCTTATTTAACCGAAAATTATTAATGAGGTTACTAGTAGGCTAAACAAAATGAACTAAAGGATGCTATATACTTCTCCTACTGTTTGGATATGAATTATGTTTCCTTAATAACCGCACATTTGTCATAAAAAGATTTTTTCTTGTAACATTTCAAATAAAGAATTTTCATTGATACATCATGTATAGGTCATTAAGACTAAACCAATACATACAAATAAATTGAAATATAATACATTTTTAAAATGTTCCTCCCTATCACAACATATTATTTTCTAAGTAGCTTGTACTAAAATATTTTAACAAGAAATATTTATACTTCATCATAATTATTGCACATTTTTTAAATATCTATATGAATAATTAATGCTATAAAGTTAACTATCTAAAATGTCTAGAAAATCTGTGGTTAGTAACCTCTCATATTACACTTACTAACAATGTTTAAAATAAATATGTTTATTCTACCCAAGGAAATAAGCTTAGGTTATTTAAAATTTCTTTTACTACTACATATTTATTCAGATTTACTAATGGAGCTAGACCCGATCTAATTAATATGGAATCTAAAACCTATGGTTGTCTAGATGAATTTTAAAACCATAAAATTTGTAAAGTAAATATCACCAAATAAACATTTTTTAAAAGAAAGCTCTGGACCAGGTAGGAAATATAACAGTTTTTAGAATTTTAATCAATATTTCATATTTACCGATTTAATCATAAATGAAAACCAATTGATGAATTGATCCTATATTGCACAATATCATAACAATAGTTGATTTACTGATGCTCTTTTAAATTTGAAGCCTGAAATTAGACCAGTTTTTAAGTTAGATCTCAATGTTTTTTAAATACTTCAAATTTGCACTAGTTTATTAAACTTGATACTATATTATTAGACTTTTAGTGAGAAAAATTAGACTTTTTACAATAGTATCTTTATCGGTTTTAGGGTTAGGATTCGAATATAATTTTGAGTTGCTTAAAAAATTACTAAGAGAAAGTTTCAGTATTTAACATTTTATTATAATTTACAGACTAGAATTTTTATAGCAAAAGGACTGCGTAAAAATGCATTGTGTCCTTTATACATATATAAATATATATAGATATATATACATATATATATATATATATATATATATATATATATATATATACATATATACATATATATATATATATATATATATACATATATATATATATATATATATATATATATATATATATATATATATATATATATATATATATATATATACATTTATAACGTAAAAATATATATATATATATATATATATATATATATATATATATATATACACGTAAAAACAAGCGACTATCACTTTCTGTTTAGCCCAAAACGAAATCAAATTTGTTATTTCTCATGAAATGCTCTATAGTTATGTCATTTTTGAACACTATGGAAATAAAAAAAAAACGGGTCAAGTGCAAGTCGGACTTGCGCAATTAATGTTCCGAACGTTGATTGTTTTTGAAATAAAAAATTTTGTTACAGAGGTATAAAAATGGTCAATAACTTCACAAAACACACCTCAAAAGTTTTCCCGAAAAAATTCATGACCTTGAATTTTAGTTTTTTTTATATACCAGATAAAATTTTTAAAGATAATGCACCCATGATAAGTTTTCATTCAATCTACCCCCTGTGGAGAATATTCCAGAATTTTTTGAAAACTTTTGATCAGTACTTTTCGAAATAAGAGGGGAGTAGTGATTTTTCGCTATTTTTTAAAAAATAATACAAAGAAAAATGTGCGTAAAAATTACATTATATATATATATATTTTTGAACCCCACTCGATGACCTGGTATGTTTTTTTTTACTTCGCACAAAACTAACCCTTTAAGTCAAAATTTAACTTTCAAAACTACACGACTCTGATGAATTTTTATATTAGTGCCAAATTTCAACTTTCTATATCAGATGGTTTCGGAAAAAATCGGGTGTGACAAACGGACAGACAGACCAACACTGAAGTGTCTTATAAGTGTTCCATATGCACTAAAAAACTAATTCTAAAACATCTCTCATGTCATGTGATGGCGGTTGAAAATGTCAAATAATGGATCAGTGTATCAGACAACAATTGAAAATATAAATACAATAATACCGTTATTTGTGTTTATATTAGAAGTAATAATGACTGACTTCACAAAATTATTACTTCTGGTTTAACCGAAAGAGTGCTGGAAATCAGTTCTTAAGGTCAAATAACTTCAATAATTTTAATAGGATAATTTTCAAGTAATTTTTATGTATATTTTCAATCGATAATTGAAGATTCTCCTGTACCCTACCTTTCATCCAATCCATTTAAATACTATTTTAACTCTGTGCTTTAATTTAAGGTGGCTATGCATATTGAAGGATGGGTTATTGGATTTCATTTGTTTTATGGCGCAATTATCATTGCATAACTTGAGCTGTTTTGGGTCGTAAATTAAGTGTGAATCTATTGCTTTACGAAATATTCTAACTATAAGTTCTATTGCTTTAGTTTTACTTAAAATACCCATTTTTACGCGACAGCATCAATTTGAAATGTTATTAGTAAATGGAGAGGCCAGAAAAAATCAAAGAGGGGAAAGACTATTTGTTCAATGGCATCCAGAGTGGGATCCCCCATGTGAAAATTATTTTTGGTAAAAAATCATTCCATCGTTATTAAGCCCTACAATTCTGTCAGATTATGGCTAACGCCAAGGTATAACACCTTGGCGTTAGCGAATCCGTTGAGTGAGGTGGATAAATCCTTTTGTCCCTTAGTTCTAAAGTCTGTTATAGGTCCTAGCTGATTCTGTTATCTTCCTATACTCCTTTCTAGCTCTACATTTTGATTTTCAGTCTCTGATGCTTCAGAGTAGCCCACCATCTTTTTTCGGGACCTTCCTGGGTTTCTAGGCCATATTAGTATCCACTTCGTTATCTTCTTAATCATTTCCTCTGGATTTTTTTGCATTACGTTCTCATTGTAAACTCGGTGCTTTTATAATTCTTATAAGTTTTCCCCTTCGGGTAATTTCTTTATTTCTTTTCCGTCTCATTTCCTCGTCTCCTGTTATGGTTGGCCCCAAGATGGTTCTCATTATCCTTTTCGCCATTATTTTTAAATCTTTGTTTCCTTTTTTTCCCGTTGTGACAATTTCCATTGGTCTTGTCAGTACCTTGTATATCTTTAATTTGGTTCTTTTACTTAATGTCATGCTTTTAAATAGTGATCTATTCCTACCAAATGCTTGACTTATTTTTAGGATCCTTGACCCCTATTTTGTTCTTCCAGTTTTTCTATTGTCACGCCTAACCGTTTAGCTGATTTTGAGTATCTGTGTCCTCTTTTTCTGATATTATGTGTTTTATTTTTCCTTCTATTATGTCCCTACCAAACTTTTGTGCCTCTTTTAGCAGCCTTTTTTTAATCTTCTTTTATTTTTCCTATTTTCAGCTATTTCACCGCGTAAGTTATTATTTGTATTTGACTGGTCCTGATATTGCTCTTATCTGATTTCGCCCTTCTTATGATGCCTTCTAGAACCAAGTTAAATATTATTGGGGATATTAAACCTCTCTGTTTTATCCATTTATTTGCTTCAAACAAATCTGTTTTTGTTCCGTTGAATCTTATTTTGGCTCTTGTGTTTTCCATGTTCATTTCTACCATTATTCTTTGGTATATCCAAAATTTTCAGTTTTCTTGTCATTTCTTTCCTCTTGACTGTATCGAAGGCACTTTTAAAGTCAATAAATACCATGCGAGTTTCCCTGTTATGTTTCTATGTTTTGATACCACCTGTTTTAGCGTATGTATTGTATTTACTGTAGATCTGCCCGGTCTGAAGCTGCTTTGGTAATCTTCAAGTATTTTTTCGGCGCGCACTTTTTGACGTTTATCTATTATCTTTGCTAGTTTCTTGTATATCACCCGTAGTAATGTCAATCTACTTATAGTTTCAGCAATTTTCCTTATCACTCTTTTTGCAGATGAGTAAGATTAAACAATATACCGATGATCGGGCATCTTCTTTCGTATTCATATTTGTCTCATCAAATAACTCATTCGCTTCTATAGACGTTTTCCGTATTTTAGTAACTCCACCTCTATCTCATCCTCTCCCTGGGTCTTATGATCTTTGAGTGTTCCTATGTCTTCTTATATTTACTCTACTCTGGAAACTTCTCCAGCTTCTTTTTCTTCTTCTGCTCCCTGTTTAGGTCACTCTTCTTCCTCTTTATTTTCCTCTGTCAGTATTGCGTTATATGGTCCTTTCCATATATCCTCCATTTTCTTTAGATCGATTTTTAACTTGCCGGTCCTTGCCGTACAATTCTTTATTTTTACCTCGTTTTGCAGCCGATACAAATACTTCTTTGGCTGTTTTTGTTATTTGGTTCTTCATTTCCTGCGTACTCTTTCTATTTCATCAATATTTGTTCTAGTATGTCTTTTTCACTTGTTTCTTCTAGTTTTTTTTTTTCCCCTTTCCGCTATTTTAAAGAATTTGGCATCCCATTTTTTTGTTTTATTACTGTATTATAATATTGCTGTATACCTAAGCTTTTTTTGTTGTTATAACCGAATAATGGTCTATTTCCGCTCGTGTACCTTTCTGGGTTCTTCCTTCTGCTGGGTGTCTTTAGGTGACCTTGCGCTTCTTTTTGTGTTCAAATTTGGTTGGAAGGAAGATCATATCAGTGTTTCCGCTAATTGAAACAGTCTATGGTCGACGTCTTTGGTTTTTGGTATGTGTTGTTCATCTTTCATTCCCTATTGTTTTCTTTAGATATTGTATTTTCATCTCATAATATTATGACTTCATCTTTTTTTAGTAACTTATATAAAATGTTTAAATTTTCATAAAAATCATCTTTTCCAGCCTATTCTGCATTTCTATAATTATGACTATAATGTTATTATTTTTCGTTTTGAGTCTCAATATAATAATCATTCCGTTAAATGTACTATGTTATTTACTAACTTCTTTCTTAGGTCAAATCCTATTCCGTTACTCTCCTGTTTTTCTTCTTCACTGTACAAAAATGTAATTGCATCGTTTGTTTCTTGTACCGCTATTATATATTATTATATAATTATATACTATATTGTCTATTTTTTTTTGTACATTTAAAACAAAAAGAATGAAATCATTTGAATTGTTGTGGCTGTTACTTGATAGAAATTCATAACGAATGTAATAAAAGACTATTTTTGTCACTAATTTCCACTTTTATTACACTTGCTGCATGACGTGTTTCGTTACACAGTATCTTCGTGCAATGCGGTTAGTATCCAACTAAATACTGGTTTGTACTTAAGCCCTTACCTAAGGTATTTGTTAATTACTACCATAATCATAAATATACAGGGTGTCCTAGTATTCCGTGTACGTACAGTTACTGTGGATTTCTGGGATGAAAATATGATTATTTAACCCAACTTACCTTAGTCCAAAAATTCGTCAATTTTGAGGTACAGGGTGTCAAAATTATACTTTTATTTTAATTTCTTAAGTAGCTTTCTTAATAATTGTACTATTTGTACAAGATTCGGTGCTAAGGGGTTTTCTGAGAAGAGAAATCGAAATCAGCTCACAGTTTTGTTGTAAATTGTAGGGGGCGCCACTTATTGCATTATGTATACTTTTAAATGGTCATAACTTTTTTATACCACTCTATATGAGATTTTTAATTAAATGTTCGTATTCTCCGCCTTCTTCTGTCTAAAAAAGCTGTCTGGTAAATGTTGCTCCGAGCAACAGTTTCTGAGATAGTGGGATGTGCTTTTTCGAATTTATCAATTTGTGGGTAATCTTTTATGCCCTTAACCTGTTGGTTTTTACATTCTTACTGTTGTTGGCCCGTTGGTCTTTAAATTTATTATTGTTGTTAGCTTGTTTGCCTTTAAGCATGATCCAAATTTCAAAGACTATTCTTTTGGACCTGTCCTAAGCCTGGATGAAGTGTGAAGCGTTTGTGTATTTGACAATGGTATTAAAAAATGGAAACGAACATCCCATTATCTCAGAAACTGATGCTCGGAGCAACATTTACTATGAATGCTTTTTTAGACAGGGGAAGGCGGAAAATACGAATAATTAATTAAAAATATCATACAGATGGTATAAAAAAGTTATAACAATTTAAAAGTATACATAGTGTAATAAATGGCGCCCACAGTAACTCTATGTACACGGAATACTGGGACACCCTGTATACTTTAGTTGTTATACAAAAACAAACGTGAGTTCGCATGGGCCAGGCAAGTATCTATCTAAGTATCTGTATATGACTTTATAATGAACGAAGAAGCAGAAATAAATACATTAGCTTGTGTTGAAGTCGATCAACTAATTTCCATAAGACAAATTGCTGGTGACTCATTCATAGGTAGGTTAGGGCGACTATCTACGGGGATTTGACCTCACACTGGCATCTTTAAGAGAAGTGTCAACACCCAAACTAAATTTTTTTTATTTTATTTTTAGGACCATTCTTGTTTCGCTAACATGGAGATGTTTAAGAAAAATAATTCTAGGTAATTATCAACAGAAAATCTTGATTTAGTGAGCTTTCTTGGCGTTACAGAAAGGCGAATGGCCATTTCTTTTTTGAAGGGCCTCTAAATACTGAAGAATATTGTTTTTAGAATAGAGAATCCAAAAATAATTAAATATGCAGGGTGCACTAAAAGAAATAACGAACGAAGATGATTTCGTTTCTAAAACCGGAAGTGATAGTTTTTTATTCAAATTCTGCACTTGTTTGAATGATATAAGTCCTCCTTTATTATAAAATTTATAGGCTAGTAATATCGTCTATACCCTGCACATATATATATATATATATATATATATATATATATATATATATATATATATATATATATATATATATATATATATATATATATATATATATATGTGCTATTATCCCCATTATTGTTCTTCCAATTGGGTATATATATATATATATATATATATATATATATATATATATATATACCCAATTGGAAGAACAATAATGGGGATAATAGCAGACTACCAAACAACGTGTAATACGTATAGGATCACCTCAAAATTAGAGGGTAGAGAGAAAAAAAAGGATGTAGAGTTCTCTGTTATCTTACTGTATTTTTATTCTCAAATTTGGCTTTCGTCTATTGTTATAAACTTCACCAAGAGATCTACAAACCAAAAAAAAACAAATACTTACAGGATAGTTACAGTATGTAGCAAACCTCGAGAAGAATTGTGGGCTTTTTTGATGGGAGGAATAAAAAAGCTCACAATTCTTCTCGAGGTTTGCTACATACTGTAACTATCCTGTAAGTATGTTGTTGACTATTTAAACATTAATACTAACTGATCCTAGTGTTAGTTCTCTTTGATTTGTAGATCTTCTGGTGAAGTCTATAATAATAGACGAATATATGCATATATTATATATATATATATATATATATATATATATATATATATATATATATATATATATATATATATATATATATATATATATATATATATATATATATATATATATATATATATATATATATATATATATATATATATATATATATATATATATATATATATATATATATATATATATATATATATATATATATATATATATATATATATATATATATATATATATATATATATATATATATGTATATATATATATATATATATATATATATATATATATATATATATATATATATATATATATAATGGGATTTGTAGATCTTCTGGTGAAGTCTATAATAATAGACGAATATATGCATATATTATATATATATATATATATATATATATATATATATATATATATATATATATATATATATATATATATATATATATATATATATATATATATATATATATATATATATATATATATATATATATATATATATATATATATATATATATATATATATATATATATATATATATAATGGGAAGAGAATCTATCGGGTGTCAACTGTGAGACGTAAATGAAAAATTCATTTTCCTTTCTTAACACTCAAATATTTCTTCAATAATTTTCGGACATTTTCAAGAGTAAAGAATTGCGAGTTAATCCCTCTTTGTCTTTAAAAACATAATAAACATTTAAAATAGCGTTTAAGAATCACCTCCAAGAACACAGTGATTCTGGGACGCTATTGTAAACTAGATGTTTACTATGTTTTTAAAGAAAAAGAGAGACTAACTCTCAATTCTTTACTCTTGAAAATGTCAGAAAATTATTGACGAAATACTGAGTATTCATATTTCTGAACAGTTTAAATTTTCATAGCTCTATTCTTTTTTTAAAATTGCATATTCATTTACATATTTTTTTCATTTAATAGTGATGATACATTTCTAATCAAATTATGTTTAGATACACCCACTTTAAGTAGTTTCTACAAATAATAAATAAAAATAGCAATATAATATTTGATGACATATGCTAATATTACAGCAAAATTTATACATATCACGTTATAAATACCATATGGTCGATTTTCATCAATACTTAATTCGCAACTAACAATATTGCAGTAATTATTACTGTCTATTTTTAAGACCCTGTTTTCATCAAACGCCATAGAAGAGATCAGTTACATTAGTAGAATTTACAGAGAAAAATTACTTGTACCTTTTATATATAATTATGATAATGAATATATACAAAATACAATACATAATTTACACAAATTAAAGGTACATTTCAATATAGCATTTGTATTATAACTATAAAAATAATTAGTTTAAAACAATCAATCAAAGTAAATCATATTACATTGATTAACTTAGTTTCGATGCCACAAATTTTGATTCATTTTGACATAACAACGAGACATTCATTCTGAAAATATCGGTTTTAGTGATTTGGTAAATTGCTTCTATTTCTTTTCTTTCGAAATTATACCCACATATCACATAAAGATGTAAAAAATTCTTTAGAAGACAAAGAACTGTTAGCATTGATAATGTAAACAACTAATATCAAATCAGAATCCCTGAAAACTATACAATGATATTTTTACTTTTAAAAAGGACACAAATATAGTGGACCTGGCTTAAGTTACTATTGTATGTACGGAATACAGTGCAGTATGGAATACAGTTCGCACGGAATATAACAGAAATGTTATGTCCAAAAGATGGAAAATGTGAAAATAAAAATATACATTTACAGCTCATATATACTCATCATTTGAAAAATTCTATACCTGAAGTTTGCAATTGACAATCTTAGAGAACAATGTATCTTGCAAATTTTTATAAATTCAATTTATCACATAATAACTGCTACTGCACAAAAATTATAAAATTCTTTTTTTCTTCAACGCACAAAATACCATTTTAATGGTTACCATAATTTATTTTATTTAAACTCCGCCAAGGAGGACGTATGTATACGTGCTCCTGCCGTTCCCAAGCCCGGACAAAAGAGAAGGGTTTTCAGGTTAGACCAGCCATCTACCTGGAGTAAAAACGAAGGAGGGCTCATAGACCCACAAGGATAGCCTCGGAATTGGACAGAACTTTGGCAACGAACTCAGCAAGGAATAGGGCACGCGTCGGGAAGTTCAGACCAAGAAATAAAGCAAACCAGCTACGAATGGCTTGCTGGAATGTAAGATCTTTCGCTGGCAAGGATCAGGAGATCATCATGGAATTGAGTCAGCACGACATCGATACCTGTGCTACCTCCGAAACAAAAAGAAGAGGTAATGGGACGTCAAATTATAACAAATTTTTACTGGCATACTCGGGAAAGCCCAAAGAGACAAGAGCAGCGTCAGGAGTGGCAATACTCCTGAACCGTAAACCAGCGAAAAACATCACCAACATCGATTATGTAAGCGACGGTCTCAGTCCACGTTACATCTCGTATCAGAAATGCACCTGACACAGGAAGACCACACAAGGAAGCACCAGAATTCTACGACCAGCTGCAAACAATAATGGATGGCCTTCCATCTCAAGAAGGCATAAGTCATACTAGGCGGCATGAACGCAAAAATAGGCAACAACAAAATCCCTGGCGTCATGAATCGATGCAACGAAGAAGTCATAAATAAGCGAAGAGAATTATTGACTGCTTATGTTTTTTCGACCTGACAAAGGCATTCAACAAAGTTTGACTACGATACGTAGTAAAAGAGCTATAATCAAACGAGGTTCATCCGAATATCATAGACACTATCGTGAAGCTTAACTCGGAAAATACAACGGTGATAAAAACCAGAACCCTTGTGACACAGCAGATAGAGCAAAGGGTGTGAGTACGCCAAGAATGTAGCCTAAGTC
Organism: Pachyrhynchus sulphureomaculatus; assembly: GCA_019049505.1. Taxonomy (NCBI): domain Eukaryota; kingdom Metazoa; phylum Arthropoda; class Insecta; order Coleoptera; family Curculionidae; genus Pachyrhynchus; species Pachyrhynchus sulphureomaculatus. Next base: position 137,111,134 of record CM032446.1, read on the forward strand.
CATTAGTAATCGCGGAAGTGCGTAAGTCCAATTATGGCTATTAGCTGGAAAATAAGCAAATCAACGTCATTTGCTACGCAGACGACGCAGTTCTGATCGCTTAAAATGAGGACGACCTTCAACGACTAGTCCGAATTTTCAAAAAGGAAACCGAAGGAGTCGGAATGGAGATCTCAACAAGCAAAACGAAATCGATGGTATATAACGAGAAAACCTCAGAGATGCAAGATAGTCATGAACGAAAAAATAATGTTGCTCCATTATTCAGAATTTCAGAATTCAACTATTTAGAAACGGTTATCTCAGCATATGGGGATCTGAAAGGCATTGTGAAGACCCAAGTTAACAAGGCAGCCAGAATACCAGGGGCTCTGAGAATCCCTATATGGAAAAAGGGTTGTGTGTCCAAGGAAACTAAAGTGAGAACTGCAAGGCATGCATAAGGCCAGTGCTGACATATATCGTAGAAACGAGAGACTATTCAACCCTCGGACTTACGAGATGAGAGTCTTAAAAGCGATAACGGGTAATACATTGCTACACCATAGAAAAAGCAACGACATACGAGAGGAGTGCCGGACGGGGGACGTAGTTAAATGGATCAGAGCACGCAGAAGAGGATGGAATAAACACGTTTCCAGGATGGGTGACGAAAGATTGGCAAAGGTTGCAAGAAACGGGAAATCGGACTCGAGGCAACCGCCGGGACGTCCGCCCAAAAGAAGGAAGGACAGTTAGTCAACCGCATCCCAGGAGGGGAACCGAGATGGGTGAAACAAGCCTTGCAGGCTTTCGACAAGGAAAAAAAAAGAAGTGAAATTATTATTATCGATTTTTGCGTCACCTACAATATTGAAACAAATACAGGTTCAAACATTCCGTCAATTACTCTCTTTTATTATTTCATGATAGATATATTACATGGGGTGAAAAGTCCGGAGACTTTTAAATAATAACAGTGTTTTCGCGAAAAATCGATTTTATTCTTCTACATAGTTTTCTTCAAGAGCGATAGGCTTATTCCAGCGATGTTCCAACATTTGGATACCTTTCATATAGTACGATTTGTCAAGCTCTCTAAATTTAAGCCAAAGCTTTTTCCCTAAAGCCATTTTTTAAATTTAGAAATAGGTAATAATCGCTGGAGGCCAGATTTGGTGAATACGGTAAATGAGAAAGCAATTCATAGCCCAATTAGTCCAATTTCACCATCGATTTTTTGGAGTTGTGAGCTGGTGCATTATCTTGGCGAAACACTTTTTTCTTGGCTAAATACGGCCTTTTTTTCCTGATCTCACCATTCAATTGGTCCAATAAACCAACGCAAATGTCTCCGGTAATAATTCGCCCCTTCTCAAGATAGTCGATCAGTATTATTCAATACGCATCCCAAAAAAGAAGGTCGTATTCTTTCCAGCTGATGTTGGTGTTTTTAGACACTTCAGTCGGCTTTCATGCGGTGCCAGCCACTCTGCAGGCTGCCTGTGAGACTCAGGCGTATAGTGATAGATCCATGTTCGTATATTGTTACAAATCGATGCAAAAACTCCTTTGAATTACGCCGAAACAGTGCCAAACAGCGTTCTGAATCATCGACACGTTGCTGTTTTTGATAAATGGTGGGAGTGCTCAGCAACCATCGGGCACATAGCTTTTTCATATGCAAGTATCCATGCAAAATATGTTTCGCGCATTCTGTTAATATCTTCACGATGTCAGCTATCTCTCTCACTTCCACTTTGGGGTCATCAGAACAGTATGGTTGATTTTTTTTGTGATTTTTGGACGTCCGGAATGTGGTGCAACATCGATGCTTGTACGACCACATTTAAGTTCACTAAATCATCGCATATAGTTGCTTTCGACGAAGCAAATGTGCCATAACACTTCTCAAGCCATTTTTTGGTTCTGGCTGTATTTTTCCCATCAAAAAGAAATGTTTAATCAACAAACCAAATTCTTCTTGTTCCATAGTTTTGCAAAAATCGAAAGCATCGCTCTTTCAATCCTTTCACCCCAATATGAGTATCGGTGACACTATGCAGTTGCTGCTTCATCAGTCATTCTCCAGGCATCCGGCGCGACTTGACTTGACTCGTGCATACCCATCCCAAGGAGAGATCTTACTTGGTCGGACCATCTTGTCGGACACGGTCCCCTTGATCTTTTATCTTCTACCCTCCCAGTTACTACAAGCTTTTGCATGGCATCCACTTTCCTTATAATGTGACCAAAATATTTCAGGTACTGTCTATTAATTCTATTCGAAAGTCGGTCATTTATACCAAGCTCTTCAAGAATAGATACATTAGTACGGTGTTCGGTATATGATACTCTGAGGATTCTTCGATATACCTACATCTCAAACGCATCGATTCGCCTTTTGTCAGCTTGTTTAATGGTCCATGTCTCCGATGCGTAAATTGCTAAGAGGAATATAAGGCTGGATAGCAATCATAACTTTATATATTTTGTGACAGCTGGATCCATCCAGACCTTAATGAGTTTGATGATCGAGTTTCTAGCCATTGCCAAACGTCTTCTTACTTCCGCTTCACAACCACCATTGTTAGTTATGAGAGATCCCAAACAGTTATCCACTTCTTAATATCTGTCCACGTTTTGTCTGTATCTTCTGTACTTCTGGAATGTTAAAGTTGATTATTGTTTGGAAAAGAGTACTGTCTGACACTGTAATTCTCTTGTTTGCTGTTGTTTTTTTAGAAGTGGCTAGTTTTATTCTCATATGAGCCTTTAATAACTTGTGATTTAAACCATATAGCGCGCCTGGGCGGGATCTTACATTCAATATAGATGACCCCCATCTAGAGCTAATCAGGATATAATCAATCTGATTTTTGGATGATGTTTGAAGGTGATATTAGTGATAGTGAAGCTATTACTAATAGCAAACTGAAGTAGACGATCTCCCGCGTTCGTTTCTAACACCAAGCCCATATTATCCAATGATATTCCAAATCTGGTCATTGTCATTTGTACAGCCAATTTTATCATTAAAGGCTCCAATCACCATTATAATCTCTTTTGATGGGATTTTTGTTCAAGTTTCTTCAATCTAGCGTCACTCAAATACCTGTAACTCGCAAACTAGTACATGAAATATCATGAAAATTTTAAACGAATCCTCTGAGAGTTGACACTAACTAAAAATTATATTTGTGCTGCTATCTCTCGGAAGGTCTCGGTACTTTCCACACCATGTAGTCTAATAACAGATCAACTGAAGTTATTGGGTAAGTATTTAAGTATTCCATACTGCTAACGGCTGTCTAACTTTAAAATACATCCCTAAAATAATTTTAAAAAAACTTTTTTATTATAATAAGGATGTTATCTTTATAATAAGAAAGTTATATTTATCTATTTTTTATGGTTAATTATACGTTTTTCATTTAAACACTCTTATTTGTTTAAAATCCTTATGAAGTATTTGATAAACTGTCAAATGTTCAATTACGTATGAAAATATTATTTTTCTTATTTTAAACTTTAAAAATCGAGTATCATAGGGACACAGCAATAAGGTAATAATATTTGAATTATTATCAACCGATAAAAAATAGTGCTCCTCAATTATTTTAATAATGCAATCCAAATAATAATTTTTCCTTGACAACGTGTTCTTAACAAGATTATTTTATGATTTAAAAAAAAAACTAATTGACCCAAATACTTTCACAGTGTCCAATAACACAGACATAACATAAAATTGTTGATGTCATTAAAGAATGTCTAACTGCAAAATAACATCAATTTCTTTCTACCAAACAAACGTGTAATAATTATGTTTGGCAAAACATAAGAAAAACCAGCGCTTTTTCGCCAACTAACTTATTCAGGACCAATATTAATGCCTACTATACAAATTTGGAAAGCTAAAATAATAATAGATTCTAAATTCTACAATAAGCTAATGTACGGGCTGTCCAAACGAAATAAACTAAAACATTTCTAAACACAAATGATCACACTTTTAAGTGTCTAAACCAAGCAAACATCACATGTCACTGCTGTAGACCAGCCCGTACTGCTCGTGGCACTACCACGCCCTTGCCTGTAATGGTAAGTATGCGCTGCATTGTTGCTGGTAATTAGATTGCTGTCGCCCATATGCCATTGCCAAACCACCATTAGCCATACATTGTGCCTGTGCTTGGCTAGATTGACAAGCTGAAGATTGTTGTGACCTGGAAGGATCAGAATTTGTTTTGAACGCTTGAGGCAGAAGAGGTTGTCTGATTACTGCTGCCTGAACAGGGTTTGCCGTCTTTGACTAGAACTGGAACTGCTACTCGTCGAGGTGAACTGGATGACTGAAAAAAAAAACTGAAGTTATTCGTTTTAAGTACTGTGACTTTAGCTGCTAATTTTAAAAAGATTAAATGTTAATGATTTACTTGCTTGCGCTGTCTATTTATATATGTATGTATATATATATATATATATATATATATATATATATATATATATATATATATATATATATATATATACACATACACATAAGACTGCTTGTTTACATTTAAACGTGATCTAAGAAGGGCAACTACAAACGATGAGTTTCGTTAAATGTAAGTGTTGTGAGATTTATAAAATTTAAAATATTCAATTCAATGATCCACCGGCTTTCGTTGGATTATTAAAAAGCAAAATTTATTTGTGTTTTTAGCTAAAAGAGTAAAAAGTAAATAATATTATATATATATATATATATATATATATATATATATATATATATATATATATATATATATATATATATATATATATATATATATATATATATGTATGTATATATATATATATATATATATATATATATATATATATATATATATATATATATATATATATATATATATATATATATATGTATATAGATTAGGGTGACCGCAAAAAAATCGATGTCGGAATTTTGTTCGTCTGGACCCCACAAAACGATTCCCCTTTCCAGATACTGAGATAGCTGAAATTTGAGCTCGATTAAACGACGTTAACCCGTGCCGTTCGTCGCTCAAAGTTTGAAAAAATCCAAATTTTTGGCCAAAAAGCTGACCTATGGAGCCATAACTCCAGAACGGTAAATAATAGAAACACGCTTAATATCTCAAAAGAAAGCTAATGTTGTTCTTCAAAATTTATATTCTATACATAATTGTTGTTATTTTAAGTCAAACCGAGTTACAACAGCCTTTAGCCCCAAAAACGTGACCTGGTACCAGTAGGAGCCAGTTTGGGAGTATTCTAAGAATTTTACGGTTTTTACGTAATGTGTCTCGGAATTAACATTTTTTTGTTAAAAAGTATTTTGGAACTCAATTTTCAAACATAAAGAGCCTTTTGTTCAAATTTAATCTTTTATTATATGGGGATTACCTGACTAGTTTACCAAAGGAAAGACCCGTTTGACAGGTAAAAAGGAGGGTGAATCTAATTTCTATTTTAGGGATGGTGATTTTACTTCAGCGTACAACCGACCTTTTATTTATTCAGTTTAGTTTCTAAAGTGCCTTTGAGCTGGTTAGATCGAACAATTATCTAGTGAAGATATTTTAAGGTTTTTTTTTTTAATTTTCCAAGTGTGTGTGTTATTGTTTTTATAACTATTATAGTATTATTTTAAAAGACATTTGAAAACATTTTATTGAAATTAAACTTTGCAATATATTTTGTTTCATTTTCCAAGTTAACTGTTATTTACCTATTGGCATCTGAAATGGCATCCATATCAGGTGTACAAAGCCGGACCAAGGATAAAATATTTCTTGTGGGCTATCCCATTCACTAGATCACCGGTTGTAAACTACCCTCAAATCATTTAAGTTTTGTGTGCTTTATTTTATAATTTACGTACTGTGAAATTAACTGTAAGAGAATCACCAAAACTTACAATACGAGAAGTGTTCATTTTTTGGGAGAAAGCTCGAATCCCGACTAAACATGAGCAAGATGCAATTACTAAGCTGGAAAAACTTCACGCCGAGTGGAGAACTCTTCAAAAAGACCGGAAGAAAATATCGAAAACGGCCAAGAACAAATTTAAACAGTTTGTTAAAAAGTTGGATGATCTCTTTGATATTGCTCAACAAGATGCCTTGGCTCTAATGAAATCGGAAGAAGATAAGGCGTTTCTCGTGAAACAGAGGCAGAAGGGCCGCCCAGGTTCCATGACTGGAGTGGATCTCAAGTTGTCTCGAGCTGAAGAAATCAAGGTGCAAAAGGAACTTGCAAAAATGAACCGACAAATCCAAGAAGCAACTTTTGATATTGGTGAGTTTTTTTTTTATTATTAGTATTCTAAAAAATAGATAAACAAATAAGTAAATAGTTTCATTATAATTGAAAGAAAATTGTACATGAGAGCATGATTTGGCATCTTTATGATTGAGTTTAGATTTTTTAAATAATACCTTTTGATAATTAGAAGTAGGTAATTTAGTACCTATGTATTATTACTATTCTGCTAAAACGACAAGTTTTTATAGTCTTTTTTTTTCTCTTTCTTTTGTTGCTTCTAAAGACGGATGATGAAGACAAGTTCGAAGAAGGAGAAGAAGACACTGAAGAGGACAGCATCTACCAGGAACTTGAGAGCTTGGAGGGAATGGACATCCCTGAAGAAGCTGCAGAAGATTCAGGACCATCTGAGAGCAAGAGGATGAAAGTTTCATTTGCAAGGGGCGTTAAAGAGATTTTAAACATGAAATTGTCCATTTTATTAGATCGATGTAAGGTATCCGACAGAAATGCCACGAGAATTTTAATAGCTATTCTAGAAGCACTAAACCTTGACCCTCTTGAGTAAAAAGTCTCGAAAACTTTATTACATGATAGAAGGCAAATGTTCAGAGAACAATATAATAAAAAAATTTTTGATAAAGTAAACATTTCTGAAAAAGAGCCTGTGGTTGTCCATTGGGACGGTAAACTTTTACCGGGTGTTTTAAAAAATGAACAATGTGAGCGAATAGCTATAGCTATTTCATATGGCGAAAAGGAACAGCTGCTGGGAGTTCCTGTAACAGCAAACAGCTCTGGAGAGGAGCAAGCCGTAGCCGTATATGAATGCCTACATGAATGGGGTCTTCTCAACAACATCGTCAAGGCGATGTGCTTCGACACTACAGCATCCAACACGGGAAGACTCAAAGGAGCATGCGTCATATTGGAGCAAATGTTAGGAAGAGAATTGTTATACCTAGCTTGCCGTCACCATATCTTGGAAATTCTGTTAAGAGGCGTATTCGACACAAAAATGGGATCAACCACTGGACCTCATCCAGACATTTTCAAGAGATTCCTCACTGCGTGGCCCAAGATAGACAAAGGAAAATACGACACAGGTATCAGTGACAATCTAATACAAAAGCAGCTAACTCCAGAAGTAATTGCAAATGTTACTGCTGAATTCGAGACCAAATTAACTGAGAGCCACCCCAGAGATGACTACAAGGAGCTATTGCAGTTGGTTCTCGTATTTGTTGGATCACTAGACGGCAATGTTGTGGGTTTTAGAACTCCAGGAGCCATTCATCACGCTAGGTGGATGGCAAAGGCTATTTACTGCTTAAAAATGTTCATTTTTTTCGTCGTCAATTTAAGATGTCTAAAGAAGAAGAAAGTTCTGTGCGTGCTATTTCTGTTTTCCTAGTTAAAATTTATTGTAAAGCTTGGTTCAATGCCTCAAAAGCTCATCTTGTACCAAAGCAAGATTTAGGTATTTTGCATAGTCTGTTAGACTATAAAGAATGTGACAACGACATTGCAGAAATAGCCCTGACCAAATTTTCGAACCATTTGTGGTATTTGAATGCAAAGTTGGTGGGATTATCGTTTTTTGATCCCACCATTACAGACGATGAAAAGTTGTTAATGGCTAATAAATTGCTCAGTAGCACAGATGAACCATCACAGCACGCTAGGGTTGTAAATCCAAAAGTTAGGAAAGAAAACTTAAAAGAGGTAGTTGATGGAGGATTGGTAAATTTACTTACCAAAGAAACGTTTACATTCTTTGACCAATTTAATATAAAAACAGATTTCCTAAGACAACATCCAAACACCTGGCCTCAAAATAATGACTTCCAAGAAGGATTGAAAATTGTCAAAACATTAAAAGTAGTTAATGATATGGCTGAGCGTGGTGTTAAATTAATAACCGACTTTAACGACCTTCTGACAAAAGATGAAGACCAAAAGCAATATGTCCTGCAATTTGTAAGTAAATGCCGAGCATTATATCCTGACGTTTCAAAAACTACTTTAACAAAAGCTCTAGAATAGATTAGATAACTATGTAAAATTATCAACTCATGTAGGTACTACGTCTGTATCTTTTCTGTGTCTGTTTTGTATGTATTATATACCTAATTTTTATATTTTAAAATAAAAAATGTCATTGGACTTATCAGTATTACTTGTTTTTTTATTATATTTTCTACTTTAAACTCAAAAATATACCAAAAAAAGCAAAATTTATCACTTAATAACAAAATATACGAAGTATGCTCCTAGTGGTACCAGGTCACGCTTTTGGGGCTAAAGGCTGTTGTAACTCGGTTTGACTTAAAATAACAACAATTATGTATAGAATATAAATTTTGAAGAACAACATTAGCTTTCTTTTGAGATATTAAGCGTGTTTCTATTATTTACCGTTCTGGAGTTATGGCTCCATATGTCAGCTTTTTGGCCAAAAATTTGGATTTTTTCAAACTTTGAGCGACGAGCAGCACGGGTTAACGTCGTTTAATCAAGCTCAAATTTCGGCTATCTCAATATCTGGAAAGGGGAATCGTTTTGTGGGGTCCAGACGAACAAGATTCCGACATTTTTTTCCCCCTCTATGAGATCGGGTCACTCTAATATATATATATAATATATATATATATATATATATATATATATATATATATATATATATATATATATATATATATACAACTTTAAGATGCGAAGAAAAAATGATCGAAATGGAAGAACTTAAAAACATAAAATGGACAGTGTTGGGCTTAGCGGAAATAAGAACAGGCGAGTCCACCCTAAAAAGTGGCCATAAATTCTTCTATAAACGCAATGAAAGTAAGAAAATTGGAGGGGTCAGTCTATTTATACATAAAGGAATAGCAGAAAATGTTGTACAGTTCCAAGCCATATCGGAAAGAGTGATTTCAGTAGGCATACCGAAGATGCAAATGTAAGATCATTCAGGTATATGCGCCGACATCAGACAGCGAGGAAGAAGACATTGACCAATTCTACGAAGATATAAATAAAGCATTGCTACACCATAAAACAAGATATATTATAATAATCGATGACTTCAATGCCAAAATAGGGAAACCAGCAAATCCAAATGAGAAGAGTGTCGGGAAGTTTGATTTGGGTACGAGGAACAGCAGAGCATGTTATCAAAATTTGTAAATGAAAATAACTTGTGCGTTATGAATACATTTTTTTCCAAAGCCAGAACATAGACGATGGTATAACAAAAAACGAAATTGAATATGTTTTATCAAATGTCAAGAATATTGTAATCGACACGACAGTCGTGAACACGATAATCATTGAAAAATCATATAAAACACATAAACTACCAAACGCAGAAATAACCAACAGCCCACTCATGACTACAAAACAAATAGCAACATCGAAAAGAGAGAAAAAAAACAAAAATTAGATAGAGACACAAAACCTTATGAAACAGAGAAGACTGAAGAAATGATCCTACACATGGCAGATTAGAATTGGCAGAAATAGACAAAAAAATAAAGAAAAATATCGGAGAATACGTCAAACAGTATAGAAATTCAAAAATAGAAGAAACTTTGGAAGAGGGAAAAAGTTTGAAACATCTAAACAAACAAATGAATGAAAGGAGACATCAAATAATCAAACTTATAAATAACGATAACCAAGAGATCGCACCAATCAAAGAGATAAAGGAAGCTACAGAGAAATATTATCAAATAGAGTGATAGTAAGAAATGTGGGATCTGAAGAAATTCCCGATGTAACACAACGGATGAAATAATGAACGCCCTACAACATATGCTTAACAACAAAGAACCAGGGGACGATGAAATAACTACAGGAATGATAAAGTATGGAGGGGCATCGATAATACAATCTCTTCAAGCTCTATTTAATAGGTGCCTAATAGAAAGTAAAATACCAACACCTTGGGTAAACGCCTTGATTGTGCTTATTTTTAAAAAAGGGAACAAATTTAATTAACCCTAAATTGGACAATTACAGACCCATCAGCTTGTTATCGGTACTATACAAAATCCTCACTAGAATCATAACATATAGATTAACGAACAAATTAGACAGTTATCAACCACGTAAACAAGCGGGATTTAGACGGAGATACAGCATTTTGGACCATCTTCAAACAATTAGATTACTAGAGAAAAACGCAAGTGAATATAAGATCACTTTGTGGATAGGAATGGTTGACTACGAAAAAGCATTTGATTCCGTAGAGATATGAGCAGTCCTAACGTCTCAAGTAACGAGAGTCGATGAAAGATACACAACTCTTCTTGAATACATATATAAAAATGCAATATCGCAAATAATGCTTGAAGAAAAAAAACAAATAAAATCAAAATTAATAGACGAATTAGACAAGGCGACTCGATATCCCCAAAGCTGTTCAGATAATGTCACTCTAATTGCCAACACAAAAAAAAAATTGCAAGAAATGCTGATGAAGTTGAATAACAAGTCTCGAGAAATAGGTCTAAAAATAAACTTCACCTAAACCAAATATTTGAACAATGAAAGTGAAGATAACAGCCAGAAACTGTTAATAGAAGGTGAGAGAATAGGTAAGGTATAAACATTCATATATTTAGGACAAAAAAAATCAAAATATCAAAAAATAATTTAAAGTCTGACTTGGATAGAAGGTCTGGTTCGGAAGGTTACAATCTACATTTAAATAAGACATCCCAAATACAATAAAAGCCATTCGATTAATATATACTGCCGATATTAACATATATATATATATATATATATATATATATATATATATATATATATATATATATATATATATATATATATGAGTACAATTTACAGCGATTCAAGAACAACGTGAATCGCTTTTTTCCGCACTCGTGCCGCTCCTGGAGCGCTTTAGGGACTTCCCTGCAGCACGTGTGCTAGACCAATAAAAAAAAAAAAAAAAAAATATGACACTAAAACGTATAGAAGTATAATAAATAAACTCCAAGTAACCTAAAGAGCAATAAAGAGAAGAATGCTAAATATTAGACTCCAAGATCGTATTCCTAACATCGAGATACGAAGAAGATCAAAAGTGACAGATGTAATACAGCGAATATTTATATTAAGGTGGAATTGGGCGGGGCATGTCGCACGGATGAATGATAACAGATGATCACGCCGTATAGTTGAATAGAAGCCTAGAGAACCCAAAAGAAGGTAGACCACAGACAAGATGGACGGACGACATAAAAAAATTAGCAGGACATGATTGGATGCAAAAAGCAAACAACATCCGACCATGGATGGAATAAGCTAATGATGATGATGATGATGATTATATATATATATATATATATATATATATATATATATATATATATATATATATATATATATATATGTACAAGTATGAAATGCGGATTTTTTTTTCTAAAAAAACATGTTAAATTCGGAAGAATCATAAAAAATGCTTTATTCAAAGTATACTCCATCGCTTGTTATTTTCCCATCTTTCGGGCAATTTGTGAAAAAAAAATCTTCCCCTTTTGCTGCGAACCATTCATCGACCCATTTTTTTCATATCTTGGTACGAACCAAAGCACTGCTCGGCAAGTGCGTGACCCATCAACGCAAACAAGTGGTAATCGGAAGGAGCCAAGTCTGGTGAGTAAGCTGCATGGGGTAGAACTTCCCAGCTGAGTGCTTCCAACGTGTCGCAAACTGGTTTTGCCGTATGTGATGGAGCATTGTCATGAAGAAAAATTACTTTGTATTGCCTCTTTCGGTATTCTGGCCTTTTTTCAAGCAGCGAACGGTTCAAATCGGTCAATTGTTGTTGGTAACGTTTAGTATTAACAGTTTCCCCAGGTTTTAACAGCTCATAATAGACTACGCTCCTCTGGTCCCACCAAACACAGAGCATCGTCTTTCTGCCAAAGCGATTCGGTCTTGCGGTCGATGTGGATGGTGTGCCTGGGTCTACCCATGATTTTTTGCGCTTGGGATTCTCAAAATAAATCCACTTTTCATCCCCTGTAACTATACGATGCAAAAACGACTTCCTTTTGTACCGAGCGAGCAAAATGTCAAACGTGTTTTTGCGCTTTTCCATTTGCCTGTCGTTCAAGTCATGTAGTACCCATCTACCGGTCTTCTGAATCTTTCCCATCTCTCTTAGCGATTGGAAACAGCTTGTTGACTAACGCCCAATTGCTCGGCGAGTTGTTTTTTTTGAGTGTTTGCGAATCATCTTCGTCCAACAATGCTTGCAATTCCACCTCTTCGTATTTTTTTGGCGATTTTCCACGTTCCTTGTCTGCAACATGGAAGTCACCACTTTCGAAACGCCGAAACCATCGTTCACACGTATCTTGCGATGGAGCATGTTCACCATAAGCTTCTCGAAGTAATCGGTATGATTCAACAGCAGTTTTCTTTTGGTACGTGTTGGGTCAAATGAAAATGCTGTTCGCGAATGCTCTTTGTTCGGTATAAATTTCGACATATTGAACACAACAACACAACACTGTGTACACACTTTTCCAATTTATCACTCGTGCGCGTCTGACACTTGTTGATGACACAATAAAAATGGCGCAGTGTCAAATCTTTATAGCCCAAACTACATTGGTGCACCATCTGTTGTCTGAAATCCGCATATACTTGTACACCGGGTATATATATATATATATATATATATATATATATATATATATATATATATATATATATATGTATGTATGTATCTAGCGAATACTATATGCGTAGCTGGGTCTTAGGTCTTAACATGGGTTAAAAATTCAAACACAAAATATGCCACTCGATTTCAGGTGAGCATGAAAAACTGAAACAAAAACGGTAGATTTAAATGACAGACAGAGAGATAATAACCTGAAGAAATCAAGGTCGCCGAAGCCAAAGGGCGGAGGGAATATCCACCCACCCCTTAGACCTCTATACGACAGATTCATGTTTAAAACACTTCTCAAAATTTGTTGATAACAAGTTAATTTGCCTATTTATTTTTATTTACTCTTATTTTATTTACATTGAAAGTAATAGTCTTAAACTTCACATTCAATAATTTAAGATTTGGATTAGCAGTATAAAAATATACATCCGTCGGAAGAGGCTTGTGAAGAGCATGGTAATTTATTGCTTTGATTGAATTAGGCATGCGACGGAGTGATCGTTAGCTTAATGAAATAGCCCTTGAAATGTCAAGTGATCTTATGTACCTTCAAATCATACCGTTAAAATAAATATGATTTAGATACTTATTAATTAATTCTGTTAATGCTATTAACACCATAAAGGAATTGACTAGGAGCTGGTATAGTTGTTACCCATTTTAACCGACATGTGACGTTCGTAATTTTAATTGTTCTCAATTAAATATTATTGAATTAGTAATTCAATTTATATATAAAAAAGGGTTGCAAAATAACTGATTTATGCAGTACTTACTACATTTTTAAATATTTGCAAGATAATGACATATTTCTTAAATACACCATCATTCGCGTTTAATGTCTTGTTTTCCACAGTTTTTCATTATAATTTAATACTAACTATCCAGTCCAAATAATGTGAGAGAAGGCACTGACTCAGAGGGAGGGCGAGGTTTGATGTAATGACTTTTGACTGTAAAGAGATGCATTTTATGGTTTTTAAGAGCAGACTTCGAAGAATTCTAAATTCTGTCTGCGCTGGGATCAGCAATGTTTGGACTAATAAAACGTGACTTGCCACAAAAGGCAAAAAATCTAGGGTTTCGTCCAGTATTAGATGGAATTTTATTTTCTCCACGCCGTTCTATATATTGCTTCTACATTTTAGTATGTTAGATATGACTGTTTGGGTACAGAATTCTAAGAAATTTTAAGAACAGCATTTTAAAAATTGTATTTTGTAGGAACATTTCCTTTCATGCTTTTCGTTTACCGTAGAAGTGCGTTAATATATTTTTTTTTTCTTTTTTCATGTGTTTTTATGGCTTGGCGTATTTTGTTTTTAGAAACACAAATTTACACATTCATACAAGGGACAAATCACAAAAATCACAAACACCCAGTCCTCACATGGAATCGAACCGCTGACCTCTCGAACAACAGCAGGCAAGGCTAACGCCTTAACCCACTGCGCCAATCGGTTCGGGCTAATATACAATAATAATGATAATAAAAATTAAAATTTAGTTTTGCCTGCAAAAACCGCCAATTTTTGACTGACTATTTGATTTTAAACGGTATTTAGAATGAGCAGTAGCACTCATCTGAAAAAAAAACTTATATAACTTAATCTCATATTTATTTGTTGTATTACAAATTTAAGAATTAAAGTTATAGAAGATTTTTAGATTTTTTATATCAGAATTTAAAATATTAATAATAGTATATATGAGGCCATAGTTTCTAGTCCAGCATAGGAAAACAAACGAATCTCAAAAAATAAAATTGTCTGTTCAACGTATTCTCCTTTCAACTTTATAACGTTTAGTGCTGCGGTTGTAAAGTAACTATGTACCTTTCAAAAAAAATTCTGTGTCTTGGCTTGCAAACTTGGCTTTGACAAAAATTATTCCTGCTTCATCTGAATAAACTTTATCTCATTTCCAATGTTTTTTTTTTAGTTTCGGGAATAGGCAATAATCAGAGAGAAAAATATAGGGATGATCAATCAGTTCAAAGCCTAATTTGTTTATTTTTTTCCAAAACTTTCAGCAATTTGACCGGGGCGCATTATCTTCCAAAATCTACACCCCTTTAAACGCTTTACCTCGGCATTGATTCATATTTTTTTTGGCGAAATTTATTTAATTATAAAGAATAATTACTCCAGTCACTGTTTTGCCTCGTTTCAAATAATCTGTAAAAAATATCCTATCCTTAATCCAAAAAACGGAAGCAAGAATCTTTGCTTCTTATTTCTGTACGTGAAACTTTTTGAGGCGAGGTGAGCCAGTATGTTTCCACTCCTTCATTCCTTTGTCTCTGGATCGTATCGATGGACCCACGTTTTATTCATAATTACCATTCAAACCAGAAAATTGTATTTAAAACGGCTGCAAATCAACTTAGGATTTTGTGTCGGCAATCAGACATTTTGAGACCCGTTTAGATAATAATTTTTTATATACCCAAATCAGAAAGGACAATGTGAAAAACACCTTCTTATGAATTGTGTGGAGTCTGTTATACGTTTCAGCTCAATTTGTCTTTTGTCGAAAGTCATTTCATGCACAGCCTCAACATTCTCGGATAGATACAAAAACGGGTTTTCCAGCACGGTGTTCATTACCGATGTTGGTTCTTCTCCCTTAAAATCTTCAACCACATTTTTTATACTAGTGGTAAATTTCCTTAGCGGACAGTCCTTTCAGAAAGAAGGAGAATTTATCCCTGATCGATAGTCTATTTTATTAATTCCCAATTTTTGTATCATATCTTTTTCAAAAATTTACTATAAATTGCACAATAAAATTTGTACCATCAAAGTTTCTGTACGTACCAAATTAAAAACTTTATTTTTGAGCTCGACATTGTGTTGCGCTAACCATGTTAGCGTCATGAGGAGCGATGATTGACTAAATCTAAGAAATAGACTATTTATACTAAAGCAGTGATTTACTCCAATGAAACCAACTAATCACAGACGACGGTTTAGTTTCCGCTTGAGTAACTCGTACAGAGAACAATGAGGAACAGATCGAGCACACGGTCGTTATTTAGATTGTTTTTACATTTCATAATTTCATTATTTTCTTATGCATCTAACAGTTTTGTATCACTTATGTTTTTATTAACCTTAAATTATATAAATGTTACACATAATTATGTTCTTGAGAATGTTCAGAAATACTTGAGTTTTCTGATCTACCGAACCTCAAATGAGTTAAATATTCTTTAAATCTTTTTTGCATCGACGTTCTTGTTTTCCCAACATATTTCTTGTTACAATCATTACAACTTATCTCATATATTCCACTTTTTTTATGTTCGTGGATTTTATTATTCGAACTTCCTAAGATATTTTTTAAACTATCTGATTACTTATAGACTAACGCGGAGACCTACATTATTGACTCTGGTATATTTTGGATTAGATAGTATTGAAACATATTTTGTCTTGTTGACAAATAAAAAAGGAGAAATTTTGAATATTTAACCTAAACTTATTTTATTGATGGCAGGAACACCCATATGTTTGATTTCTACATGGTTTACAAAAGAATTTGTAAATTTACCTATAAGAGAGAAAATTTTTTTAGTGAACAACTCTTTAGAATTCAGTAACAAAACGAAAGGTCTAGTTCTCAACGAAGGTGAAATTTTAATTTCTTTTGACGTTACTTCTTGCAATACCTCCAGAAGTTACTTAGAATGAATGACCTCGTAAAAGAAATTATTCATAAATATTTAATTTTAGCCAAACTTTGCACGGAAGAAAATTCTTTTCAATATATTTAATTTTTTGTTCAAAAGGACGACACAGCAATGGATAATTGCTTATAACCCTTTATGAAAAATTTATTCATGTGTAGGTTTGAAACGGATTCTCGTCAACAATTTGAGGACTTTCCAAGAGTATGGTATATTCAAATATTTTTATCTCTAAATTAAATAGAATATAATGTGACATAACCAGTTTTAACTTTTGAACACAAATTTTAAATAAAGTTCCTATTGTTTTTAGGTTTTCTTCCTGCCATGATATGCCCATCTTGGCTAATGGCTTACGCCCTACTTCTATTATTTAAATTCTTAGGAATTTTTCGACATTTTATATAGTATATATACTTTTTTTAATGATAATCTACAATTACGTTACAGAGTTTTCCAGTTGTCTCAGTTATATTTATGGCGTAAATTTAAATCTGATAGCACAAACTGTCCGAGCCCGTTGATGGTCATACGCACACCCTTCTTGAGTGTTAAATTATCATTATGACGCAATTGTAGTATACTCTCAAAAAAAAACTTCCTACATAATTGTAATATTGTTTTAAAAGTCGTAATGTGAACATTACTAAAACAAGTGTTAGTTTAGGTTAGTTCAGGTTGTATAAATGAGATGTCAGTGCGAACCTACTTTACTAGAAAAAAGTGACTAATGGAAAATCATATTTTAATATTCCGATTTAATAATTAGCTCTTAAAACGGAAATAATCAAAAATGTCAGAAATTAAAACATATTTTCAAATATCTTTAAACTACTAAATGAGATATTTCCTAAAATTTTATAACTTTTGAAGGGAAAATGTCATATGCTTTCGTGGTGAAGATTTTTTAAATCATTTTGTACCTTTTACCAGCCTTCGCTAACACTTGGATACAAAAATCGTCCACAGCTATCTCACTTGATCTATGAAGAAAGAAAATATACATTATGTCATTTTATCCTAGAGGCGCAAGTCCAATTCCAAAGACTCAGAATCGATTAAAAAATTAAACTTGGCATTAAACAAAATTTTAAAAACGTAGATTAAATCCTTTAAAAAAAAGGAATATAATAAATTGATTTATTTACTGTTCAGGGAAAGATTCTAAATTACACTGATATATTTGAAAGTACCAAATTTCATAGTAAGTGTAGATACTGTTGATTGCTGTTAAAGTTTTCTATATTAAAATCAAACTTAAATTAATCACCTAACCTGTGGAGAGTCCATCCACATCAAGTAATGCTACATCTTTGGTACAATGACACTCCACAACAGTTATCACCTCTATAACCAAGCGGTTTACTTTGCACTTGACGCGGTTCGCAAAACCATGTGGTTTATTGACTAGTCA
>CM032446.1:137129290-137189290 GCA_019049505.1 Pachyrhynchus sulphureomaculatus
AAAAAATCAAAGAGGAGAAAGACTATTTGTTCAATGGCATCCAGTAGTGGGGATCCCCCATGTGAAAATTATTTTTGGTAAAAAATCATTCCATCGTTATTAATTCTGTCAGATTATGGCTAACGCCAAGGTATAAACACCTTGGCGTTAGCGAATCCGTTGAGTGAGGTGGATAAATCCTTTTGTCCCTTAGTTCTAAAGTCATGTTATAGGTCCTAGCTGATTCTGTTATCTTCCTACACTCCTTTCTAGCTCTACATTTTGATTTTCAGTCTCTGATGCTTCAGAGTAGCCCACCATCTTTTTTCGGGGACCTTCCTGGGTTTCTAGGCCATATTTAGTATCCACTTCGTTATCTTCTTAATCATTTCCTCTGGATTTTTTTGCATTACGTTCTCATTGTAAACTCTGTGCTTTTATAATTCTTATAAGTTTTCCCTTCGGGTAATTTCTTTATTTTCTTTTCCGTCTCATTTCCTCGTCTCCTGTTATGGTTGGCCCCAAGATTGGGTTCTCATTATCCTTTTCGCCATTATTTTTAAATCTTTGTTTCCTTTTTTTCCCGTTGTGACAATTTCCATTGGTCTTGTCAGTACCTTGTATGGGTCTTTTAATTTGGTTCTTTTACTTAATGTCATGCTTTTAAATAGTGATCTATTCCTACCAAATGCTTGACGTATTTTTAGGATCCTTGACCCCTATTTTGTTCTTCCAGTTTTTTCTATTGTCACGCCTAACCGTTTAGCTGATTTCGAGTATTCTGTGTCCTCTTTTTCCTGATATTATGTGTTTTATTTTTCCTTCTATTATGTCCCTACCAAACTTTTGTGCCTCTTTTAGCAGCCTTTTTTTAATCTTCTTTTATTTTTTCCTATTTTCACCTATTTCACCGCGTAAGCTATTATTTGTATTTGACTGGTCCTGATATTGCTTCTTATCTGATTTCGCCCTTCTTATGATGCCTTCTAGAACCAAGTTAAATATATTGGGGATATTAAACCTCTCTGTTTTATCCATTTATTTGCTTCAAACAAATCTGTTTTTGTTCCGTTGAATCTTATTTTGGCTCTTGTGTTTTCCATGTTCATTTCTACCATTATTCTTTGGTATATCCAAATTTTTCAGTTTTCTTGTCTTTTCTTTCCTCTTGACTGTATCGAAGGCACTTTTAAAGTCAATAAATACCATGCGAGTTTCCCTGTTATGTTTCTATGTTTTGATACCACCTGTTTTAGCGTATGTATTGTATTTACTGTAGATCTGCCCGGTCTGATGCTGCTTTGGTAATCTTCAAGTATTTTTTCGGCGCGCACTTTTTTGACGTTTATCTATTATCTTTGCTAGTTTCTTGTATATCACCCGTAGTAATGTCAATCTACTTATAGTTTCAGCAAATTTTCCTTATCACTCTTTTCTGCAGATGAGTAAGATTAAACAATATACCGATGATCTTTCGTATTCATATTTGTCTCATCAAATAACTCATTCGCTTCTATAGACGTTTTCCCGTTATTTTAGTAACTCCACCTCTATCTCATCCTCTCCCCTGGGTCTTATGATCTTTGAGTGTTCCTATGTCTTCTTATATTTACTCTACTCTGGAAACTTCTCCAGCTTCTTTTTCTTCTTCTGCTCCCTGTTTAGGTCACTCTTCTTCCTCTTTATTTTCCTCTGTCAGTATTGCGTTATATGGTCCTTTCCATATATCCTCCATTTTCTTTAGATCGATTTTTAACTTGCCGTTCTTGCCGTACAATTCTTTATTTTTACCTCGTTTTGCAGCCGGTACAAATACTTCTTTGGCTGTTTTTGTTATTTTTTTCTTCATTTCCTGCGTACTCTTTCTATTTCATCAATATTTGTTCTAGTATGTCTTTTTCACTTGTTTCTTCTAGTTTTTTCCCCTTTCCGCTATTTTAAAGAATTTGGCATCCCATTTTTTTGTTTTATTACTGTATTATAATATTGCTGTATACCTAAGCTTTTTTTTGTTGTTATAACCGAATAATGGTCTATTTCCGCTCGTGTACCTTTCTGGGTTCTTCCTTCTGCTGGGTGTCTTTAGGTGACCTTGCGCTTCTTTTTGTGTTCAAATTTGGTTGGAAGGAAGATCATATCAGTGTTTCCGCTAATTGAAACAGTCTATGGTCGACGTCTTTGGTTTTTGGTATGTGTTGTTCATCTTTCATTCCCTATTGTTTTCTTTAGATATTGTATTTTCATCTCATAATATTATGACTTCATCTTTTTTTAGTAACTTATATAAAATGTTTAAATTTTCATAAAAATCATCTTTTCCAGCCTATTCTGCATTTCTATAATTATGACTATAATGTTTTTATTTTTCGTTTTGAGTCTCAATATAATAATCATTCCGTTAAATGTACTATGTTATTTACTAACTTCTTTCTTAGGTCAAATCCTATTCCGTTACTCTCCTGTGTTTCTTCTTCACTGTACAAAAATGTAATTGCATCGTTTGTTTCTTGTACCGCTATTATAATTATTATATAATTATATACTATATTGTCTATTTTTTTTTGTACATTTAAAACAAAAAGAATGAAATCATTTGAATTGTTGTGGCTGTTACTTGATAGAAATTCATAACGAATGTAATAAAAGACTATTTTTGTCACTAATTTCCACTTTTATTACACTTGCTGCATGACGTGTTTCGTTACACAGTATCTTCGTGGAATGCGGGTTAGTATCCAACTAAATACTGGTTTGTACTTAAGCCCTTACCTAAGGTATTTGTTAATTACTACCATAATCATAAATATACAGGGTGTCCTAGTATTCCGTGTACGTACAGTTACTGTGGATTTCTGGGATGAAAATATGATTATTTAACCCAACTTACTTTAGTCCAAAAATTCGTCAATTTTGAGGTACAGGGTGTCAAAATTATACTTTTATTTTTAATTTCTTAAGTAGCTTTCTTAATAATTGTACTATTTGTACAAGATTCGGTGCTAAGGGGTTTTCTGAGAAGAGAAATCGAAATCAGCTCACAGTTTTTGTTGTAAATTGTAGGGGGCGCCACTTATTGCATTATGTATACTTTTAATGGTCATAACTTTTTTATACCACTCTATATGAGATTTTTAATTAAATGTTCGTATTCTCCGCCTTCTTCTGTCTAAAAAGCTGTCTGGTAAATGTTGCTCCGAGCAACAGTTTCTGAGATAGTGGGATGTGCTTTTTCGAATTTATCAATTTGTGGGTAATCTTTTATGCCCTTAACCTGTTGGTTTTTTACATTCTTACTGTTGGTTGGCCCGTTGGTCTTTAAATTTATTATTGTTGTTAGCCTGTTTGCCTTTAAGCATGATCCAAATTTCAAAGACTATTCTTTTGGACCTGTCCTAAGCCTGGATGAAGTGTGAAGCGTTGTGTATTTGACAATGGTATTAAAAATGGAAACGAACATCCCATTATCTCAGAAACTGATGCTCGGAGCAACATTTACTATGAATGCTTTTTTAGACAGGGGAAGGCGGAAAATACGAATAATTAATTAAAAATATCATACAGATGGTATAAAAAAGTTATAACAATTTAAAAGTATACATAGTGTAATAAATGGCGCCCACAGTAACTCTATGTACAACGGAATACTGGGACACCCTGTATACTTTAGTTGTTATACAAAAACAAACGTGAGTTCGCATGGGCCAGGCAAGTATCTATCTAAGTATCTGTATATGACTTTATAATGAACGAAGAAGCAGAAATAAATACATTAGCTTGTGTTGAAGTCGATCAAACTAATTTCCATAAGACAAATTGCTGGTGACTCATTCATAGGTAGGTTAGGGCGACTATCTACGGGGATTTGACCTCACACTGGCATCTTTAAGAGAAGTGTCAACACCCTAACTAAATTTTTTTTATTTTATTTTTAGGACCATTCTTGTTTCGCTAACATGGAGATGTTTAAGAAAAATAATTCTAGGTAATTGTCAACAGAAAATCTTGATTTAGTGAGCTTTCTTGGCGTTACAGAAAGGCGAATGGCCATTTCTTTTTTGAAGGGCCTCTAAATACTGAAGAATATTGTTTTTAGAATAGAGAATTCAAAAATAATTAAATATGCAGGGTGCACTAAAAGAAATAACGAACGAAGATGATTTCGTTTCTAAAACCGGAAGTGATAGTTTTTTATTCAAATTCTGCACTTGTTTGAATGATATAAAGTCCTCTCCTTTATTATAAAATTTTATAGGCTAGTAATATCGTCTATACCCTGCACATATATATATATATATATATATATATATATATATATTATATATATATATATATATATATATATATATATATATATGTGCTATTATCCCCATTATTGTTCTTCCAATTGGGTATATATATATATATATATATATATATATATATATATATATATATTATATATATATATACCCAATTGGAAGAACAATAATGGGGATAATAGCAGACTACCAAACAACGTGTAATACGTATAGGGTCACCTCAAGATTAGAGGGTAGAGAGAAAAAAAAGGATGTAGAGTTCTCTGTTATCTTACTGTATTTTTATTCTCAAAATTTGGCTTTCGTCTATTGTTATAAACTTCACCAAGAGATCTACAAACCAAAAAAAAACAAATACTTACAGGATAGTTACAGTATGTAGCAAACCTCGAGAAGAATTGTGGGCTTTTTTGATGGGAGGAATAAAAAAGCTCACAATTCTTCTCGAGGTTTGCTACATACTGTAACTATCCTGTAAGTATCTTGTTGACTATTTAAACATTAATACTAACTGATCCTAGTGTTAGTTCTCTTTGATTTGTAGATTCTTCTGGTGAAGTCTATAATAATAGACGAATATATGCATATATTATATATATATATATATATATATATATATATATATATATATATATATATATATATATATATATATATATATATATATATATATTATATATATATATATATATATATATATATATATATATATATATATATATATATATATACATTATATATATATATATATATATATATATATATATATATATATTATATATATTATATAGATATATATATATATATATATATATATATATATATTATATATATATATATATATATATATATATATATATATATATTATATATATATAATTTATATATATTATGGGAAGAGAATCTATCGGGTGTCAACTGTGAGACGTAAATGAAAAATTCATTTTCCTTTCTTAACACTCAATATTTCTTCAATAATTTTCGGACATTTTCAAGAGTAAAGAATTGCGAGTTAATCCCTCTTTGTCTTTAAAAACATAATAAACATTTAAAATAGCGTTTAAGAATCACCTCCAAGAACACAGTGATTCTGGGACGCTATTGTAAACTAGATGTTTACTATGTTTTTAAAGAAAAAGAGAGACTAACTCTCAATTCTTTACTCTTGAAAATGTCAGAAAATTATTGACGAAATACTGAGTATTCATATTTCTGAACAGTTTAAATTTTCATAGCTCTATTCTTTTTTTAAAATTGCATATTTCATTTACATATTTTTTTCATTTAATAGTGATGATACATTTCTAATCAAATTATGTTTAGATACACCCACTTTAAGTAGTTTCTACAAATAATAAATAAAAATAGCAATATAATATTTGATGACATATGCTAATATTACAGCAAAATTTATACATATCACGTTATAAATACCATATGGTCGATTTTCATCAATACTTAATTCGCAACTAACAATATTGCAGTAATTATTACTGTCTATTTTTAAGACCCTGTTTTCATCAAACGCCATAGAAGAGATCAGTTACATTAGTAGAATTTACAGAGAAAAATTACTTGTACCTTTTATATATAATTATGATAATGAATATATACAAAATACAATACATAATTTACACAAATTAAAGGTACATTTCAATATAGCATTTGTATTATAACTATAAAAAATAATTAGTTTAAAACAATCAATCAAAGTAAATCATATTACATTGATTAACTTAGTTTCGATGCCACAAATTTTGATTCATTTTGACATAACAACGAGACATTCATTCTGAAAATATCGGTTTTAGTGATTTGGTAAATTGCTTCTATTTCTTTTCTTTCGAAATTATACCCACATATCACATAAAAGACGTAAAAAAATTCTTTAGAAGACAAAGAACTGTTAGCATTGATAATGTAAACAACTAATATCAAATCAGAATCCCTGAAAAACTATACAATGATATTTTTACTTTTAAAAAGGACACAAATATAGTGGACCTGGCTTAAGTTACTATTGTATGTACGGAATACAGTGCAGTATGGAATACAGTTCGCACGGAATATAACAGAAATGTTATGTCCAAAAGATGGAAAATGTGAAAATAAAATATACATTTACAGCTCATATATACTCATCATTTGAAAAATTCTGTACCTGAAGTTTGCAATTGACAATCTTAGAGAACAATGTATCTTGCAAATTTTTAAATTCAATTTATCACATTATACCTTCAATACACATACTGCTACTGCACAAAATTATAAAATTCTTTTTTTCTTCAACGCACAAAATACCATTTTAATGGTTACCATAATTTATTTTATTTAAACTCCGCCAAGGAGGACGTATGTATACGTGCTCCTGCCGTTCCCAAGCCCGGACAAAAGAGAAGGGTTTTCAGGTTAGACCAGCCATCTACCTGGAGTAAAAACGAAGGAGGGCTCATAGACCCACAAGGATAGCCTCGGAATTGGACAGAACTTTGGCAACGAACTCAGCAAGGAATAGGGCACGCGTCGGGAAGTTCAGACCAAGAAATAAAGCAAACCAGCTACGAATGGCTTGCTGGAATGTAAGATCTTTCGCTGGCAAGGATCAGGAGATCATCATGGAATTGAGTCAGCACGACATCGATACCTGTGCTACCTCCGAAACAAAAAGAAGAGGTAATGGGACGTCAAATTATAACAAATTTTTACTGGCATACTCGGGAAAGCCCAAAGAGACAAGAGCAGCGTCAGGAGTGGCAATACTCCTGAACCGTAAACCAGCGAAAAACATCACCAACATCGATTATGTAAGCGACGGTCTCAGTCCACGTTACATCTCGTATCAGTAAATGCACCTGACACAGGAAGACCACACAAGGAAGCACCAGAATTCTACGACCAGCTGCAAACAATAATGGATGGCCTTCCATCTCAAGAAGGCATAAGTCATACTAGGCGACATGAACGCAAAAATAGGCAACAACAAAATCCCTGGCGTCATGAATCGATGCAACGAAGAAGTCATAAATGAGCGAAGAGAATTATTGACTGCTTATGTTTTATCGACCTGACAAAGGCATTCAACAAAGTTCGACTACGATACGTAGTAAAAGAGCTATAATCAAACGAGGTTCATCCGAATATCATAGACACTATCGTGAAGCTTAACTCGGAAAATACAACGGTGATAAAAACCAGAACCCTTGTGACACAGCAGATAGAGCAAAGGGTGTGAGTACGCCAAGAATGTAGCCTAAGTCCATTAGTAATCGCGGAAGTGCGTAAGTCCAATTATGGCTATTAGCTGGAAAATAAGCAAATCAACGTCATTTGCTACGCAGACGACGCAGTTCTGATCGCTTAAAATGAGGACGACCTTCAACGACTAGTCCGAATTTTCAAAAAGGAAACCGAAGGAGTCGGAATGGAGATCTCAACAAGCAAAACGAAATCGATGGTATATAACGAGAAAACCTCAGAGATGCAAGATAGTCATGAACGAAAAAATAATGTTGCTCCATTATTCAGAATTTCAGAATTCAACTATTTAGAAACGGTTATCTCAGCATATGGGGATCTGAAAGGCATTGTGAAGACCCAAGTTAACAAGGCAGCCAGAATACCAGGGGCTCTGAGAATCCCTATATGGAAAAAGGGTTGTGTGTCCAAGGAAACTAAAGTGAGAACTGCAAGGCATGCATAAGGCCAGTGCTGACATATATCGTAGAAACGAGAGACTATTCAACCCTCGGACTTACGAGATGAGAGTCTTAAAAGCGATAAAACGGGTAATACATTGCTACACCATAGAAAAAGCAACGACATACGAGAGGAGTGCCGGACGGGGGACGTAGTTAAATGGATCAGAGCACGCAGAAGAGGATGGAATAAACACGTTTCCAGGATGGGTGACGAAAGATTGGCAAAGGTTGCAAGAAACGGGAAATCGGACTCGAGGCAACCGCCGGGACGTCCGCCCAAAAGAAGGAAGGACAGTTAGTCAACCGCATCCCAGGAGGGGAACCGAGATGGGTGAAACAAGCCTTGCAGGCTTTCGACAAGGAAAAAAAAAGAAGTGAAATTATTATTATCGATTTTTGCGTCACCTACAATATTGAAACAAATACAGGTTCAAACATTCCGTCAATTACTCTCTTTTATTATTTCATGATAGATATATTACATGGGGTGAAAAGTCCGGAGACTTTTAAATAATAACAGTGTTTTCGCGAAAAATCGATTTTATTCTTCTACATAGTTTTCTTCAAGAGCGATAGGCTTATTCCAGCGATGTTCCAACATTTGGATACCTTTCATATAGTACGATTTGTCAAGCTCTCTAAATTTAAGCCAAAGCTTTTTCCCTAAAGCCATTTTTTTAAATTTAGAAATAGGTAATAATCGCTGGAGGCCAGATTTGGTGAATACAGTAAATGAGAAAGCAATTCATAGCCCAATTAGTCCAATTTCACCATCGATTTTTTTGGAGTTGTGAGCTGGTGCATTATCTTGGCGAAACACTTTTTTCTTGGCTAAATACGGCCTTTTTTTCCTGATCTCACCGTTCAATTGGTCCAATAAACCAACGCAAATGTCTCCGGTAATAATTCGCCCCTTCTCAAGATAGTCGATCAGTATTATTCAATACGCATCCCAAAAAAGAAGGGGAAGGTGTTTTTTAGACACTTCAGTCGGCTTTCATGCGGTGCCAGCCACTCTACAGGCTGCCTGTGAGACTCAGGCGTATAGCGATAGATCCATGTTCGTATATTGTTACAAATCGATGCAAAAACTCCTTTGAATTACGCCGAAACAGTGCCAAACAGCGTTCTGAATCATCGACACGTTGCTGTTTTTGATAAATGGTGGGAGTGCTCAGCAACCATCGGGCACATAGCTTTTTCATATGCAAGTATCCATGCAAAATATGTTTCGCGCATTCTGTTAATATCTTCACGATGTCAGCTATCTCTCTCACTTCCACTTTGGGGTCATCAGAACAGTATGGTTGATTTTTTTTTGTGATTTTTTGGACGTCCGGAATGTGGTGCAACATCGATGCTTGTACGACCACATTTAAGTTCACTAAATCATCGACATATAGTTGCTTTCGACGAAGCAAATGTGCCATAACACTTCTCAAGCCATTTTTTGGTTCTGGCTGTATTTTTCCCATCAAAAAGAAATGTTTAATCAACAAACCAAATTCTTCTTGTTCCATAGTTTTGCAAAAATCGAAAGCATCGCTCTTTCAATCCTTTCACCCCAATATGAGTATCGGTGACACTATGCAGTTGCTGCCTCATCAGTCATTCTCCAGGCATCCGGCGCGACTTGACTCGTGCATACCCATCCCAAGGAGAGATCTTACTTGGTCGGACCATCTTGTCGGACACGGTCCCCTTGATCTTTTATCTTCTACCCTCCAGTTACTACAAGCTTTTGCATGGCATCCACTTTCCTTATAATGTGACCAAAATATTTCAGGTATTGTCTATTAATTCTATTCGAAAGTCGGTCATTTATACCAAGCTCTTCAAGAATAGATACATTAGTACGGTGTTCGGTATATGATACTCTGAGGATTCTTCGATATACCTACATCTCAAACGCATCGATTCGCCTTTTGTCAGCTTGTTTAATGGTCCATGTCTCCGATGCGTAAATTGCTAAGAGGAATATAAGGCTGGATAGCAATCATAACTTTGTATATTTTGTGACAGCTGGATCCATCCAGACCTTAATGAGTTTGATGATAGAGTTTCTAGCCATTGCCAAACGTCTTCTTACTTCCGCTTCACAACCACCATTGTTAGTTATGAGAGATCCCAAACAGTTATCCACTTCTTAATATCTGTCCACGTTTTGTCTGTATCTTCTGTGACTTCTGGAATGTTAAAGTTGATTATTGTTTGGAAAAG
Organism: Pachyrhynchus sulphureomaculatus; assembly: GCA_019049505.1. NCBI lineage: Eukaryota > Metazoa > Arthropoda > Insecta > Coleoptera > Curculionidae > Pachyrhynchus > Pachyrhynchus sulphureomaculatus. The sequence goes on from CM032446.1 coordinate 137,139,486, forward strand.
AGTACTGTCTGACACTGTAATTCTCTTGTTTGCTGTTGTTTTTTTAGAAGTGGCTAGTTTTATTCTCATATGAGCCTTTAATAACTTGTGATTTAAACCACATAGCGCGCCTGGGCGGGATCTTACATTCAATATAGATGACCCCCATCTAGAGCTAATCAGGATATAATCAATCTGATTTTTGGATGATGTTTGAAGGTGATATTAGTGATAGTGAAGCTATTACTAATAGCAAACTGAAGTAGACGATCTCCGCGTTCGTTTCTAACACCAAGCCCATATTATCCAATGATATTCCAAATCTGGTCATTGTCATTTGTACAGCCAATTTTATCATTAAAGGCTCCAATCACCATTATAATCTCTTTTGATGGGATTTTTGTTCAAGTTTCTTCAATCTAGCGTCACTCAAATACCTGTAACTCGCAAACTAGTACATGAAATATCATGAAAATTTTAAACGAATCCTCTGAGAGTTGACACTAACTAAAAATTATATTTGTGCTGCTATCTCTCGGAAGGTCTCGGTACTTTCCACACCATGTAGTCTAATAACAGATCAACTGAAGTTATTGGGTAAGTATTTAAGTATTCCATACTGCTAACGGCTGTCTAACTTTAAAATACATCCCTAAAATAATTTTAAAAAAACTTTTTTATTATAATAAGGATGTTATCTTTATAATAAGAAAGTTATATTTATCTATTTTTTATGGTTAATTATACGTTTTTCATTTAAACATTCTTATTTGTTTAAAATCCTTATGAAGTATTTGATAAACTGTCAAATGTTCAATTACGTATGAAAATATTATTTTTCTTATTTTAAACTTTAAAAAATCGAGTATCATAGGGACACAGCAATAAGGTAATAATATTTGAATTATTATCAACCGATAAAAAATAGTGCTCCTCAATTATTTTAATAATGCAATCCAAATAATAATTTTTCCTTGACAACGTGTTCTTAACAAGATTATTTTATGATTTAAAAAAAAAATCTAATTGACCCAAATACTTTCACAGTGTCCAATAACACAGACATAACATAAAATTATTGATGTCATTAAAGAATGTCTAACTGCAAAAAATAACATCAATTTCTTTCTACCAAACAAACGTGTAATAATTATGTTTGGCAAAACATAAGAAAAACCAGCGCTTTTTCGCCAACTAACTTATTCAGGACCAATATTAATGCCTACTATACAAATTTGGAAAGCTAAAATAATAATAGATTCTATATTCTACAATAAGCTAATGTACGGGCTGTCCAAACGAAATAAACTAAAACATTTCTAAACACAAATGATCACACTTTTAAGTGTCTAAACCAAGCAAACATCACATGTCACTGCTGTAGACCAGCCCGTACTGCTCGTGGCACTACCACGCCCTTGCCTGTAATGGTAAGTATGCGCTGCATTGTTGCTGGTAATTAGATTGCTGTCGCCCATATGCCATTGCCAAACCACCATTAGCCATACATTGTGCCTGTGCTTGGCTAGATTGACAAGCTGAAGATTGTTGTGACCTGGAAGGATCAGAATTTGTTTGAACGCTTGAGGCAGAAGAGGTTGTCTGATTACTGCTGCCTGAACAGGGTTTGCCGTCTTTGACTAGAACTGGAACTGCTACTCGTCGAGGTGAACTGGATGACTGAAAAAAAAAACTGAAGTTATTCGTTTTAAGTACTGTGACTTTAGCTGCTAATTTAAAAAGATTAAATGTTAATGATTTACTTGCTTGCGCTGTCTATTTATATATGTATATATATATATATATATATATATATATATATATATATATATATATATATATATATATATATACACATACACATAAGACTGCTTGTTTACATTTAAACGTGATCTAAGAAGGGCAACTACAAACGATGAGTTTCGTTAAATGTAAGTGTTGTGAGATTTATAAAATTTAAAATATTCAATTCAATGATCCACCGGCTTTCGTTGGATTATTAAAAGAAGCGAAATTTATTTGTGTTTTTAGCTAAAAGTAAAAAGTAAATAATATTATATATATATATATATATATATATATATATATATATATATATATATATATATATATATATATATATATATATATATATATATATATGTATGTATATGTATATATATATATATATATATATATATATATATATATATATATATATATATATATATATATATATATATATATATATATATATACGTATATAGATTAGGGTGACCGCAAAAAATCGATGTCGGAATTTTGTTCGTCTGGACCCCACAAAAACGATTCCCCTTTCCAGATACTGAGATAGCTGAAATTTGAGCTCGATTAAACGACTTTAACCCGTGCCGTTCGTCGCTCAAAGTTTGAAAAAATCCAAATTTTTGGCCAAAAAGCTGACCTATGGAGCCATAACTCCAGAACGGTAAATAATAGAAACACGCTTAATATCTCAAAAGAAAGCTAATGTTGTTCTTCAAAATTTATATTCTATACATAATTGTTGTTATTTTAAGTCAAACCGAGTTACAACAGCCTTTAGCCCCAAAAACGTGACCTGGTACCAGTAGGAGCCAGTTTGGGAGTATTCTAAGAATTTTACGGGTTTTTACGTAATGTGTCTCGGAATTAACATTTTTTTGTTAAAAAGTATTTTGGAACTCAATTTTCAAACATAAAGAGCCTTTTGTTCAAATTTAATCTTTTATTATATGGGGATTACCTGACTAGTTTACCAAAGGAAGACCCGTTTGACAGGTAAAAAGGAGGGTGAATCTAATTTCTATTTTAGGGATGGTGATTTTACTTCAGCGTACAACCGACCTTTTATTTATTCAGTTTAGTTTCTAAAGTGCCTTTGAGCTGGTTAGATCGAACAATTATCTAGTGAAGATATTTTAAGGTTTTTTTTTTAATTTTCCAAGTGTGTGTGTTATTGTTTTTATAACTATTGTAGTATTATTTTAAAAGACATTTGAAAACATTTTATTGAAATTAAACTTTGCAATATATTTTGTTTCATTTTCCAAGTTAACTGTTATTTACCTATTGGCATCTGAAATGGCATCCATATCAGGTGTACAAAGCCGGACCAAGGATAAAATATTTCTTGTGGGCTATCCCATTCACTAGATCACCGGTTGTAAACTACCCTCAAATCATTAAGTTTTGTGTGCTTTATTTTATAATTTACGTACTGTGAAATTAACTGTAAGAGAATCACCAAAACTTACAATACGAGAAGTGTTCATTTTTTGGGAGAAAGCTCGAATCCCGACTAAACATGAGCAAGATGCAATTACTAAGCTGGAAAAAACTTCACGCCGAGTGGAGAACTCTTCAAAAAGACCGGAAGAAAATATCGAAAACGGCCAAGAACAAATTTAAACAGTTTGTTAAAAAAGTTGGATGATCTCTTTGATATTGCTCAACAAGATGCCTTGGCTCTAATGAAATCGGAAGAAGATAAGGCGTTTCTCGTGAAACAGAGGCAGAAGGGCCGCCCAGGTTCCATGACTGGAGTGGATCTCAAGTTGTCTCGAGCTGAAGAAATCAAGGTGCAAAAGGAACTTGCAAAAATGAACCGACAAATCCAAGAAGCAACTTTTGATATTGGTGAGTTTTTTTTTTTTTATTATTAGTATTCTAAAAAATAGATAAACAAATAAGTAAATAGTTTCATTATAATTGAAAGAAAATTGTACATGAGAGCATGATTTGGCATCTTTATGATTGAGTTTAGATTTTTTTTAAATAATACCTTTTGATAATTAGAAGTAGGTAATTTAGTACCTATGTATTATTACTATTCTGCTAAACGACAAGTTTTTATAGTCTTTTTTTTTCTCTTTCTTTTGTTGCTTCTTAAAGACGGATGATGAAGACAAGTTCGAAGAAGGAGAAGAAGACACTGAAGAGGACAGCATCTACCAGGAACTTGAGAGCTTGGAGGGAATGGACATCCCTGAAGAAGCTGCAGAAGATTCAGGACCATCTGAGAGCAAGAGGATGAAAGTTTCATTTGCAAGGGGCGTTAAAGAGATTTTAAACATGAAATTGTCCATTTTATTAGATCGATGTAAGGTATCCGACAGAAATGCCACGAGAATTTTAATAGCTATTCTAGAAGCACTAAACCTTGACCCTCTTGAGTAAAAAGTCTCGAAAACTTTATTACATGATAGAAGGCAAATGTTCAGAGAACAATATAATAAAAAAATTTTTGATAAAGTAAACATTTCTGAAAAAGAGCCTGTGGTTGTCCATTGGGACGGTAAACTTTTACCGGGTGTTTTAAAAAATGAACAATGTGAGCGAATAGCTATAGCTATTTCATATGGCGAAAAGGAACAGCTGCTGGGAGTTCCTGTAACAGCAAACAGCTCTGGAGAGGAGCAAGCCGTAGCCGTATATGAATGCCTATATGAATGGGGTCTTCTCAACACGTCAAGGCGATGTGCTTCGACACTACAGCATCCAACACGGGAAGACTCAAAGGAGCATGCGTCATATTGGAGCAAATGTTAGGAAGAGAATTGTTATACCTAGCTTGCCGTCACCATATCTTGGAAATTCTGTTAAGAGGCGTATTCGACACAAAAATGGGATCAACCACTGGACCTCATCCAGACATTTTCAAGAGATTCCTCACTGCGTGGCCCAAGATAGACAAAGGAAAATACGACACAGGTATCAGTGACAATCTAATACAAAAGCAGCTAACTCCAGAAGTAATTGCAAATGTTACTGCTGAATTCGAGACCAAATTAACTGAGAGCCACCCCAGAGATGACTACAAGGAGCTATTGCAGTTGGTTCTCGTATTTGTTGGATCACTAGACGGCAATGTTGTGGGTTTTAGAACTCCAGGAGCCATTCATCACGCTAGGTGGATGGCAAAGGCTATTTACTGCTTAAAAATGTTCATTTTTCGTCGTCAATTTAAGATGTCTAAAGAAGAAGAAAGTTCTGTGCGTGCTATTTCTGTTTTCCTAGTTAAAATTTATTGTAAAGCTTGGTTCAATGCCTCAAAAGCTCATCTTGTACCAAAGCAAGATTTAGGTATTTTGCATAGTCTGTTAGACTATAAAGAATGTGACAACGACATTGCAGAAATAGCCCTGACCAAATTTTCGAACCATTTGTGGTATTTGAATGCAAAGTTGGTGGGATTATCGTTTTTTGATCCCACCATTACAGACGATGAAAAGTTGTTAATGGCTAATAAATTGCTCAGTAGCACAGATGAACCATCACAGCACGCTAGGGTTGTAAATCCAAAAGTTAGGAAAGAAAACTTAAAAGAGGTAGTTGATGGAGGATTGGTAAATTTACTTACCAAAGAAACGTTTACATTCTTTGACCAATTTAATATAAAAACAGATTTCCTAAGACAACATCCAAACACCTGGCCTCAAAATAATGACTTCCAAGAAGGATTGAAAAATTGTCAAAACATTAAAAGTAGTTAATGATATGGCTGAGCGTGGTGTTTAAATTAATAACCGACTTTAACGACCTTCTGACAAAAGATGAAGACCAAAAGCAATATGTCCTGCAATTTGTAAGTAAATGCCGAGCATTATATCCTGACGTTTCAAAAACTACTTTAACAAAAGCTCTAGAATAGATTAGATAACTATGTAAAATTATCAACTCATGTAGGTACTACGTCTGTATCTTTTCTGTGTCTGGTTTTGTATGTATTATATACCTAATTTTTATATTTTAAAATAAAAAATGTCATTGGACTTATCAGTAGGATTTGAGTATTACTTGTTTTTTTATTATATTTCTACTTTAAACTCAAAAATATACCAAAAAAAAAGCAAAATTTATCACTTAATAACAAAATATACGAAGTATGCTCCTAGTGGTACCAGGTCACGCTTTTGGGGCTAAAGGCTGTTGTAACTCGGTTTGACTTAAAATAACAACAATTATGTATAGAATATAAATTTTGAAGAACAACATTAGCTTTCTTTTGAGATATTAAGCGTGTTTCTATTATTTACCGTTCTGGAGTTATGGCTCCATATGTCAGCTTTTTGGCCAAAAATTTGGATTTTTTCAAACTTTGAGCGACGAGCAGCACGGGTTAACGTCGTTTAATCAAGCTCAAATTTCGGCTATCTCAATATCTGGAAAGGGGAATCGTTTTGTGGGGTCCAGACGAACAAGATTCCGACATTTTTTTCCCCCTCTATGAGATCGGGTCACTCTAATATATATATATATATATATATATATATATATATATATATATATATATATATATATATATATATATATATACAACTTTAAGATGCGAAGAAAAAATGATCGAAATGGAAGAACTTAAAAACATAAAATGGACAGTGTTGTGCTTAGCGGAAATAAGAACAGGCGAGTCCACCCTAAAAAGTGGCCATAAATTCTTCTATAAACGCAATGAAAGTAAGAAAATTGGAGGGGTCAGTCTATTTATACACAAAGGAATAGCAGAAAATGTTGTACAGTTCCAAGCCATATCGGAAAGAGTGATTTCAGTAGGCATACCGAAGATGCAAATGTAAGATCATTCAGGTATATGCGCCGACATCAGACAGCGAGGAAGAAGACATTGACCAATTCTACGAAGATATAAATAAAGCATTGCTACACCATAAAACAAGATATATATATAATAATCGGTGACTTCAATGCCAAAATAGGGAAACCAGCAAATCCAAATGAGAAGAGTGTCGGGAAGTTTGATTTGGGTACGAGGAACAGCAGAGCATGTTATCAAAATTTGTAAATGAAAATAACTTGTGCGTTATGAATACATTTTTTCCAAAGCCAGAACATAGACGATGGTATAACAAAAAACGAAATTGAATATGTTTTATCAAATGTCAAGAATATTGTAATCGACACGACAGTCGTGAACACGATAATCATTGAAAAATCATATAAAACACATAAACTACCAAACGCAGAAATAACCAACAGCCCACTCATGACTACAAAACAAATAGCAACATCGAAAAGAGAGAAAAAACAAAAATTAGATAGAGACACAAAACCTCATGAAACAGAGAAGACTGAAGAAATGATCCTACACATGGCAGATTAGAATTGGCAGAAATAGACAAAAAAATAAAGAAAAATATCGGAGAATACGTCAAACAGTATAGAAATTCAAAAATAGAAGAAAACTTTGGAAGAGGGAAAAAGTTTGAAACATCTAAACAAACAAATGAATGAAAGGAGACATCAAATAATCAAACTTATAAATAACGATAACCAAGAGATCGCACCAATCAAAGAGATAAAGGAAGCTACAGAGAAATATTATCAAATAGAGTGATAGTAAGAAATGTGGGATCTGAAGAAATTCCCGATGTAACAACGGATGAAATAATGAACGCCCTACAACATATGCTTAACAACAAAGAACCAGGGGACGATGAAATAACTACAGGAATGATAAAGTATGGAGGGGCATCGATAATACAATCTCTTCAAGCTCTATTTAATAGGTGCCTAATAGAAAGTAAAATACCAACACCTTGGGTAAACGCCTTGATTGTGCTTATTTTTAAAAAAAGGGAACAAATTTAATTAACCCTAAATTGGACAATTACAGACCCATCAGCTTGTTATCGGTACTATACAAAATCCTCACTAGAATCATAACATATAGATTAACGAACAAATTAGACAGTTATCAACCACGTAAACAAGCGGGATTTAGACGGAGATACAGCATTTTGGACCATCTTCAAACAATTAGATTACTAGAGAAAAAAAGCAAGTGAATATAAGATCACTTTGTGGATAGGAATGGTTGACTACGAAAAAGCATTTGATTCCGTAGAGATATGAGCAGTCCTAACGTCTCAAGTAACGAGAGTCGATGAAAGATACACAACTCTTCTTGAATACATATATAAAAATGCAATATCGCAAATAATGCTTGAAGAAAAAACAAATAAAATCAAAATTAATAGACGAATTAGACAAGGCGACTCGATATCCCCAAAGCTGTTCAGATAATGTCACTCTAATTGCCAACACAAAAAAAAAATTGCAAGAAATGCTGATGAAGTTGAATAACAAGTCTCGAGAAATAGGTCTAAAAATAAACTTCACCTAAACCAAATATTTGAACAATGAAAGTGAAGATAACAGCCAGAAACTGTTAATAGAAGGTGAGAGAATAGGTAAGGTATAAACATTCATATATTTAGGACAAAAAAAATCAAAATATCAAAAAATAATTTAAAGTCTGACTTGGATAGATAGAAGTCTGGTTCGGAAGGTTACAATCTACATTTAAATAAGACATCCCAAATACAATAAAAGCCATTCGATTAATATATACTGCCGATATTAACATATATATATATATATATATATATATATATATATATATATATATATATATATATATATATATATGAGTACAATTTACAGCGATTCAAGAACAACGTGAATCGCTTTTTCCGCACTCGTGCCGCTCCTGGAGCGCTTTAGGGACTTCCCTGCAGCACGTGTGCTAGACCAATAAAAAAAAAAAAAAAAAAAAAAATATATGACACTAAAACGTATAGAAGTATAATAAATAAACTCCAAGTAACCTAAAGAGCAATAAAGAGAAGAATGCTAAATATTAGACTCCAAGATCGTATTCCTAACATCGAGATACGAAGAAGATCAAAAGTGACAGATGTAATACAGCGAATATTTATATTAAGGTGGAATTGGGCGGGGCATGTCGCACGGATGAATGATAACAGATGATCACGCCGTATAGTTGAATAGAAGCCTAGAGAACCCAAAAGAAGGTAGACCACAGACAAGATGGACGGACGACATAAAAAAATTAGCAGGACATGATTGGATGCAAAAAGCAAACAACATCCGACCATGGATGGAATAAGCTAATGATGATGATGATGATGATGATTATATATATATATATATATATATATATATATATATATATATATATATATATATATATATGTAAAGTATGAAATGCGGATTTTTTTTTCTAAAAAAACATGTTAAATTCGGAAGAATCATAAAAAATGCTTTATTCAAAGTATACTCCATCGCTTGTTATTTTCCCATCTTTCGGGCAATTTGTGAAAATCTTCCCCTTTTGCTGCGAACCATTCATCGACCCATTTTTTCATATCTTGGTACGAACCAAAGCACTGCTTCGGCAAGTGCGTGACCCATCAACGCAAACAAGTGGTAATCGGAAGGAGCCAAGTCTGGTGAGTAAGCTGCATGGGGTAGAACTTCCCAGCTGAGTGCTTCCAACGTGTCGCAAACTGGTTTTGCCGTATGTGATGGAGCATTGTCATGAAGAAAAATTACTTTGTATTGCCTCTTTCGGTATTCTGGCCTTTTTTTCAAGCAGCGAACGGTTCAAATCGGTCAATTGTTGTTGGTAACGTTTAGTATTAACAGTTTCCCCAGGTTTTAACAGCTCATAATAGACTACGCTCCTCTGGTCCCACCAAACACAGAGCATCGTCTTTCTGCCAAAGCGATTCGGTCTTGCGGTCGATGTGGATGGTGTGCCTGGGTCTACCCATGATTTTTTGCGCTTGGGATTCTCAAAATAAATCCACTTTTCATCCCCTGTAACTATACGATGCAAAAACGACTTCCTTTTGTACCGAGCGAGCAAAATGTCAAACGTGTTTTTGCGCTTTTCCATTTGCCTGTCGTTCAAGTCATGTAGTACCCATCTACCGGTCTTCTGAATCTATCCCATCTCTCTTAGCCGATTGGAAACAGCTTGTTGACTAACGCCCAATTGCTCGGCGAGTTGTTTTTGTGTTTGCGAATTTTTCGTCCAACAATGCTTGCAATTCCACCTCTTCGTATTTTTTTGGCGATTTTCCACGTTCCTTGTCTGCAACATGGAAGTCACCACTTTCGAAACGCCGAAACCATCGTTCACACGTATCTTGCGATGGAGCATGTTCACCATAAGCTTCTCGAAGTAATCGGTATGATTCAACAGCAGTTTTCTTCAAATGAAAACAAAAAATTAATGCTGTTCGCGAATGCTCTTTGTTCGGTATAAATTTCGACATATTGAACACAACAACACAACACTGTGTACACACTTTTCCAATTTATCACTCGTGCGCGTCTGACACTTGTTGATGACACAATAAAATGGCGCAGTGTCAAATCTTTATAGCCCAAACTACATTGGTGCACCATCTGTTGTCTGAAATCCGCATTTCATACTTGTACACCGGGTATATATATATATATATATATATATATATATATATATATATATATATATATATATATATGTATGTATGTATCTAGCGAATACTATATGCGTAGCTGGGTCTTAGGTCTTAACATGGGTTAAAAATTCAAACACAAAATATGCCACTCGATTTCAGGTGAGCATGAAAAACTGAAACAAAAACGGTAGATTTAAATGACAGACAGAGAGATAATAACCTGAAGAAATCAAGGTCGCCGAAGCCAAAGGGCGGAGGGAATATCCACCCACCCCTTAGACCTCTATACGACAGATTCATGTTTAACACTTCTCAAAATTTGTTGATAACAAGTTAATTTGCCTATTTATTTTATTTACTCTTATTTTATTTACATTGAAAGTAATAGTCTTAAACTTCACATTCAATAATTTAAGATTTGGATTAGCAGTATAAAAATATACATCCGTCGGAAGAGGCTTGTGAAGAGCATGGTAATTTATTGCTTTGATTGAATTAGGCATGCGACGGAGTGATCGTTAGCTTAATGAAATAGCCCTTGAAATGTCAAGTGATCTTATGTACCTTCAAATCATACCGTTAAAATAAATATGATTTAGATACTTATTAATTAATTCTGTTAATGCTATTAACACCATAAAGGAATTGACTAGGAGCTGGTATAGTTGTTACCCATTTTAACCGACATGTGACGTTCGTAATTTTAATTGTTCTCAATTAAATATTATTGAATTAGTAATTCAATTTATATATAAAAAAGGGTTGCAAAATAACTGATTTATGCAGTACTTACTACATTTTTAAATATTTGCAAGATAATGACATATTTCTTAAATACACCATTCGCGTTTAATGTCTTGTTTTCCACAGTTTTTCATTATAATTTAATACTAACTATCCAGTCCAAATAATGTGAGAGAAGGCACTGACTCAGAGGGAGGGCGAGGTTTGATGTAATGACTTTTGACTGTAAAGAGATGCATTTTATGGTTTTTAAGAGCAGACTTCGAAGAATTCTAAATTCTGCGCTGGGATCAGCAATGTTTGGACTAATAAAACGCGACTTGCCACAAAAGGCAAAAAATCTAGGGTTTCGTCCAGTATTAGATGGAATTTTATTTTCTCCACGCCGTTCTATATATTGCTTCTACATTTTAGTATGTTAGATATGACTGTTTGGGTACAGAATTCTAAGAAATTTTAAGAACAGCATTTTAAAAATTGTATTTTGTAGGAACATTTCCTTTCATGCTTTTCGTTTACCGTAGAAGTGCGTTAATATATTTTTTTTTCTTTTTTCATGTGTTTTATGGCTTGGCGTATTTTGTTTTTAGAAACACAAATTTACACATTCATACAAGGGACAAATCACAAACACCCAGTCCTCACATGGAATCGAACCGCTGACCTCTCGAACAACAGCAGGCAAGGCTAACGCCTTAACCCACTGCGCCAATCGGTCGGGCTAATATACAATAATAATGATAATAAAAATTAAAATTTAGTTTTGCCTGCAAAAACCGCCAATTTTTGATTGACTATTTGATTTTAACGGTATTTCAGAATGCATGAGCGTACTGACTATTTGATTTTAACGGTATTTAGAATGAGCAGTAGCACTCATCTGAAAAAAACTTATATAACTTAATCTCATATTTATTTGTTGTATTACAAATTTAAGAATTAAAGTTATAGAAGATTTTTAGATTTTTTATATCAGAATTTAAAATATTAATAATAGTATATGAGGCCATAGTTTCTAGTCCAGCATAGGAAAACAAACGAATCTCAAAAAATAAAAATTGTCTGTTCAACGTATTCTCCTTTCAACTTTATACGTTTAGTGCTGCGGTTGTAAAGTAACTATGTACCTTTCAAAAAAAAATTCTGTGTCTTGGCTTGCAAACTTGGCTTTGACAAAATTTATTCCTGCTTCATCTGAATAAACTTTATCTCATTTCCAATGTTTTTTTTTAGTTTCGGGAATAGGCAATAATCAGAGAGAAAAATATAGGGATGATCAATCAGTTCAAAGCCTAATTTGTTTATTTTTTTCCAAAACTTTCAGCAATTTGACCGGGGCGCATTATCTTCCAAAATCTACACCCCTTTTAAAACGCTTTTACCTCGGCATTGATTCATATTTTTTTTGGCGAAATTTATTTAATTATAAAGAATAATTACTCCAGTCACTGTTTTGCCTCGTTTCAAATAATCTGTAAAAAATATCCTATCCTTAATCCAAAAAACGGAAGCAAGAATCTTTGCTTCTTATTTCTGTACGTGAAACTTTTTGAGGCGAGGTGAGCCAGTATGTTTCCACTCCTTCATTCCTTTGTCTCTGGATCGTATCGATGGACCCACGTTTTATTCATAATTACCACTCAAACCAGAAAATTGTATTTAAAACGGCTGCAAATCAACTTGGATTTTGTGTCGGCAATCAGACATTTTGAGACCCGTTTAGATAATAATTTTTTATACCCAAATCAGAAAGGACAATGTGAAAAACACCTTCTTATGAATTGTGTGGAGTCTGTTATACGTTTCAGCTCAATTTGTCTTTTGTCGAAAGTCATTTCATGCACAGCCTCAACATTCTCGGATAGATACAAAAACGGGTTTTCCAGCACGGTGTTCATTACCGATGTTGGTTCTTCCTCCCTTAAAATCTTCAACCACATTTTTTATACTAGTGGTAAATTTCCTTAGCGGACAGTCCTTTCAGAAAGAAGTAATTTATCCCTGATCGATAGTCTATTTTATATTAAATTCCCAATTTTTGTAGATCATATCTTTTTCAAAAATTTACTATAAATTGCACAATAAAATTTGGTACCATCAAAGTTTCTGTACGTACCAAATTAAAAACTTTATTTTTGAGCTCGACTTGTGTTGCGCTAAACATGTTAGCGTCATGAGGAGCGATGATTGACTAAATCTAAGAAATAGACTATTTATACTAAAGCAGTGATTTACTCCAATGAAACCAACTAATCACAGACGACGGTTTAGTTTTGCTTGAGTAACTCGTACAGAGAACAATGAGGAACAGATCCACGGTCGTTATTTAGATTGTTTTTACATTTCATAATTTCATTATTTCTTATGCATCTAACAGTTTTGTATCACTTATGTTTTTATTAACCTTAAATTATATAATGTTACACATAGTTATGTTCTTGAGAATGTTCAGAAATACTTGAGTTTTCTGATCTACCGAACCTCAAATGAGTTAAATATTCTTTAAATCTTTTTTGCATCGACGTTCTTGTTTTCCCAACATATTTCTTGTTACAATCATTACAACTTTATCTCATATATTCCACTTTTTTTACGTTCGTGGATTTTATTATTCGACTTCCTAAGATATTTTTTAAACTATCTGATTACTTATAGACTAACGCGAGAACCTACATTATTGACTCTGGTATATTTTGGATTAGATAGTATTGAAACATATTTTGTCTTGTTGACAAATAAAAAAGGAGAAATTTTGAATATTTAACCTAAACTTATTTTATTGATGGCAGGATCACCCATATGTTTGATTTCTACATGGTTTACAAAAGAATTTGTTAATTTACCTTAAGAGAGAAAATTTTTTAGTGAACAACTCTTTAGAATTCAGTAACAAAACGAAAGGTCTAGTTCTCAACGAAGGTGAAATTTTAATTTCTTTTGACGTTACTTCTTGCAATATCTCCAGAAGTTACTTAGAATGAATGACCTCGTAAAAGAAATTATTCATAAATATTTAATTTTAGCCAAACTTTGCACGGAAGAAAATTCTTTTCAATATATTTAATTTTTTGTTCAAAAGGACGACACAGCAATGGATAATTGCTTATCACCCTTTATGAAAAAATTTATTCATGTGTAGGTTTGAAACGGATTCTCGTCAACAATTTGAGGACTTTCCTCCCCGTATGGTATATTCAAATATTTTTATCTCTAAATTAAATAGAATATAATGTGACATAACCAGTTTTAACTTTTGAACACAAATTTTAAATAAAGTTCCTATTGTTTTAGGTTTTCTTGCCATGATATGCCATCTTTGGCTAATGGTACTCCCTACTTCTATTATTCTAAATTCTTAGGAATTTTTCGACATTTTATATAGTATATATACTTTTTTTAATGATAATCTACAATTACGTTATAGAGTTTTCCAGTTGTTTCAGTTATATTTATGGCGTAAATTAAATCTGATAGCACAAACTGTCAGAGCCCTTGATGGTCATACGCACACCTTCTTGAGTGTTAAATTATCATTATGACGCAATTGCAGTATACTGTCAAAAAAAATTCCTACATAATTGTAATATTGTTTTAAAAGTCGTAAGTGAAAATTACTAAAACAAGTGTTACTTTAGGTTAGTTCAGGTTGTATAATGAGATGTCAGTGCGAACCTACTTTACTAGAAAAAATGACTAATGGAAAATCATATTTTAATATTCCAATTTAATAATTATTTAAAACTGAAATAATCAAAAATGTCAGAAATTAACATATTTCAAATATCTTTAACTAAAATGAGATATTTCCTAAAATTTTATAACTTTTGAAGAAAATGTCATATGCTTTCGTGGTGAAGATTTTTTAAATCATTTTGTACCTTTTACCAGCCTTCGCTAACACTTGGATACAAAATCGTCCACACTATCTCACTTGATCTATGAAGAAATATACATTATGTCATTTTATCCTAGAGGCGCAAGTCCAATATCCAAAGACTCAGAATCGATTAAAAAATTAAACTTGCATTAAAAAAAATTTTAAACGTAGATTAAATCCTTTAAAAAAGAATATAATAAATTGATTTATTTACTGTTCAGGAAAGATTCTAAATTACACTGTATATTTGAAGTACCAAATTTCATAGTAAGTGTAGATACTGTTGATTGCTGTTAAAGTTTTCTATATTAAAATCAAAACTTAATTAATCACCTAACTTGTGGAGAATCCATCAACATCAAGTAATGCTACATCTTTGGTACAATGACACTCCACAACAGTTATCACCTCTATACCAAGCAGTTTACTTTTGCACTTGACGCGGTTCGCAAACCATGTTATTGACTAGTCAATCATCACTGATGATGAAGCTAACATAGTAAGCGAAACGCGCGTCGAGGGCAAAAATAAAGTGTTTGGTGTAGTGGTGATAACTATCTTTTAATAAAGTATCGCTATTATTTTAATAATAGGAAATATTACTTGTTAGCTAAATTACTGCACCACTCTTATGTCGTTGGATAAAATATGTTTCTGTTAATCCAAACTAATGATGAGCATCGACCTCAGGATGAAATCTATTGCCCTTGCATTACAAGTACACTCAACTAACACAGCAGCAATGTTTTAGGAAGTGTATATTTATAAGTACGTTCCTCCCTGATTTCGCAATATCGCAAATTTTGGCCTCAATACCGAAGTCAATAGTGTTTCAGTTTCAACTACTTTTTGTTAGCACCCTGTTACCTATGGCGTAGCCGTATAAATTTTTATACTCTCGCTCGTAAGTTTTGCTCTTGGAGGTTCACATCAGGTAATGCTGAGTTTGTTAGCTATCTTCCCATATATGCTTGTTAAATCTTTGGTACTATATTGATTGTGTTGCAATTGATGAAAGAGAAGATCGCTAGATTTTCCGGATTTTCCATTATTCTTGCCCTCCAGTACCATACACACGTTAACTTTACTGACGGTATTCGTCCGATAAGCCAATATATATTTCTGTGTATTTTTCCGGCTTCTAAATACATATTTCGATTGATTTTAGGCCAGGTCTTTTCTAATAAACTTTTTATGAAAATGTACCAACAATAAAAATATGTCTCTCATAATACATTGATAACTGATGTGCAGGGATTTGTTACTAATATTTACTGCTATCGCAGTTGCTCTACCAGGAATATAGACCTAGCCCAGATACATTTAAATAGAAAGATTGACTTTTAAGGGGTTCGTTTTAACGTTATCGAACGTTTGAATGTCGTTGTACGTTGCTGAACTATCCACAAATTTTCGGACAGTCCATCCTGCTGCTACAAGTAGCATAGGTGGTTATTTTTTGAGATCAAGATGTCGCTTAACGTAGTTTACCTTGAGTTAATATCTGATTTGTCAAGATAGTTCGATCTCGATTACTTGTTTGTTTCCGAGGATCGGCGCCAGAGCATTTGTAATAAGGCATATACAATATATATGTTGAGCCATCTATATCGTTGGTTCCCAACTGGTGTGCCACGATCCAAAAGGGGGGTCGCCTTGGCTTTTTTAGGGGGTCGCCTGTTATTAATTTCACGACCTCTGTTGCCTCTCGAAGAAACGTGTAAAAGAGAGAAGTTACGAGAGGGAAGCTTGACGTTCCGCCGAGCTGAGAATAATTGAGAAAGTACTCCCAACTGATATATAAGCAACAAGCAGAGTCGTAGGGGACAAGCTTCAGTTATTCAGTCGCGAGTTTAAACTTTCAAATATAAATATAAGTATATAGATAAATTGTGTGAACACAATTCGTCTTCGACAGGCACGCCTAGAAACAGACTCTTCGCTATTATTTATGGTTTTGGTAAGCAAAAAACATTAAATAATGATAATTTAAAATTTTTAAACATTTTTTAAAATTATTTTGAAGTATTTTATTTTTCAGATATCAACGTCATGGAGAAAAAAAGAAAATATTTGGAGAACTATTTAATATTTGGATTTTCAATTGTTATTAACGCCGGATTTAGAAAGCCACAGGGTGTTCTATGCAATGCTGTTCTTAGTGCTGAATCTATGAAACCCTCAAAGCTCAGAAGTCACTTAGAAACACAGCATTCCGAACATATTACAAAAGACTTGGACTTTTTTAAACGACATGACGCTGCCTTGAAAAAACAAAAGTTGGATTTTACTGGGACGTTTCAAAAATAAAGCCAAGCTGTAGTTCGGGCATCATATGAAATTGCTTTGGTAATTCCAGAAAATAAAAAACCCCATACAACTGCAGAAACCCTCATCAAATCCTTTTTATTAAAGTCGGTTAAGCTAATTTTTGGAGAAAGGAGTAAGATTAAAATGTGTAATATATCCTTGTCCAACAACACAATTCAGAGACGCATTTCAGACATGTCCACAGACGTGATGGAACAAATTTTATCTAAAATAAAGGCATCTCCTGTCTTTTCCTTTCAACTTTACGTGTCTACCGATGTTAGTTCATGTTCCCAGTTTCTCGTTGCATGAGATATATTCACTTGGAGAACATTAAAGAAGAGTTTCTGTTTTGTAAAGCACTAAAAACTACTGCGAAAGGTAAAGACGTCATGAAGATGATAAGTTCATTCTTTGAAAGTAATGACTTGACAATGGCAATGGAAAAACTTGTGAGGAATATGTTTTGATGGAACACCAGCCATGCTTGGATCGAGGTCGGGCTTTCAGTGAAAAGTTAAAGAGCTTGCACCCCAAGCAAAGGGACTGCACTCCATGATTCACCGATTTACCCTTGCTACCAAGACTCTTCCAAAGCATTTGCAAGAAGTGCTCGACTCTTTGGTCATAATTGTCAATTATATAAAATCTATTCTCTCAATCCTCGTCTATTCAAGGAACTATGCAAAAACATGAAATTCTTCTTTTCTACAACACTAAACATGAGTTTATGATACATTTTAATGATGCGACCTGGATCCAAAGAGTAGCTTATTTATCTGATATCACAGATCAGCTAAACAAGCTAAATTTAAAACTGCAGGGTAAGGAAACGCACATTATTCACTTCATAGATAACATCTAGACGTTCGTATTAAAGCTGCAAAAGTGTAAAGTAAATCTGGCAAACTTTACCACGTTTGAATACCTTTACCCCAAGACTGAAGATTCGGAGACAGAAATTGTCGATAATCTAAGAGAGGAAATTAATAGCCACCTTCAAGCCCTTGAATCTGAAATAAACGTTATTTCCCTGTGTTCTCTGAACCAGAAGCTTCATTAGTACGAAACCCATTTCACGTATCTTTGTGAATTTTTGGAGCTGCGAATTGACTCCTCAGCGAGGGATTTATATATACGAGGCTGGTTTGAAAAGTCCGTGCAAAAATAAAAACTACTTATGTGTTTGGGGTAAACCTTTTTTATTTTTCGACATAGTCTCCTTTTAGGCTTATTCACTTCGTCCAACGATGTTCTAGTTTGTTGATCCCTTCCGAATAATAGGATTTGTCCAAGTCTGCAAAATATCCATTAGTGTCTGCAATCACCTCCTCGTTTGAATAAAATCTTTGTCCTGCCAGCCATTTCTTCAAATTGGGGAACAAATAGTAGTCCGAGGAAGCCAAGTCTGGAGAATTGGGGGGGGATGTGAAACGAGTTGGAATCCTATTTCCATTAATTTTGCGACCACAACTGCTGAGGTGTGTGCTGGTGCGTTGTCATGATGGAAAAGGACTTTCTTGTGGGCCAATCGCGGGCGTTTTTCTTGCAGCTCGGTTTTCAAACGGTCCAATAACGATGAATAATATTCACCTGTAATAGTTTTACCCTTTTCCAGATAGTCGATGAGGATTATCCCTTGCGAATCCCAAAAGACAGACGCCATAACCTTTCCGGCCGAAGGAACGGTCTTCGCCTTTTTTGGTGTAGATTCCCCCTTGGTAACCCATTGTTTAGATTGTTGTTTGATCTCAGGAGTATAGTAATGTATCCATGTTTCATCCACAGTGACGAAACGACGCTTAAAGTCCTCCGGATTCTTCTGGAACAGCTGCAAACCATCCTTGCAACACTTCACACGATTCCGTTTTTGGTCAAGCGTGAGCAATCGCGGCACCCATCTTGCGGATAGCTTTCTCATGTCCAAATGTTTATGCAAAATATTATGTACCCGTTCAGTCGAGATGTCCACAGCACTAGCAACCTCACGCACCTTAACTCTTCTGTCATCCATCACCATATCATGGATTTGATCAATGATTTCTGGAGTCGTAACCTCCACAGGCGGTCCAGAACGTTCATCAGCGTCACTTGTGCCCATATGGCCAATCCGAAAATTTTGAAACTACTTATAAAAACTGTTCTAATCGAAGGTGCAGAGTCATCATAATGTTTATCAAGCTTCTCTTTAGTCTCCTGAGGCGTTTTGCCTTTCATAAAGTAATGTACTTTCCAAACCAGCCTCATATATATATATATATATATATATATATATATATATATATATATATATATATATATATATACATATATATGTATGTATAGATATATATATATATATATATATATATATATATATATATATATATATATATACATATTTATGTATGTATATATATATATATATATATATATATATATATATACATATATATATATATATATATATATATACATATATATGTATATATATATATATATATATATATATATATATATATATATATATATATATATATATACATATATATGTATGTATGTATGTATATATATATATATATATATATATATATATATATATATATATATATATATATATATACATATATATGTATGTATATATATATATATATATATATATATATATATATATATATATATATATATATATACATATATTCATATATATATATACATATATATATATACATATATATATATATATATATATATATATATATATATATATATATATATATATATATATATACAGTCCCTGGCCAAATTATTAGACGCACTGTATTTTTTTTAGTAATTTTATGTTTCTTAAGAGTTTTTATGCAATAATGGTATATTTAAACTACAATATTATTGATTTTTATTTAAAAGAATTGTTGTAGACTACATATTTGTATTTATTTTTAACATATGGCAACACTGTGTTGACAAAGTGATACATGAACGTAAATAAGTACAAACCTGTATCAGTCGCGATCGGAATCGAGTCAGGTACGGACGTGTTTCTGTGGCTTTATGGACTGTGATTGTTTGTTTAACAGTTTTATACTACTCAGTTATTAGTTTATTTTGTATGCAGTGTTTTAAAAAAGTAATTGGACTATTTTCATTATGGGTAGAAAAGGCGATCTTTCACCAAGTAAAAAAGCTGAAGTGAAGGCCCTTGTGATTGCGAAAACATTTACAAACCGAGAAATATCACGAAGATTGGAGGTTTCTGAAGCTAGTGTACGACGCATAAAAAAGAAAATTGAGTCAGGGAAGGAATTAAGCCCGAAAAGAAAGAAAAGATGCGGTAGAAAACCAATTTTCACTCCACGGTCAGAGAGATGTTTGAAGAAAATTTGTGTAGAAAACAGATTTGCTACCACAAAGGTAATAAAATCACAACTCCAGGATGCTAGCGTAAATGCTTCTGAGCGCACTGTTCGAAGAAAATTGAAAGAATTAGATTTTAAGGCCTGTCGCCCCGCCAGAAGCCCAAGTTAACAGCTGCAATGAAAGCAAAGCGCCTGAAGTGGGCCAAACAATGGCAAGACAAAGATGTGGACTTCTGGAGATCGGTAAGATACAGCAATTTAATCAATAATTGATACATTATTATCATTTTCAGTTAAATAAAGCAAATAAACATGGAAGTTTTATATATTTTTCTATATTTTTGACAGGTCTGCTTCAGTGACGAAAGCACATTCGAAATTTTGCAGAATAAAGCTCAGTATGTGCGTCGTCGTCATGGAGAAAAGTTTCATCCTGATTGTGTCGTCCCGACGGTTAAACATCCCACCAAAGTGATGATTTGGTCAGTCATCAGCGGCAAGGGCACTGGACGTCTGTACGTCGTCAAAGGAATAATGAGGCAAGATCAGTACAAAGAAGTATTACAAAATCGGTTGATTCCGCAGCTCAGAAAATGGTTTCCAAATGGGGAACCATTCACTTTCATGCAAGATGGAGCTCCCTGCCACACTGCTCGGTCTGTTAAAGCTTTTTTGGCAGAAAAAAATATCCCTTTGTTGGATTGGCCGGGTAATAGCCCCATTGAAAATGTGTGGGAGCTGATGAAAAGAGAAGTGGCTAAAGATGTGATTACCAACAAAACCCAGCTCCTAGAAAAGATTATTCATGTGTGGAATCATCATCCTCAAATGCAGGAGACAGTACAATCTTGCATTGATAGCATGCCGCGCAGAATTAAAGCTTTGATAGCGGCTAAAGGTGGCTCAACTAAATATTGACTTTTACTAACATTAATTTCACTTTTCTTCTATATATATATATATATATATATATATATATATATATATATATATATATATATATATATATATATATATATATATATATATATATATATATATATATATATATATATATATATATATATATATATATATATATATATATATATATATATATATATATATATATATATATATATATATATATATATATATATATATATATATATATATATATATATATATATATATATATATATATATATATATATAATATATATATATATATATATATATATATATATATATATATATATATATATATATATATATCTATAATATATATAAAATATATATATCTGTATATGCGCTTATATTGGAGATTATATATATATATATATATATATATATATATATATATATATATATATATATATATATATATATATATATATATATATATATATATATACCATCTGTCCCGATGTCAACCAGTAGTTCAACGTTATTAGTTTTATTATTTTTAAAAATCCATTGGTAAACGCAAATCAATATGGTAAACCCAATACCCCAAAGTCAAGTCTAAAAAGGATTAGTGTATTATTCTTGGCATTACTTTTAAAAACATTATTTCTTGCTACAATAAGTCCATTCTTCTTTGTAATGAATGAGATTTTTGTTATTATAGGATTGAAAGAAATCAAAAGGTATGTTACCTGGTTGTGTTGATTTTGTTCGGCCATGGCCTTTTCTTTAGCCTGTCGCTTGCACTTGTACCTGTGATTCTGGAACCAGATTTTCACCTGTAACAACAGAGATTTGTGAATTAATAGAGACGATTAAAATAAACATTTTTAATACCCTTATTAAATTATTTTTATTGAAAATCTACCCTTTATAACAAGGTGGAAAAAATAATAATAATTCTTGATTTTATCAATATATGATAAGAAAGATAAGATAATATGTAATTCAAAAAGAATATTATTTAATTCTACATAGGTACCAGAAGAACAAAGAGGATTTATACCAGGAAACACGGGAGCAAAGTTTAAATATGCGTCAGCTGAGAGAAAAAGGAAGAGAATATAACATCAAAATTTATCTCTGCTTCATCGACTATCAGGAAGCGTTTGGCAAGGTGGGATGGCCGAAACTATGGTCGATTTTGAAGGAAATGGGAATACTTATTAAAGCTAATATAAACACTTTACGAATTCAAGATAGCCAAAGTGAATGTTAATAACATGTACACAGAAAGCTTCACCACGAAAACTGGTGTCCGGCAAGGACATTCTTTCGCCACTACTATTTAACGGAGTACACAATGCGCGAAGTTTTCAATAACTGGAGTGGTGGTATCATCGTTGGAGGAAAACGCATACAGAACTTCCGCTATGCAGATGACACCTTGATTATAGCCGCAAATGAAAGTGAATTAAAGGTCATTAAGCAAAAATTGACAAGGATCAGTAAAAGCTACAACAACCAAACAAAAATAATGATGATTATTCGAACGAATGTTATTCAAGCTTCTAGGGTATGAAATCATTTATTCCTCTCAACACCTTGGATCCTTAATTACCAATACCGGCCAGTGTTACTCAGAAATACGTAGATTGTCAATTGCTTGGTCTGAAACCACAAAATTAGTCAAAATATTGAAAGACTCGGGCATCTCGCGATCGACTAAGTTAAGGCTCGCAAGAACGATTATATTTTCGATTGTAACATATGCATCAGAAACATGAACGATAAAGAAAGCTGATAGAAATAAAACTGCTGCATTTGAGATGTGGGTGTATCGTCAAATTCTCAGAATACTGTGGGTAGAACACGTCCATTTTACAAGGACTAAAAACTACTAAAAGACTACACTCACTTATAAAGCAGACATACTTAAAATACTTCGGCTACCTCAGCAGAAAATATGAACTGGAATTACTGGCCATACAGGAAAAGGTTGAAGGTAGATCTCCTTCACGTTGGGTAGATCAGATGAAACAGTTAACCGGGCAGTGTTGCATGAAGCATCAAAGCATGTACAGAACCGATAACAGTGGTAGATAATAGTTCAATCCATGTATTGAGCACAGAGTTACCATACCCTCTCGAGGGCGAAAGGAATTAAGAGTGGGAGATTCCATTACTATGTCAATTTATTATTTTTGTACCGAGTTGAAAAAATCGTGGGTGCTTAATTAAAGAAAAAATATTTTAACACTAGACAGAGCCTTGTCTAAATAAAAACCGGTCAAGTGCAAGTTGAACTTGCGCAATTAGTGTTCAGTACGTTGTTTGCTTTTAAAATAAAAAAAAAATTACGGAGGTATAAAATGATCAGTGACTTCACCAAATACACCCCAAATAAGTTTTCAACAAAGTTTGTTTTCAATCTTTACTGAAAACTGATGACCTTGAAATTTTTGTTTTTTTATATACCACATAAATTATTAAAGGTAATGCCCTCGTGATAATTTTCGTTCAATCTACACCCCGAGGAGAATATTCCAGAATTTTTTCAAAATTGATAAGTACTTTTCGAGATAAGGCGGGAGACAGCGATTTTTCGCGATTTTTGAAAAATAATACAAAGAAAAGTGCGCGCAAGTATTACATTATATATATATATATATATATATATATATATATATATATATATATTTATATATATATATATATATATATATATATATATATATATATATATATATATATATATATATATATATGTATATATTTCTTACTCGTGTTTTCACAAGCTTTCATTTAACACCACACTCGATGACCTAGTAAAAAATTTTTTTTCACTTCCGATTTCACCCCCCAAAACTAACCCCTTAAGTCAAAATTTAACTTTCAAAACTACATGGCCCTGATGAGGCCATTAATTTTTATATTATTACCAAATTTCAACTTTCTATGACAAATAATTTGGGAGAAAATCGGGTGTAACAGACAGACAGACACCGAAGTCATCTTATAATACTGCTCACCAGTTTAATTCATTTTTATTAAGTTCATTTCCGCAATTATTATGATATTTTTTAATATATACCGGATAATTCTCAGATGTGGTTCACTCTTAAAACTTTATTTTCTATGTAACATAATTGAAATCTGCATTTATTCACTGTTACTTACGGTAAAACTCTGTTACGTGGGCTTTTCAGAAAAAGGTTTTTTTTGGAATAGGCTTAAAATGGTCTAATTTTGAAAGACTTACGAGAAAATATCGGGGGGAGGCCATTTTTACACATTTTTTTTTGCATGCAGTGAAATTTTCTTTACGGAAAACAACACGAAAAGAATAAGTCACAAGTTTTTTTTTGAAATAGGCCTAAAATGGTCTAATTTTGAAAGATTGAAGAGAAAGAAAAAATCGAAGTAAGGCTGTTCTTGCTAACCTGAACTAACCTTGGTCTCCAGTCACTAATTAATTTTTAATGTCTTTTGTAATTGCCAGTTATTTAATTCAGGTTAGTTTCGGTTAGTTCAGGCTAACAAAAACGGTTTCTTCCCGGTTTTTTTCTCATAAATTTTTCAAATTTAGGTCATTTTAAGCCTATTTCAAAAAAAACTTTCGTTTTTCTGGAAAGCCCGCGTACCGAAATTTTACCAAAAATAATGACAATAAACAATTTTGTGATAAGATTAGATTATAACTGAACAAAATTTAATAATTTTTTGAAAGGATTAGGCTGACCTCTACATTTCACCCATTAATGTGAACGGAGCCTATTCTTCCGAAAACTGACAGTGGTTCTCAACAATTGTCACTGTTTAATTTTTATTCATAAAAAAAAAGTGTAAAAAAACGGCTTCCCCCCGATATTTTCTCGTAAGTCTTTCAAAATTAGACCATTTTAAGCCTATTCCAAGAAAAAAAAAAACCCTCTTTTTCTGAAAAGCCCGTGTAACGAAGTTTTATCCTGAATACAAACAACACTGAGTTATAAGTTATGGTTTTTCAGGTTGATAATGTCATCTTGACATGACACTGACAATGAAACTCCACTTGTTAAATTTGACAGTTCATATCATGTGTCCTTTTTTTTTCACGTAGAAATTATATCGAAAGAGTTAGTTTCAATTGAACTGTATAATGTCAACTTATTCTCAAAAAAATTTACTAACTCTATGAGCCAAACTCTTTCAATTTCAAATTAATTTTCAAAAATTTGCTAATATGAAAACATGATGTTGATGAAAGTTTTGCTCAAGAACAATACTAAAGTCTGTCAAGTAAGAACCTGACCACTCATATTCTTGAAAAAAATGTGTTTTGAGAAATTTTTTGCCATCAATGTATTCTTTGGTGTGCTAACAACGACACAATTACCTTAGTAAGTTGTCCAATCGCCTCCTGCATCAATAATCGCCTGGCATCTTCGAGGCATGCTGTCGACGAGATTTTCTGCATACTCGGGCAATGCTCTCCAAATTTTTCGAATCTCGCTAGAGAACTGAGTCGAAGTCCTCAGAGTCGTTCCTCTGAGTTTTCTCTTTTCAAGGGATCAAACGTTTTTAATAGGGTTGGCATTCGGTGATTGTGACGGCCACTCTAGTATCTTCTAATGGGCCCAAGCGAGCCGATTCGCGACGTGATTTTCGCAAAAGTTTCTTCAACGTGCTTCGGAATTTGACATCATGAGCATAAAGTGGTTGTCGGATGGTCTCATGAAACACATTCAAACCTGATTTTCTTAATTTCGCAGCTCTGGGTCCCGTAAAAACAAAGACATGATTCATTTTTCGACTCTTGGAGTGGCCTTGCCTACCAAGCCACGTTTTGGCAAGTCGTCGACATTTTTCGTCTCGTTAAAATGATTTATCCACTTCTTTACAAACGATACCGACTTTTTAATATATTTCGCGACCGCGGAATATATTATTTTAGGCTCTTTTGGATGGGAACAAAGAAAGACTGCCTCGAACCGACGCGCAAACAAATGACTTATTTTGGATTTTACGTGACTTCGATGAAAGTTCGGAATATTTTTACTGAAATGCGTCGTAGACAAAAGTCTCCTATACCGATTTTTTGTTGAATTGCTAAAATCGCACCTACCAAAAATAAATTACGGACACGTTCTTACTTGAGAGAATGTACAACAAATGTCAATAATTTTAATATAATTATATAGAATAAACTACAATATATATATTCCATAGTCACTGGTAATCAGAGCATTTTAGATTAAAACAGAACAATAGTTAAAAAGCAACCAACTGAAAAAAAAATCAGAATTTGACAAATAAACCTCTATTGGACTCGGAATGGCACTCTCATTTGAGATAACCGTGAACACATAGGGCGTTTTATTTATAATTTTATAGTTAGTGATATTGCCTGTTAAATGGAGGCTATATTGTATTGTTTTAGTCTGTCCATAAATGCAGATTTATGTCTTTTATACGGTTTCTGACATAAAGTTTGCGACATATGGAAAACATTTTTATTAATAATTATTGAAAATCTCTTTCGCACGCTGCTTAACCTATACCCCAATATCAAACTTAAAATATCAAAAAAGGTATAGTGGGAAAGGATTCCGGTGGTAGGTAAGATATGATGGAAAAAAGGCAATTTTAGCCAAGACTTTTTATTTTTAGCATTAATAATGTTGGCCGCAGTATATTTAAAAAAAAAAACACCTTGCCTAGCTGAATAACATTTTATTTTATGCCAGATATTATATATTCCTTAAATCTACTTTTTTATTCCACGTAAAGAAATTTAGAGGTATAGTTTACTATTAATTATTTTTATACAATTGTCCAACTTCTTTATTAATTTAAAACATCATTTTATATCGTTTAGTGCTCAAAACTGAGACTAAACAATGATTTAATAAAAAAATATTAGCTGGCTTATCTCCTTTATAATTAAATGTAACTAACCATTCTTTATCGCTTTTTAAAAAGAAATCCCACATAGTTATCAAATATATAATAAATTCAAAGAAACCAAAATCACAATCCGCTTAAATCCAAAAATATAATAATAATTCTATTGAGATAAATCACACAGCGTGATTCCATCCCCTTCACAACACCGTAGTTGAAAAATAACAACCCCAAAGAGAGTAAATTATTTCCCAATTACGTTAGGGCAGGCACTTGTCGAGCTTTTGGTGAATGGAGGCACTCAGGCGACTACACACGCACCCACATCATTACTTTTTATGACGTTTGACGTGCCTGGGCTGATGGGTTCAACCCTAAGAGCAGGAAGATTGTAAAGACTGGTATCATAATTGAAAATAAATTCGTTTAAAAATATTTTTGGAAAACTCATAAAATAGATTTTAATTATAACCCTACCAATGCAGTAATATAACTTTTCATTTGTTTAAAAAAAAAACGCACTGCTAACATGAGCTTCGATCTTGGATTATGGAATCAATTAATTTTAACGAAATTTTCAAGTATTATTGTGCAAAAAAATTGTAATTTGTAATGAAATTACGTGATCATTCAAAATTTACAATCACTTAAATACCTATATCTAACATTAATAGATATTAGCTAAATAAGAGCTACAGGATTAATATAAGAGAAATGAAAAGCCTTCCTTACATACTTTGATTTTCTTTCCAGGTTCAGTGTTTTTATTTCTTATCTCTTTCTTTAAAAGTGAAATTTGTTAAAGGTGATTCATGATATACATAAAATGTCGAAAAGTAATTTTAATATGACTCACTTTAAACCTAACGACGCGACGACCTAATCTATCTTGTACAGGTCAGTCAATAAGTTTTGAAAGTTTATCAGCTGGTTAAAGTAAACGTGTTTGAGTATTTTTTAAACATCGAAAAAATCAAATATCGTGCATGCATGATAAAATTCTTTGTTTTGGAAGGTTTATCAGCAACTGAAATCCATGCAATGTTAGTAAAAATGTGTGTGTGCTCCTTTATTTCCAACTGTTCGTAGATGAACTCGTAGAGTTTAAACGTGGTCGAATAAGCGTCCACGTTCAGGACGTCCAAAAACTGTAACAACTGAAGAAACTGTTGTGCAAGAACAAGACATGGTTATTAAAGACCGTCGATTAACCCTGGATGATTTAGCTGAGGTTATAAGATCACATGGATCAGTACATAAGATCTTAACTAATGTTTTGTGTATGAGAAAGCTATTGCATTTGCTAACACTGGAACAAAAAAAACGCATTCGAGAGAAACTTTCTAAACAACATTTGGGTCGTTTCACAAAGAATAAAACTGATTTTTTGCGTCGATTCGTAACTATGGATGAGACTTTGATTTAGTGGTATGATCCTGAACTGCGAAAATAAACCGCACAGTGGATTGAGCCCGGTTGTTCTGCTCCAAAACAGCCAAAGTGGTCAAAGTGGTCCAAAGAAATTATAGCATCAATTTTCTGGGATTTAAAAGGAATTTTGTTAATTGATTACCTTCAAACCAGTAAAACAATCACAAAAGAATATTATTGCAACCTTTTGGATCAGCTAGATGAGAAAATTCGTGAAAAAAGGCCCGGTTTGCAGAAGAAAAAAATCGTCTTTCATCATGACCTGCTCACAAAGGTGCTTTGGCAACGGCAAAATTGCTCTGATTAAAGTGCGAATTGTTTCATTTTCGCTTTCAAAACTTATTGGCTGATCTATATTGGCAAGAATAAATAGCAATTTCTAAAATAGGAGTAAAGTCACTTTTACCTAAGCTATAAGAAGTTTCCTTATCTTGCGAGTTCAATTCAATACGAAATTAACCATTTTATATTTAATAATAAGTAGGTAAATACCTAACTGTAGTAACTAATAGATAGAAATAATTACCATATTCTCAGTCATAAATTGTTCACACTATTTGATTAATGAGTTGTCCGAAGAAAGAAGGAAAACATATAATAGGCTTAATTATATAACATTTTATAGAAATGTATGACGAAAAATAATACAATAATAAAATTATTATTACTAGGTCTTTTTATTAACAGATATAATAATAAAAATACAATATTTTAGAAAAAAAAAATTACTGGCATATTAGTTGTACCTTAGAAATAGTGCCAGTTGTATTATTATTTCCTCTGAGAAAAAACTTAGTGTTATTAATTCTCTTCTGATCTATTTTTTAATTGAAAGCTTTAATCGTAAATAATGCGCAAATAAGTAGGTATTCGAAGCCAGGTAAGCAAAGAATAAGTAGAAAAAAATAAAAAAACCGGTCAAGTGCAAGTTGGACTTGCGAAATTAGTCTTCCGTACTGTGATGGCCTTTAAAATAAAAATTTGGTTTGGTTACTTTGGTTCGGATATCCTTATTACTGTAGTGAGATCTTTTAGTGTATAACATACAAAAATACCTGGTATGTCTTGCAATATTTTCTTTTTTAAATTCCTATTTTTCTTGAAAGTTCCAAGCGCTATCCTCCTGACTCCATTGATGTGTTTTTATATATGACCAATCAAAAGAATACGTTTTTTCACAATTTGTTATCACTTTCAATTGTAGATATGTGCAAGACGCAGAATATACGTAAAAGTGAACAATTTCGCTTACTTATTTTAAGGACTGGTTTGGAAATAGTATTATGCCTCTTCATTATAATAATGAATTAAAATTCCACCCAATCCCAATGAAGTGTTTAAACGATCTCTCAAACGTTTTATCTATCTCTAGTTAAATGATACAAAGTAATAAATATTCCAGCTCTATGTAGGGTAAATCTATTAACTTTTTATTAGAAGGCAAGGAAAAATATTATATCTGAATCATTCTACATATAAATGCAGAAAAAGACATCAATGAAAATACCCGTGGTGGGTCATTTAACAATTTATTTTTAAACAATCATCCGGATATTTGCAAAAAAACACAGACTTCTAAAATCTTAAAAAACTCTGGATTCACTAGCTTCCTCAATATCAGTGAAGGTCTAATCTAATAAAATACACAGTTTTGGCTAATGGAGAGGAAAGTAAATAACATTATACTTGTAACTAACAACTGAGTATTTTCTAACATTGAATTTTAATAATTATATGTAACTGCATGAGTCGGTCAAGTAAGAACGTGTCCGCGATAATTCATTTTTGGTTGATGCGATTCAAGCGATTCAATAAAAAATCAGTAGAGGGAATCTTTGTCTACGACACATTTAAGTATGAAATGATCAGTGACTTCACAAAAACGCACCCCAGATGAGTTTTCAATAAAAGAATTAAGGGCCTAGATTACAAATATGTCTAGTCAGATACTCACTCAGCAGACTAATCAGACCAACCAGAATAAAACAAAATGATCCGATGTGATACATCTTGAGATCCAATATGTATTTTTACGTCTTTTCCTAGTCAATAATGAATAATAGTTATAGCATCTTAGCTACCTAATAGCCAATAAATCAATCTAACTCAATCTAGAATGTAGTGGTTGCAAAAGTTAAGTTAGTAATTATAAACAAATAAAATAAAAACAGTTTGTATCTATCTGTCTAATACTTAAAATAGTATCTACCAGTACCGGATTTTTTCAAAATTTTCTGAATTCACAATTTTCGACGAAATAAACCTTCACCATTTTGGCGGTCAAATAGATTTTTTGACTTCTTTTTTATACAGATTTAAAAATTGATGACCTTATCAAACCTAATGCACTCGTGATAATTTTCGCTCGACCTACACTGTATGGAGACTATTCCAGAATTTTCTCAAAATTTATTAATAAAAAAATAATACCCAAATTTCAACTTTCTATGACAAAAAAAATCGGGTGTGACAGACGGACAGACAGACAGACGGACAGACGGACAGACACCGAAGTTGCACACTAGTATTATATCACGTATATTTTTGATTTGTGTTTTCGCGAGCTTCCATTTGACACCCTACCCGATGACCTGGTAATTTTTTTTTTTCATTTCCGATTTTTTTTTTCACCCCCCCAAAACTAACCTCTTAAATCAAAATTTAATTTTCAAAACTACGTGGGCCTGATTGGGCCATCAATTCTTATATTTTAAATTTTATATATTAAATAGTTTCGGAGAAAATCGAGTGTGACAGACGAAGTGATTCCATAAGTGTTCCGTACGGAACACTAAAAATAACACTGACGTTTGTTTCTATTGTTGCATTTATTTAATTCTATATGTTAAACTAATTAAAATACTAGAACATATTGCTTGCTTTCTTTGAGGCCTTCTGTATTGGAAAAAAAAACAATATTTGTTTTCTGTGTTTTATTTTTAAAACTGGCTCCAAATGTATGCATGCAAATTGACATAATGTGGGTTCAGATAGTCAATAATTGCTTTGATTCTTATGAAGGCTTTAAAACTGAAGAGGGTCAATATAGTTTTCATTTAGCCGGCTTTTTCCATTACTTGTATTCAGTTAAAATGAATGTAACTGTTATTGTTTATACTGTACTACAACTATCTTTTAAATTTAGGTAGAATCATAAAATAAATCAGAAATAAGAATGATATAATTGGAGCTGTTGAAGTGTTGTACACAAGATTATACGCATCCTAGTCAGCTAGACGACAAGAAAACACAAAAAAAAATATTACGAACGTAGGATCTGAAGAACTCCTAGATACCACGGAGAAGGAAATAAAAGCTGCAGCAAGATAAGCAGACGAAAAACAATAGATGCCCTCGAAATGATCAAATCACAGTAGAAATGCTAAAATTAGGCGGTAAATCTCTGAAAGATGCATTAAAAGTCCTACTAAATAAATGTGTCTGCAAGGGAAAAATTCCAGCAAAATGGTGTAACTCGAAGGTTACACTTGTCTTTAAGCTAGGTGATAATACTGATAACGAAAATTATCGGCCCATATCTTTTCTGTTGCACTTATATAAGCTCTTCACTAAAATCCTAACAAATCACCTGATAGCAAAACTAGATATCTATCAATCTGGGGAACAGGCGAGCTTCAGAAAGGGATTTAGCGCGGTCGACGACCTCTATACAATACGTACTGTAATAGTGAAATGTACAGAATATAAGGTACCAATACATTTGGCCTTCATTGATTTTCATAAGGCATTTCATACTCTTGAAATCCCTGGTGAAAGCAAAAATAGGTTCCAGATATATAAAAATAATAGAGAACGTCTATAAAGAAGTATCTACACATATTAAAATTGACGAGATAACTGTCACTAACAACATACCATTAAAAATAGGAGTGCGACAAGGAGACATTATCTCACCTAAATTATTTACGCTGACCCTTGAAGACGACTTTAAGAGATTTATCTGTGATGAGAAGGGACTCAACACCGACGACACTAGACTGTCACCTCAGGTTTGCAGACGACATAGTTGTGATATCTAATAACACCGAGGAGCTACAAATGAATTAAAAAAAAAACTAAATTAATGAGCTCTGAAGATACTTATTTTTCGCAAGTGCTTATCAATTTTAAAAACGGCTCTAATTTTGGAACCCACCTACGAATATAACCGAGATATTGACTTGAGTTATATTTATGCTAAATTTCATTCATTTGATAAGTTACACCCCTTTTTTTATATGGGCATAGCACATGTACTGCAGGGAATCCCTACAGCGCTACAGGAGTGATATGTGTGCACAAAACTTGATTCACATTGGTACTGAATCGCTGTAAATTGTACTCGGTGGAAAACACAGTTCTGGGCAAATCATTCCAAAAGGATAAGATTTCTCCACATAAAAGACTGCTTGAAAAGAGTTCTATGAGGAACCTCAGACGGAGGTGAAATATTAGCGTGACTTGTATTCTTAACATGCAGTGCTGCTAGAGGAATTAAGCAGTCTACATCCATCCAACCCTTTTCATGAAAATACTTGTAGAATACACTCAAGTCGCCAACCGTTCTTCGATGCTCCAAGGAACCAAGGTTGCTGGTCAGTTTTGGGTCTACAATTAGGCCAACAGCTCTCTTCTAAATAGAATCCAACGAGTGCAATATATGTGTGGGAGCAGAGCCCCAAACATGGGAGCAGTATTCCATTGTTGGTTGAACTTGAGCTTTGTATAGAATTACCACTTGTTCTGGAGTGTAAAGCTTTTTAGTTCGAAATAATATTCCCAGCTTCTTGAGAAGCTCTCTTTGCTATATTTTCTACACGTTCATGCCAAGACATATTTGCTCCCAAATTAAAGCCCAGCAAATTGAGTGACGATGCTAGAGGAATGGTCTATGTCGGATTTGGCGATGTTAACCCTTTTAGAAAAAAAAACTGCCTCCAGGGTTTTTGTAGCATTAAATTCTGCTTGGTTACCGTCACCCCAATATAGAATTTTTTCCAAATCTTTGTTATGTTGAACGACTTCCTGCTATCTGCAGATATATGCATGAGTAGCGGACTTTCGAGCATTCAAAGTGAATAAAGAAATAAGCCTACTGTCATCTGTAAAGCTTTCGATTGGATTCCTGGTCTTTTCCTGCAAATTGTTGATGTAAATGAGAAAGAGAGTAGGAGACAGTGTGGAGCATTAGGTCACACCGGCGTTAATAGTGAAAGTGCTAGAAAGAAATCCGTCGACTGCCACTCATAAAGAACGCTCTCTGAGGAAACACGAGAGCCATAAACTTTTCGGACGTACCATAACATCGTAGCTTAGCAAACAATCCACCTGCCTCAACATGGTCAAATGCCTTGGATATATCAAGTGCAACAGCGTGAGATTCATCTGTGTTGCTCCAAATATGTCTTACGTAAGTTAAAAGGTCTCCTGTTGATCTATGCTTACGAAAACCATATTAATAATCGCTTATAATATTTGCTCCTTCAAGGTATTTTAGAAGATGCTGATTCCATGACTTTCGATATTATTGAAAGTAGTGCGAGTGGTCGGTAGTTGTTTGGCAAGGTCTTGTTGCCTGGATATCAGCTGAACGGTAGCGCATTTCCAGCAGGAAGGCAATATTCTAACAATATTACTTACTTCGTTAACTGTCACTAAATATATTTGTAAAGATTTTACAATTGTATTATCGTGATTGTAAAATCATTGTCAAACGCTGAACTAAGACTAAACCAGATTTTTGGTATTTATACTTATTTTTGTATATTTTGTGTATTGTATTTATATTTTGGTATTTATATAGTATATTTGGTTTTTCCTTTCGAAATATGATATTCTAGTTTTAAACATTAATTTTTATTTAGTTATGTAGTGATAAAATGTTACTGCACACGTAAACTAGGAAGGGTTTATATTTATCAGTCAATTTAGATCACAAAATGGCCGAGAGGCTTTTTTTAAATGTTCAACAAAAATTAAATTCATTATATTTACAGTCTCACGGATATTTTTTCTTTAAAAGTTAGATCAAAAATTCGAAACACACTTCTTATATGGTGTCACCTTGTGTCTTTTAAAAATTATTTACATTATGCCTCTGATGGATGTAAAATCCTTTATATTGAAGTGAAATAGCTTCTGTTTTAACTGACTGTTGTGACAAATGTCTTATAAAGTCCTATCTTCACTGCTACGAATATACCTAAAATTGTTTCTGTTATTTAATACGCATTTATTCTTCAATTAATCTTTGTTGATTGATTTACTGACTTAAATTATCTAAACCAACCCCTCTATTAGATACAAAACCCCCGTAGGCAAGTTTCGTCTCTATATGACGTTTTAAAATCAACCCTGATTGTCGTTACCTTACAGTTAATATTTTATGACATGTTATAATAAACGTTTTTAGTGTTCCATACAGAACACTTATAAGATCACTTCGGTGTCCGTCTGTCTGTCTGTCTGTCACACCCGATTTTCTCCCAAAACTATATAACATAGAAAATTGAAATTTGGCACTAATATAGGAATTGATGGCCTCATCAAAGCCGCGTAGTTTTGAAAGTTAAATTTTGACTTAAAGAGTTAGTTTTGGGGGGTGAAATCAGAAGTGAATTTTTTTTTACCAGGTCATGAAGTGGGGTGTCAAATGAAAGCTTGTAAAAAGACGAGTTCAAAAGTATATATAATGTAATACATGAGCAACATTTTTTTTAAAAAGTGCGAAAAATCGCGGTCTCCCCCACCTTATCTCGAAAAGTACTGAACAAACAATTTTGAAAAAATTCCGGAATATTCTCTACGGAGTGTAGATTGAACGAACGTTATCACGAGTGCATTACCTTTAATCATTTATCTGGTATATAAAAAAAAAAAAATCTCAAGGTCATCAGTTTTCACTAAAGATCGGAAAAAAACTTTGTTGAAAACTCATTTGGGATATATTTTGTGAAGTCACTGATCATTTTATACTTCCGTAACGAAAATTTTTATTTTAAAAGCAATCAACGTACAGAACACTAATTGTGCAAGTCCAACTTGCACTTGACTAGTTATTTTTTTTTAATTTTGACTGCCATGCAACCAGTCGCTAAAACTATAATGGAGGCAGTTTCGTTAATAAACAAGTTAAAATAAAGTTTTGTTAATACATCTTATCCTAAGATAGGGCCAATACTAATAGAAATATGACAAGTTTAGGTTCCTCTTATAAATTCTATTGTACATTAATATTTAATTAAAAGTAAATAAATTTTTACAATTATATTTTTACAGAACACTTTAACTGATTTATAAAATCAGAAAATATTTAAAAATTCCCTATTTATTCTTTCTTAAATTAATTATTTCTATTACCCTTATTACTATTTATTAAAATTTAATGATAAAACAAAAATTATAAAAAGAGTATTTACTATGAAGTACAGTAAGAATAATATTAAACACTTCTTATTTGTACACATTTGCGTTAATTTAGTTTGCAACAAAATAATTATGAACACTCTTTTGTAATATAGAATGGATAATAATAATTAATACAAAACCCAACATAAGCCTACTTGTCAACCTCTCAAAAAATCAAAAGTGCATAAAAGCAATATACTAATAGAACCATGTGAAAAAGCTAGCACATATTACTATACTAAATAGGTAGCAGCGTGGACAAAGAAGAGTGGTCAACTTTCATCACAAGAAGTAATTAATGTCTATAAACACTTGTCAGGCTCGACATGGAGTTTCATCCTACTAATCAAGAGTTCTTTAAGCTATTGACATAATCTTGCCGTTGCTACCGGCCATTGCAGTGCTGATGCACTTGCAGAATGACTGTTTTTTTTTCCTTTTATGTAAATAAAAAATACAGGAGCGGGTTTCAAGTTTGATGGCTTTTATGAATAGCCAGTACTAAAAATATTCCTTTAGAAAAAGTTTATATATTATTAGGTTTATTGATTATTGTTTCTTCTTCTTAACTGTCCATAGAAACAATAAACAAGTGACGAAACTTTTCAAAACCTTCGTTCAAATAAGTCTAAGGCATATGTTAAATAAATCAAATCACAGTAATGTGTCTCGCTATTTGTAACACGTTGATATGTATTCAACTATTATCTATATTATATATAAAATGCAACGTCTCTCTGTCTGTCTGTCTGTCCGTTACTGCGCTTATCCCTGGAGAATCACTTATCTGATTTACGTGCTTTTTATTTAAAACATACATATGTTCTCTGGCCAGGTTATACGATATATCTTATTACATTAGGTAACATAAGGAATAAGCAATAGTGAATCAAATCGGAAAGAAGTTTGCCGCTAGCGCGTTCTCTTGCAATACGCTGCTTAAATCTCTAAACATGGAACAATATCATGTAGCAAAGAATATAATATATAGAAAATGCAACGTCTCTCTGTCTGCCTGTCTGTCCGTTAGTGCGCTTATTACCCGCGAACTAGTTATTTGATTTACGGTTTTTTTTTTTTAAATTCATACATATGTTTTCTAGCCAGGTTATAGGATATATTTTATTACGTTAGCTAATATAAGGAATGAGCAGTGATGATAATAGTGAATGAAGTCCACGCGAGCGGAGCCGCGGGCACAACTAGTAAAATAATAAATTTTAGTACGTTGGTTGGATGGATGTTTTAAATAAAACTTATGGGTCATATTACCAAGAATGTTAATGTCAACTTTCTCAAACACTTTAAATTTAGTCAAATATCATTAATTATATTAAAAACTTAGTTTAATCTCACTAACATTTAAATCAAATTAGAATATTGTTACTATCATCTAAGTGGAAATAACTTTCAAAAAAGCATATTAGTGTTTCATCATAATATATTATATTGTCACACAGTAACCGAGTTGAATTTAGCACTACAAAATCACGGCCAGTAATTTTCGCTGACAAATTTGTTGTACAACCTGATATAGTTATCTTAGGACACTTTTTTCTACGCCGAAGAAACGTCGATGACTTGAGTCCTTTCTTAAAATACCTTAATGGGAAATATTTACCTGATGTAACCCGCCGTACAAGTCGCACTAATACAGTATTCCTGGCGCTCTCTTTTCAAGAACTCCTTCATGTAAAGAAAATCATATCTTTGAAATGTACTACTTTGGAATGTTTTTTTTGACCAGGTACAAACTGCATCTTTTGAGGATTAATGATAATCACTACTTACTTCCGCACATGCGCATCTTTAGTAACGATTTAGTCTGTGTTCATCAAAATATATCTTTAGAATTCTCAAATGGTTTTATTTTAAGGTGAATGACTCTCGTAAAGGCTAAGTTACCTAAACGATTTTTAAGCAATTAGTTATCAGTAACTTGTAGAGAAAGTTCTAGAGTAATTGTCAATTGTCGCTGCGTATTGCTTTGATGAGCTTCTTTTTTCAAGTGTTAAAAGTATGGGGACAAAAACGTTTTTAGAGGTGAAACTCTAATATAGTTTCGCGCATTGCATAATATTGTCCCACATCGCGCTCATCATTGCAGTTTAGTAGTTGTTGCCGAGTTTAGCAATATATTGCCCATTATATTTGTGACTTCAAATGTTTAATAATATGCTCCTTAAATGTAGGTTCTTACAAATGAGTTTTACCATGTTGTAAACTAACAAAATCACTTGGCAGAACAGTATTTTCCCAGTAGCATAATACGGTTATTAACTAATAAAATCGCATACATAATTTTGAAACTTTTTCTTTAAATCCTAATAGTTATTTATGTGTTCAATATGTAGTATTATGCACAATAATATCACTTCCGATACATAATGCGTGCAATTATTACAATCATACTAAAAATAATAAATAATAGTTTAAAAATCAAAGTTTGTTTTAAAGATACGTTGCTTGATGACATAGTTCAAGGAATAATAAGTTAAGTAATAAGCGCTTACGATTCCTGCTACGACCTTTCCGCTTTCTGATCCTCATGCATAGAAATCTTTTGTCCATTCATGTTCAGAGAAGAGCTGTTCGTCTGATTGGAGACCCGGATCTGACTGGCGGCCTTAATTCGTTAGAACATCGACAAACGGTTGGCGACTTGATTCTGTTCTACAAGTATTTTCATGGAAAGTGTTCGAAGGATGTAGCCCCCTTAATTTCTCCCAAAGCGGTGCATGTCAGAAATAGACGTCGCGCTGGTGTTTCACATCCGTATGAGGTTCAGCTTGTTACTCCGCGTACAATGCTTTTCAAGCAGTCTTTTATATGAAGAACATCATCCCTTTGGAATAATTTGCCCAGCGCTGTGTTTCCCACCGAGTACAATTTACAGCGATTCAAGAATAACGTGAATCGCTTTTAGGGACTTCCCTGCAGCACACGTGCTAGACCCGTAAAAAAAAATCATATAATTTAATATAAAAGAGACAATATAATAACAAACACGTCACATGGTCTTTTGGGGCCTGGTGATATCTTAGAAAATATACATGGTGTATTATCAAACCAAGACGCTCATTGCCCTTGCATTAAAAGTACGGGAGTTCAAAAATAATGGACATAATAGTCTCCTAATCTATAAGTATCACTTACTAGTCTAAAACTTGTTTATTAATTGTTTATCTAAGCGATTAAGTGTCCACATCAACAATTTAAAATTGACTTAAGTGACATAAATCCGAATTGACTTAAACTTTAATTATATTTTAAGCTTGTTTTAAATGTTGAATCAAATGCACCAATCATACCCCTGATATCTAATTTACAATTGCTAAGACAAACAAGTTACCGTGAATATAGGATAGAAAGGTTTTGAAAATATGCAGTACGATACGTTGTTTTATCCAGGGGATTATCATTGAATTTTAAGTTGTTGAGTTATCAGAAATTTTATTATATTCTTCTCTGAATGTGCAGCAAACATTATTAATTGTGAATGTGCATCAAACATTATTAATTGTGACACCGAATTCATACTACTTATTCCTGAAACCGGTACTGTAAGCACATACAGGTATGTTATCCATAAATGAAAACGCTATATTTGTTTTTCATTATTGACCATTCTTAAGTGTATTTGCCCACAATGTACCTAGATTTCACCGAGTTAATATTATGTTTGTATAGATTTACTTAGACATTTGCATAGTAGAATTTAACATCCATAGGATTTTAAACACTGGTTTTAAAGCTCCCGTATACCTATTAACGAAAAAAATGTGTTCGTGCTTTACGAAGGTTAAAAAAATAAACTCTAAAAATAGGTTGTTTACAATTAATGGCTTAGTTCCACTAGCGCCCGTCACACTAGCACCCGCGATAATTTTTATTTATTTATTTAATTCATTTTAACAGTAAACGGGAAACTCCATTGAAATTACAATAAGTACTTGATCACAAGTGCATAAGAACATGGAACCTATACAAAACAAATCAAAAGAACTATCGAAACACTAAACAATGCTTAACACTTATCTCTTAAATGAATGCAATGAGCTTTCGAATAGCTCGAGGGGGGAATGTTCATTCAAGAAATTTAGACTTCTCATCAATGGACTGTGAACCCCATAGTTTGTTCCGTGAAAGTCAATGTGAAAGAAATCATTTTTTTCTGAATCTGTGAATAAATATTCTGAATTGAATTTGAGAGATCAGAGATGGAAAGTCGAATAATTCATTTTATATAAGAAGCACAAATCACTGAAGATACTTTTATCTTATATTCTAAAATATTAAGCCGTTGCATGAGCTCGAACAAATATTAATAGGTTTGAAGAGTAAAGCCGAATATGTTAAAAGTAGATGTTTAATCTGGGTTTCTGGCATAGCACACATACTGCAGGAAAATTTCTAAAGTGCGTGTGGAAAAAGAGATTTACGTTGATTCGAATCGCTCTAAATTGTACTTAGTAGGAAACACAGTCCTGGGCAAATAATTTGAAGAGGACGAGGTCCTCCATATAAAAGACTCACAAGAATTTGATGTATTAGGACGACGTGTATTCCTCGTATACACCTCTCTGTGAGGAATTGATCGGGCTACTTCCATCCAGCACCAGTAAAGAATTTATAAAATAAACTGAAGTCGCTAACCGTTCTTCGATGCTCCAAAGAATCAAGGTTGCTGTTAAGTTCTGGCTCTCCAATGCAGTCTAAATGCAATGTTTGAGAGCAGAGCCACAAACATGGAAGCAATATTCCATAGATGGTCGAATTTGAGCTTTGTATAGAATCAAAAGCTGTTGGGGAGTGTAAAGCTTTCAAGTTCGAAATCATATTCCTAGCTTTTAGGAAGCTAGCTTTGCTATGCATGCAACATGTTCAATCCAAGACATATTTGCTTCCACGTTAATGTCCAGCAAATTCAGTGACGATGAAAGAGGATAGAGACATAGATGTCGGGTCCCACAACGTTAACTTTTTCAGGTAAAAATTGCCACCTGGGTTTTTATAATGTTAAATTCTACTACCTACTGACACCCCGAGAGGTCTTTGTTAATTTAAACGGCTTCCTGCTGTGTGCGGATATTTGCATGAGTAGCCAATATTTAATCGTTTAAAGTGAATAAAGAAATAAGCGTAATGTCATCTACAAAGGTGTAGATTGAATTCCCGGTCCTTTTCGGCGTTTATGTAAAGGAAAAAGGGAGTAGGAGACAGTATGGAGCCTTGGACCACATCAATGTTGATAATGAAGATGTTAGAAAGAAACCCATCGACTCTTTGAGGAAACACGCGAGCTATAAACAAAACCCTTCAGACATACCGTAAGAGCGTAGCTTAACCAACAATCCGTCATACCAGATACGATCTAATACTTTGGATATATGGTATTAGGTGCAACCACTAGAGATATTTTAGCAGACGATGACTGATAATCTTTTCCATAACCTTCAATATTATTGAAAGCAGTACGGCTGATCGGTAGTCGCTCGTTGCCTCTTTTAGGTAAAGACTGAAATGTAGCCCATAATACGAAAGAAATATTCCCTTTCTGCAGGAGAAGGAAAAAAAAGCTGGCGTTAAGTCGCTCGCAAATTTTTTTAGTACTATGGCATCATCCAAAGCTTTTTTTGGCGTCTAGCTTCATTCAAGTAGGTTTTTTAACATATATCTGAAGAGAATATCGGTCATCCTTGACTGCACTTTAGGAATAGTGGCTAGTATTTTCCTTGGAAATCGACAACAGAATGTGAAACAAAGAATTCAGCAAAGTTAGCTTTCTCAACAGGGGTGTGGCAATAGTATTATCTGTGTAAGCGGTGGTAAGGTGGATTTAGTGCAATTTTGACTAACGGCCTTAGCGACCGATTTGAAGGAGTGTGCCTTTTTGGTTTCGTCATTAATTTCTTTGCATGTATTCAGGGTACGAACGAAAATCTTTTAATTTATGACGTTAGGATTTTTCGATAGGAAAGATATTTAGAAGCAAAACTTCTTTGCATTTTTGGTAGAACCAGGGATGTAAGGTTCCTTGTCAGCCAAAACAACATCGGAAATTTCCGCAATTAGATGTGTAGCCAGATCTAAAACAAACGTCTAACCTAGGGAGAATTGCTCGATGTCGAAACGAGGTCATGGTCGAAGGAACTTAACAGCGAATTTACAGTGACGGTGTAAATCTCTGGATTAGTGTGTAAAAAAACCGGTCAAGAACACCAGCGAATTCTTTGGCATATATATATATATATATATATATATATATATATATATATATATATATATATATATATATATATATATATATATATATATATATATATATATATATATATATATATATATATTATATATATATATATATATATATATATATATATATATATATATATATATATATATATATATATATATATATATATATATATATATATATGGATATATATGATATATATATATATATATATATATATATATATATATATATATATATATATATATATATATATATATATATATATATATATATATATATATATATATATATATATATATATATACATTTATGGTACCCCATATGAATGGAATAATGATTCCACAGCATTTATTAATCAGTGTAACAAAAAAATGTTTAAATAAAAGTTATAGGGTATTATGCGCCGCACATGATGACGTTGACGATAAAATGTTTTGAACTGTCAGTTCGAGAAATCACGCCATCTTGATTTTTTTTAAATGGAAAGCCCTGTTTATTATTTTATTTTTGAGTCCTACTAAAAAGTCTAGATATTAGTTGTCTAACCTACCATATGTCTAAATTGAAATTGGTATTGTCATTTAAAATTTAAAATAAAAAAAAGACAAAAAACGATTAATAAAGACTCTAGGTTTATTTTTAAGGTAACAATTGTTCAAAATGTCTACCGTTAACAGCGAGGCAATGACCCAATCTGGGAAAAACAGCCTGAACAGAGTTTTGAAGAGAATCCGGGGTGATCTGTGCTATTTCATATGGAATTCTTTGTTGTAAATCTTCTACAGTTTCAGGTCGACTTCGGTAAACTTTGGTTTTCAAATGACCCCATAAAAAAAATCGAGTGACATAAGCTCGAGACTCT
Source organism: Pachyrhynchus sulphureomaculatus (assembly GCA_019049505.1). Lineage (NCBI taxonomy): Eukaryota > Metazoa > Arthropoda > Insecta > Coleoptera > Curculionidae > Pachyrhynchus > Pachyrhynchus sulphureomaculatus. The sequence continues at coordinate 137,182,732 of CM032446.1, forward strand.
TTGCTGGCCATTCTAGAGCACCTCTTCTGCCTAACCATGGATTAGGAAAAATCGCATCCAAATATCTATGAACATTGATTTCATAGTGAGGAGGTACTCTGTTACCTGTTGATAGCATTGATTTCATAGTGAGGAGGTACTCTGTCCTGTTGATACCACAGATTCCTGTTAGGGGTATCTAAATTATTTTCATCAGGAAAAAGACCTGCCCAAGTTGGAATAGCTTGCTCTTAGAGTAACTGTAAATACCGCTGTCCTGTAAGATTTCCATTCGATTTTTTGACGCGTTAAGTCGTTACCTGACAGTAAATGTTTGACACAAGCCAGCTTAATTTTTTTAATTTGATCTCCTTAATTTCAAATATCAATAATTCCAAAACAGTTCAATTTAGACATATCGTATGTTAAACAAATAATATCTGGCATTTTTTGTAGGACTCAAAAAAATTTAAAAGATAGGTAATTTCTTCAAACTGACAGTTTTTTATTTAAACAAATTTAAGATAGTGTAATCATTATTCCATACATATGGCGCACCCTGTAATATATATATATATATATATATATATATATATATATATATATATATATATATATATATATATATATATATATATGATATATATATATATATATATATATAATATAAATATAATATACAAACAAACATACGGATTATCTACGGCTGACGCCGTCTCTCCGTCCCCAGTTTCCAATTTCTTCTATCATAACAAGTCTCTGTCTCAAAGTTTCTAGCCTTCATGACGTCCTCCACATCCTCTCGCCAACTTCCTCTCGGTCGTCCTCTCTTCGAGTATTCTTCTGGGCCATGTGTTTTGATCCATTCTCTTGGTATGTCTAAATTATACCAATTGTCTTCTTTCGATTTCATCTGCGACTGTCTGTTCCTTGCCGTTCCGAAGCTCCTTCATAAAAAGTCCATCTCGGTCGCCAGCAACTTCTATCTGTTCTGTTTACTGACATCCCACGTTTCGCATCCGTAGAGCATCACACTTTCCACTAAGCTCTTATATATTCGTTTCTTAGTCTCCTTTTTAATATCTTTCTCCCGAAGGAGTGAATTTAGTGCTCCAATCTCTCTTCTAGCTTTGATTATTCTCTCTTTTATTTCATCCCTGCTATTTCCTTGTTTGTTTAGGGTAATCCCTAAGTATTTGCATTTTTCTACACCTTGTATTTCTCCCGTTTCTAATGGTAGGTTATTGCATTTAGTATTACCCACTTCTAGGTATTTGTATTTACTCATGTTGATCTTTAGCCCCACTTTTTCGAATTGTTCTTGGAGTTTTCTAATCATGTATCCTAGATCCTCTTGATCTTCAGCCACGACAACCTGATCATCCGCAAAATATAGACTATAAAATGTGTCGTCCCCATATTTCTACATTTATTTGACCATCCTTGTAAGGCTCTGTCTAAGTAGATTTTAAATAGAGTGGGTGGCATGCAACATCCCTGTCTGAGGCCTTTGGTAGTGTTGGATGCCTCTGTTAAAGTTCGATCAATTTTTATTTTAGCAGAATTATTTCCGTAGTATTCTCTCGTGGCGTTTACCAAGATAGGTCTTATGTCGAAATGTTCCATTGCCTTCTATAGTTGTACTACAGGTACGCTGTCATACGCTTTTTCTAGGTCACTCAGTGTAATATGTGTTTCTCTAGTTCTCTGTATACCTTTTTCGAGGGCTATTTTTAGAGTGAAGATATTATCCATTGTAGATCGTCCAGCTCTGAATCCAGCCTGTTCTTCCGGTTGTTTTTCTTTTATGTCTTCTTCGATTAGGTCTCTATGGATCCGTGAATATAATCTAGCAATTGTCGGAATCACTGCTATCCCTCTATAATTTTTTGGATTGTCTTTTGGTCCCTTTTTTTGTTTCGTTGTAATATACGATGTTTTCCACTCCATAGGGGTCTTTTCGCCATTCAAACATCTTTCGAAATGGTTTTTTAGCATTTGTATCAGTTTCGGAGGACCGTATCTAATAAATTCCGGGTAGATCCCTCCAGGTCCTGGAGATTTTCTTAGCTTGATCGTTTTAATAGCTTGCTTGACATGGGTATCTTTCAGTTGTATTCTATTATCGGTATTGTAGATAAAATTTTCCTGGTCCTGCCTTTCTTCTAAGAGTTCTTTGAAATATGATATCCATTCGCTGTCTGATATAATGTTCACGTTTATTCCTCGTTTTTGTGTTGTTTTTACAGATTTTATGGTTTTTTTCGTACCCTCCAATTGTTGGTCGATGAAATCGCATTTCTTAAGCCATTTTTCTTTTTAAGAACTTCTTGCTCCACCTTTCTGTTGGCTCTTTTGTATTTTTCCTTTGTATGTGGGTCCCCTTTCTATATAAGTTCTTCGTAGAGTTCCTTTTTTTCTTGAATTAGCTGTTCTATTTCTTCATCCCACCAATATGTCTTAGGTTTCCTTTTCTCTGTACCTAGTGCCTCTTTAGCTGCTTCTATTATACATCTTTTTATGTGTTGGTATTCATCTTCTGTAGTTCTATTGCTTTCTTCTAAGTTTTCGTTCTAGACGCTTGCGATATAGTTATTTCGTGCCATCATCGGTCATACTATCGAGGTTGTACTTTTCGTTTTGTGTGTTACCATCCTTGCTTCGGTGCATCTTTACAAACGGCATATATATTTTTGATCAGACCAGGCAGTGGTCGGATCCACAATCGGCTCCCCTTTTCACTCTAACGTCCTGTACCTTGATCTCAGAATTTTGTCGTAGTATAAGATAATCTATTATTGACTTGAGCCCTCTTGTATGTTGGTACCACGTGTATTTGTGGATGTCTTTATGAGGAAAGAAGGTATTCGTTATTTTTAAGTCGAATTGTGGAGATATATTTATCAGTCTCTCTCCATTATTATTTAAGGTATCCTCTTATGCATGCCTACAATCGAGCTGTTCGCCTTTTTACCGACTGCTGCTGTTTAAGTCGCCAGCTATTACAATTTCGTGATGGTTAGCAATTGGTTCTATAGCATTTCTTAGTGATTCTTCAAAATCATCCTTTCGTTGGATAGTCGCATCGTTATTTATTCCGTACATTACTAAAATTGTGATTAATCTTCCTCTAATAGGCGTGATGACAGTAACAATGAATCCCCGAAATTATGACTTTAAATAATGAAATGGATTAAAAAGTTTCTAGAAAATGTTCTTATTTTTATATTAAAAGTGAGATTAATATAATTTTTGTTAAAATAAAAATGCAAAATACAGCAATCCGCCATGTTATGTGGAACTCCAATCAGAGAGAATGACGTCACGCCTAAGTAAACATTATTTCGGTCGGACTTTTCTTGTGTTAACGATAGTCTCTGCACCGTTTATCAATTACTTTGTGGTTTTTAATTATCGAGTTGCCTAGTTTTGGGTTACAAAAACTAGAAACAACAAACGTTAGCGATGGAAGACGGATTTAGCAAGGCAAATAGCTCTAATTTACCTAAAATTGATTTGTTAATGCTTGGAGAGTTTCTTACGTGAAATAAAGACTTTTGCTCAGCAGAATTTAGAACTATCAAAACTTCTATATAAGTATATAAGTAATCTGTATTAAAACTACAATTTAAAACACAAGAACCTATAAAAACGGCACCTTATTTCTACATCATGGTTTTATTAGTTTTAGGTTAGGTTATGATTGTTATCAAAATGTTGCTATGTCGTATGAGTAAGTACATACTAATTGATTTTATTTATTTAAGGTACTCACGCCCATCGTATGGCGATTACGCTGTAAGCTATGTACACCTTAAACGTGATGAAAAAACGTGCATAGTAAAATGTAAAATTTGCCCAGAACATAAGGTCCAGGCAAAGCTACATGCAGTTACGTTAATAGTAAATGAAGAAGAAGAAGCAGTTATTTCGGTGCAATGCCATGACTGTGTTGCCTCTCAAGGGGGCTGTAAGCACGCCATAACATTCTTCATGTGGGTCTATCGCAGGAGTGAAGACCCGTCCTGTACTTCAGTGGAATGTTACTGGATGAAATCCAAACTGTCTAGGGTTGGCACTAGCCTAAAATACATAACGGCAAAGCAATTATCAAATGGTAAGCCTAGTTTGCCATCAAACTTAATAACTGAGAAATAATGAAATATGAATCGAGTTATATTTGTGATGATACAGAAAGTGTATCTATGCAGAAACTTGTGCTAAAACATAAAGAGAAATCCTGTGACACATTTTTGGAGAAGCTCGTTCTGACTGATGCACATATTTTTAAAACTGAAAATGAGAGCAGAGAACAGCACCAAAGTAGTTTTTGGTATGAATTGAGGTACGGCAGAATCACAGCATCTCGAGCATTTGAATTTAGTCGTTGTAAAACAAATGATGGAACACGTATATCATTAATTATGGGAGGAAAAATTCCAGATACACCAGCTATGAAACGTGCGGAAAACTGTTAGTATTAAACTGAACAAAAAAATTAATCAGTATGGTCTGATGCTGTCTAAAAACTACCCAATACTAGCAGGATCCCCCGATGGGATATGTAAAGATGCCATTGTTGAAATCAGGTGTCCCATGAGTGCAAAGACCAAAAATGATAAACCTACACAGAAATATAATGCGCAGATGCAGATACAGATGTATTTGGTGGGACTTCAAAAGGATGACTTTTGTGTTGCCGATTGTAACTACAGCACAAACAAGAATGTAGAAATTATATGTGTAACATTTGATGAGAAATATGTGTCCATTGCTGTACCAAAGTACATTGTAACTTCAATAGTGATGTGATTATCTAAAGGTATTATTTAGATAATTAACCATTTCTCAAACAAGATTATTATGACACACCTCATTTATAATAATAAAATATTAGGTTAAAACTTACATCAAAATGGTCTTCACAGAAATAAATTGAAGAATTTGGAGAAATAATCGCTGGCTATCGCCGTGTAGGAGTTAGCCACTTATTTCTTATTGTTTTCTTATTTGGAACGTAAACAAATAACTTGTTAGGAGTTTTAATCGATCTGTTTTTACATTGAGGGACCGCACACCACTTATACACTTTAGAATTAATTTTAAACACACAAAATAACAAAATTATTGTATAGATACTGTATACTTTACTGTTGTTGACGTGGACTTTAAAAAGGCGTGACGTCACGAGCAGACGCCATGACACCTGAGAGCGTTATGGCGTGAAATTCAAAATTAGTTTTAAAAAGACCAATTTTATGCTAGGAAACCAGAAATATATATTTTTTTTGGAAATAGTAGTTCCGTAAGAATATCGTGGAATAGTTTTTCAAAATTAGCAATCATGCCTATTTGACAAGTCATTTTTATTATGCGTTCACTTATTCGTTCCCAGGATTTGATGTATTTCTGTAACTTTCTGTTGATCAAAATAGAGCTACCCGCCTAAGCTCTTCGGTCCTTATCAACACCCGTATACAAGTGTATAAAGTTTTTATTGTGAAACAAGTTTCAAGAGATAATAATGGCACTAACAGAAAGAAACATCGATATAACTTTCCTCCCAGAAACAAAGAAAAAAGGAAATGGAAGTGAAAACAATGATTATATATGTATATATATATATATATATATATATATATATATATATATATATATATATATATATATATATATATATATATATATATATATATATATATATATATATATATATATATATTATATATATATATATATATATATATATATATATATATATATATATATATATTATATATATATATATATATATATATATATATATATTTATATATATATATATATATATATATATATATATATATATATATATATATATATATATATATATATATATATATATATATATATATATATATATATATATATATATATATATATATATATATATATATATATATATATATATATATATATATATATATATATATATATATATATATATATATATATATAATATATATATATATATATATATATACATATATATATATATATATATATATATATATATATATATATATATATATATATTGATATATATATCTATATATATACATATATATACATATATATATATATATATATATATATATATATATATATATATATATATATATATGTTATATATATATATATATATATATATATATATATATATATATATATATATATAATATAAATGTCAACAGAAGTATTTCACAATATAACATTTCTCGGAGAAAAGTTTTTTTAATAGATTATTTTTTAAAAATGATATTTTTTGGTTAAGTTTTGTCTCCGTACATTTTAACACTTATTTCTTGTTTTCTACATAGCCAGCACTGCAGTCGCCATTTTTATATACAGGGGCACTTCAGCAGCTGGTTTAAAAGGACAATACCCACTTGAAAGTCTGTTCGATCGAAACGAAAATAAACCTCACAATTGATACAATCGATGCAAGGGATGTTTTAGGTTTGAAGCATTTTATTTTGAAAGAGTTTCAGTATACTGAGTACAATAGGTCATTTCGTTTAAATTTTTAAAACAAAAATAA
>CM032446.1:137194290-137369290 GCA_019049505.1 Pachyrhynchus sulphureomaculatus
AATACTCGATAAACTTTAAAACTGACATAAGAAAAAGATAAATTAATTTTCAGATTGTTGCGTTAATTTTGTCCAGGAGTTTATATATATATATATATATATATATATATATATATATATATATATATATACATATACATATATATATATATATATATATATATATATATATATATATATATATATATACATATATATATACATATATATATATATATATATATATATATATATATATATATATACATATATATATATATATATATATATATATATATATATATATATATATATATATATATATATATTTATATATATATATATATATATATATATATATATATATATATATATATATATATATATACATATACATATATATATATATATATATATATATATATATATATATATATATATATATATATATATATATATATATATATATATATATATATATACATATATATACATATATATATATATATATATATATATATATATATATATATATATATATATATATATATATATATATATATATATATACATATATATATATATATATATATATATATATATATATATATATATATACATATATAAAGGGTGTTTTTTATAGAGGTATAAAACTTTAAGTTGGCAACACTTTTTTAACTGGCGACCATTTTGTCAGCTGTCAAGTGATTTATGTTTAGTTTGGTTTGGCATTTCAACATGAATAGACTGACGCCTGAACAACGCTTCCAAATTGTGCAAATTTATTTTGAAAATCATGGTTCTGTTCGAAATACGTATCGCGCACTACGTCCATTTTACGGTCAACATAATCGTGCATCAGAGCAATTAATTCGATTAACTATGGAACGTTTTCGCACCACGTTTACTCTAAATGATAATACGCATCCACAGAGACGTCGTACAGTGCGTATAGAAGAAGTCATTGCTGCTGTAGAGCGTAGCGTAGAGGAAGACCCGAATCAGTCTATCCGCCAACGTGCACAGGAATTGGATATGTGTCCATCCACTTTATGGAAGATTTTGCGGAAAGATCTTGGTTTACGTGCTTACAAAATCTAACTCGTGCAACAATTGAAGCCACACGATCACCTAGCAAGGCGTTGATTCGGTGAATGGGCCCAAAACAAGATTGCCGTTGATCCCGATTTTCATAAGCGAATTTTGTTTAGCGATGAAGCTCACTTTTGTTTGAATGGATACGTCAATAAACAAAACTGCCGTATTTGGAGTGATGATAATCCTCAAGTGTATGTTGAGACACCGTTACATCCAGAAAAACTGACTGTTTGGTGTGCTTTATGGGCTGGTGGAATCATTGGTCCGTACTTCTTTAAAAACGATGCTGGTCAGAACGTTACAGTCAATGGTGACCGCTATAGAGCCATGATTACTGACTTTTTCATTCATCAATTGAACAACCATGATGTGCAGGAGCTGTGGTTTCAACAAGACGACGCAACACACAGCTCGTGCCACAATTGATTTATTGAAGGAAACGTTTGGGAACCGCATAGTTTCACGTTTCGGACCCGTGAATTGGCCTCCAAGATCGTGCGATTTAACGCCGCTAGACTATTTTCTGTGGGGATATGTGAAGTCGCTAGTCTACGCCGATAAGCCCGAAACGATTGACCACTTGGAGGACAACATTCGCCGCGTTATTGCCGATATACGGCCACAAATGTTGGAAAAAGTCATCGAAAATTGGACCTCCAGATTAGACTACGTTCGAGCCACCCGTGGCGGTCATATGCCAGAAGTCATATTTAAATTATAATGCCAGAAGATTATCTTTCGAATAAAGTAAATTTCATGTCAATTTAAAAAATTCATCTTTGTTTTATTCCGTTTCAAAGTTCTATACCTCTATAAAAAAACACCCTATATATATACATATATATATATATATATATATATAGATATATATATATATATATATATATATATATATATATATATATATATATATATATATATATATATATATATATATATATATATATATATATATGTATGTATATATACATGTATGATTTTGATATTTTTCTTTGACCCTGTATGTACTTTTTTTATTTTTCAATTTTCTTGGGTTTAGAGGTCAATTATAGAATGAAACTTTCCAAAATTTATTGGGATCCTTTCCTTTTATTATTGACGTTTTAGCACAATTTGCCTTTCTCAAAATTCTTGTTTAGTTTGGCTAAAATTACATATATTTAATCCGTCAAATGCGTTTTGAAAATGCATGTATTATTAATTTATTAAGACTAAAATAATTAACTTTATGAATATTAGGTTAATTCTTACCTTGGACGTGGATGTTTAGGTTAATATTTTTCATAGCCCATTATTACAATTACAACGTACTCTTTTCTCATTTTTTCGTTACAAGAACCACTTGTTAATCAGTAGTCCGTGTCATATATTTTATTTTAAAATTGGGACGAACACAACATGTAAACTACGTTTATAGTACTGCCATATATATTTGGCTTAGGTTATTTGTTTCGTTTTAGTGTTCCGTACGGAACACTTATAAGATCACTTCGGTGTCCGTCTGTCTGTCCATCTGTCACACCCGATTTTCTCCGAAATTATTTGACGTAGAAAGTTGAAATTTGATACTAATATAGAAATTGATGGCCTCATCAAAGCCGTGTAGTTTTGACAGTTAAATTTTGACTAAAGGGGTTAGTTTTGGGTGGTGAGATCGGAAAATTTTTTACTAGGTCATCGAGTGGGGTGTCAAATGAAAGCTTGTAAAAACACTAGTTCAAAAATATATATAATGTCTTACATGCTTTTCTTTGTATTATTTTGAAAAAATCGCGAAAAATCGCTGTCTTCTCGAAAGTACTGGAATCCTGGAATATTCTCCACGGGGTGTAGATTGAAAGAAATGATCACGAGTGCATTACCTTTAGTAATTTATCTGGTATATAAAAAAAAAATTCAAGGTAATCTGTTTTCAGTAAAGATCAGAAACAAACTTTGTTGAAATTTAATTTGGGGTGTGTTTTGTGAAGTCACTGATCATTTTATACCTCCGTAACAAACATTTTTATTTCAGAAGCAATGAACGTACGGAACTAATTGCGCAAGTTTCTACTTGCACTTGACCGGTTATTTGTTGTTGACAGCGGTTGGTGTTTTTTGTGTCATAATGGATTCTAAAATTTCTCTTATTTTCTTTTTGTTCTCAGTGATTATTTTTGTCATATTTGTGTCCTTTTATCCTGTTTTCCAAATACAACATTGCTCTTTTTGTTTTTTGGAGTTTTGGTTTTTAATTTTGAAAAGTTGGTTGCCAGTTTCTTTCTATAATTGATCTCCAAACCGAAGAAAATTGAAAAATAATATATATATATATATATATATATATATATATATATATATATATATATATATATATATATATATATATATATATATATATATATATATATATATATATATATATATATATATATATATATATATATATATATATATATATATATATATATATATATATATATATATATATATATATATATATATATATATATATATATATATATATATATGTGTATATATATATATATATATATATATATATATATATATATATATATATATATATATATATATATATGTATATATAGATATATATATATATATATATATATATATATATATATATATATATATATATATATATGTATATATAGATATATATATATATATATATATATATATATATATATATATATATATATACAGTGCCACCTCGATAATCCGAATCTCCATTAAACCGGATTCTTTAATAATACGGACAAACATTTCTATTGCATTGTGTACTTTATAATCCGGATTTGATAGTACTAGGTAATCCGGACCAGCTTCCAGTCTAATACATCTGGGATTCACACAAACTGTAGGTGCCTTTGATTTGCCTTCAACGCATCGCGTATCGCGTCTAAAGGTTAAGGATTTTGTAGTTGTTTGTTTATTGTCACAAGTACAACATACTTATATTCTATTTTGCTTTATGTGGTTCATATAAGTATGTAAACGTTTTTTTTACGTATATTAAATGCCGTCTAAAAGAAAACGTATTACACTAACAATGAAACAAAAGTCCGATATATTAGACTAGTTCTTGGTGAAAGCGGAAAAGTGTTGGCAAATGATTGATTGATTGATTATTTTAGTTTGGCGCGTCGATATCGAGGATCATTTGGCGCCATAAGTAGGATGTTTAAATCTTAGAATATAGTTGTGTTTCTTTGAAGAATTTAATTAAATTGGAGATATTTGTGACATTTGGAGTTGATAATTGATCAAGTGGTTTTAATAGATCTAATCTTGTCTCGATGTCTAAATATTCGTTTGAAGTTAAAATGTGGTTAATTGTAAGTATATTGTCGCAATTTGGACATATGGGTGGTGGATCATCTTTTAATAAATAAGAATGAGTGAGGTAGGTGTGCCCGATGGCGACCCTTCTCCATACTGTATTATCTCTACGTGACAGAGCATCCAGCTGGAGGGGCGGAAAAACTAGAGGTTTAACCCCCCACAGTTTGCACGATTCCTCTCGCAGGTCCCACTCCAGCTGAAATAGATTATCAAAAGTCTGTTTGAATAAGTTTTTTAGATCTTTTGGAGTGAGGATTGAGTTAATTGGAGTACCCGAGGAGATGGCAATCCTAGCTTGTACATCGGCTCTTTCATTACCTTTTATGTTAATGTGGCTGGGCACCCATAAGAAAGATATAGTGATACCCCTATTGGATGCCATTTGTATAAGATCAGATATGGCTGTTGAGATAGGGTGAAAATGCATGGGAGAGCTGATTGATTGTAATGAACTCATGGAGTCTGTAATGATTAAAACTTTAGTATCTAGTTTGGTGGATATTAACCATCTTAACGCTTCTTTGATGGCAAATAATTCCGCTGAAAAGATAGAGGTGCAATTATTTAACTTGAATTTAATGGTAGTGTTATTGTATACGAAAGCGGCCCCCGTTCCCTGGGCAGTCTTAGAGCCGTCTGTATAAATATGGGAAGAGTCTTTGTATTTCTCGTTGATAAGTAATAGAAAGGCTGATCTGATTATGTGGCTTGGATTTAATTTCTTGTTATATTTTCTGAGCGTATAGTCAATGAAGGGTCTTATTGCTGTCCAAGGCTGGTATATAGAAACTTTAGGAGAGTCGTTAGTTTGAATGGAGAGGTTGTGACGATTTAGGATGTTTTTAATTCTAGATGCTATGGAGTTTGGTGGAATAATTGTGTTGGGTGGCGGGTTTAAATGAGACAGTTGAAAAGTATAACATGAGGGATCTTTGTCTTGAAAGGTTGAGAGATGGAGTAGCAGAAATGCACTGTAAACTTGGAATAGGCGACGTACGAAAGGCCCCTGTAGCCAATCTGAGAGCTTGATTCTGGATTGTATCTAATTTTTTTTTGTATGAGGGTCTTGATGCATCGTATGTAAAGTCACCATAATTTAATTTGAATAGTATGAGAGATTTATAAATCCTGATTAAGGTTGTGAAACTTCCTCCCCATTGAGAATTTGCTAGTAATCTTATCAAATTGATATCCTTTAAAGTAGTCTTTCTGAGATGATTGATGTGCTCCTTCCAATTCAAGATTGGATCAAAGATCATGTCCAATATTTTGAAGTTGATCTGAGGTGATATAGGATCATTGAGAAGTTTTAGTGGATTTAATTTAGAGCAGTTTCTTTTCCTGCAGAAATGTATGTATGATGATTTGTTTGGGGAAAAAGAATATCCCGAAATTGTGGCCCATTTTTGGATATTGTTCAGGGAAGATTGAATGAGGTTTGTGAGTGTATTGCTGTCACTGGAAGATTTGTAAATTAAAATATCATCAGCAAATAGCTTTATTCTTGTGTGATCTGGTAAGTGTTTTTCCAGTGTCTGGATGGCTATTTGAAATAATGTAGGACTCAGTATGAATCCCTGAGGTATTCCCGATTTTAATACATGTATATCCGAGAGAAGGCCGTTCGCTCTGACTCTAAAAGATCGAGGTTGGATAAAGTTGATGACGAATTTAGGGAGGTTGCCCCTGAAACCCATCCTCATCAACTCGTCAGCTATGAGTTTACTGTTTGTCAGGTCAAAAGCGTTCTGCAGATCCAGAGAAACGGCCAGAAGGTGTTTCCCTGACTGAAAGGCTGATCTAATGTCAGTATCGAACGAAGCGAGGTGATCTAGGGCAGAGAAACTTTTGCGAAAGCCATATTGGTGGGGAGATATGAGATTGTTTGACTCTAAATGCCAACAAAGACGGGCCTTTACCATGCGTTCCAATAGTTTGGTCAGGTGGTTGTTGAGGGATATGGGCCTATAGCTATTGGGGTTGTGGTGGTGGTCTTGTGGATGGGAATGATAGTTGTTGTTAACCAAGAGGACGGGAATTCTCCACTTGACCAGAGGTTATTGTAGTACTCCAAGATTAATGAGATAATAGAAGAAGATGGGAGATTGATGATCATATCCAGATGAATGCCGTCAGGGCCGGGAGCAGTTCTTCTGGCTTTGACAAGTGAGTCTCTCAGTTCCCTCATGGAGAAGGGAACGTTGTAGGGGAAGATGATATTTGTATTAAAGGTGTTGATTGAAGGGGTAGAGGGGATTTGATGATTGGAAGATTTGTCCTGGTAGTGTTTTGCCAGTGAATTGCCAATGACTGCAGAATCTGTAGTCCATGTGTTGTTTATCAAAAGACCTGGAATGCTTCTGGGAGGAAAACCTTTCATTCTCCGTATGTTATTCCACATATCCTTGGAAGAGATGTTATGATTAAATTGAAGTTTGAGGACTGAATGAAGTTTGTTTCTTGAAGTGCTAAAAATGGATGGTTTATACAAAGAGATAATTAGCTGCAGATCCTCTTTTCTGGAGGAAAATCCATTTACATTCCATTGTATTATTGGATTGAATATGATGGATGGGAGAATTAGGACCTTTTCTTAGTGATTTTGGTTGTATTCTTGTTCTGCTCTAGAGGATTTGAGATCTCAATGTCCATATCCGAAGATAAGGATTCTTTGGAAGATTTTGAAGATTTATTTGCAGATTTAGGAGGTTCGTTTGTATTGTGTTTTTGTGTTTGTTTGTTTTTATCGACTCCTGATTTCTGGTTGGGGTCATGATTTTTGGGTGGACTAACAACTTCCAATCTCTTCCTTATATTGGAGAGATCCATTTTACGGGTGGAAAGAGAAGAGGGAGAACTGGGATTTGGGTAGAAGGAAAGATGGGAGGATTGAGGGGGAGGGAGAAGGGGCGAGGAAGGGATGGGGGAAGTGGGAAGGTTGGATAAGGAGAGAACCTTTGGAATGGGGTTTAAGGGAATGTTATCAGTTTCGGTTTCAGTATTTAGGTTACATTGGATAGCTATAGATGTTTTCTTTTTTGATGCAACGGCACTATATGTTTGTGAGAAACTAGGGTTTTGTGCTGAGAATTTTCTTCTGGCTTCTGGGTATGAAATTTTATCAAGTGTTCTAATTTTCTGAATCTCAAATTCGTTCTTGAATACTGCGCATCCTTTGTACCTAGGTGAGTGATCTTGACTGCAGTTGATACATGAAGCGGGCACTGAGCAAGGCTCCTCACCGTGTTCTTGATGTCCACAAGAAGGACAGATTGGAGAAAAGGAACACTTAACTGCTACATGGCCGAATCTCTGGCATTTAAAACACCTCATTGGATTCGGTATGTAGGATCTAACTCTGATGTTATACCAACCCGCCTTTATGGAGGCAGGAAGGGAGTGAGTTTTGAATGACAGAATGAAGGTAGCCGATTTTCGAATAGGGGCTTTCTTGCTGGGAGGTAACCTGAATACTTTTATAACTCCTTGATCAGAAAGATTTTCCAATATTTCTTCATCGGTGCAATTCACCAGATCGGAACAAGTGATGATACCTTTGATCAGATTCAAGTTAGGATGAATGACTGTGGTGACTTCGTAATTATGGAGTTTATTAAATATTTCCGCTAAAAGAGATTGCCTTTCATTCTCTACTTCAATGAGTAGAGAACCATCTGCAAGCTTTCTAGTGTCAGAGAGTGAGCCGAAATAAGCTTCTAGACTTTTGTGTATAAGAAATGGGGATATTTCTTTAAAGGAACCGTTCAATAACTTAACTATAAAAAATCTATCAGTGTGGGTTGAATAACTATCGGAGACTCAATTCTGGGTCTTTTTGACCCGTTTTTATTTGGGGGGTTTTTGGAAAACATATAGTTCCCACGAGAAGCCTAGGAAATATCTGTCGACCGCAGCAGAGCCTGGATACTCAAAGACCCCATTTTGCCTTTACCGCCCGTTATATTCGTGCAATAAAGCAAACAAATTTCAATTTATTTATAGGACGCCCGATATATAAATGAAAACTAACTCGACCCTTAAAATTTTTCTCTTCCTAAAAAACATTCAAAATATTCTTCCTTTCATATAAGTATAATAATAAGCAAGCAAAATATTATGATTGAGGATTAACGTCACACTTCGTCACCGTTGTATTTGCTATTAAAAAGGGATTAAATCTCAGGATTTACCTTTGGCCTTACGTTACCAATCCCTATCAAATAGGGATTATGGTAATTAAACCACCCTTTTAAGCCATAATATCTCAATATTAGTTTAAAGATCCTCACATGTTGTTTATGATAATGATGAAGTATTACTTTTTTTACGATGTAATTGTTATTTGCATTTATTTTCGTTAGCCCTACTTTGATAAAATCTGTCATATTTTAAGTTACTTATTTCTCAGTAAAATTATAATATATGTAAAAGTAGGACAATTTCATGTAAAAACTAATCAAAAGCAGGTTGCATTTACATGGAAATGTTTCATACTTAATCACACATCGTATTACCATATATGGGTTTCAAAAATTTGATACCAAGTAGATCTCGAGACCATTAAATTCTGTACACAATTTTGGTTATATGTCTTTTTAGTATAAACAGATCTACAGCTTTATCGATGATATAAACATTCATTTCAGAATTAAAAATATTACTACAATTCCTTCTCGCTTAAGCAACTATTAATACTTATAAAATTTTATATTATTTTTAGGTCCAACTTCTAAATACGGATGATGTCTGTACTCCAGGATAAGACTATGATTATGACTCTAAAATATTTAAAGTATTTCTTACGAGTAACTGTTAAAAGTAGTTTTGCTTGAAATTTTGAGAAATAATAGTTTTAGCATCATGCTGCTTCAATATAACGATGGTTTACCACGTCGTTTTGCCATAATTAATTGTAAAAATTTCAGATGTTTAACCAGTATAAGATAGGAATCCATACTTTTTTCTCAGCATTTTTTCAATAGCATGCGTTTTTTACAATTTTTATTGTCGTATGTGCATTAAAAAGTAAATAGTCACAAAAAATTACATATATATAAAAAAATTACTTTGCTATCGTTTATTAAAATATGAAGACAGTTTACCACCTAGTTGTTGCAAAAATATTAGATAAGTATTACTTTTTATTGAATTTTATGAGGTGAATTTTCCCTGTGGCAACGTAGCTTGAATAAGACTGCTCGCGGAGACGCGGAGGTTCTTTCAAATTTTGAATATTATATAGTCCGGGAGCTCATAACCAACGAAGATCAGCAAATAAATATATCACTTATTAAATTTGACAAACTTAACCAAAAAATACAACTTATAGGTCAAAATTCCGGTTTCTGCCGTGGTTATGGAGGGGAGAAATTGCAAAAAATTGAGGGTAGGTGAACCCATTGCAGAGTGGCGGTTTTATATGTTGTGAGGATACTATAGCCTTAGTATCTGCTACGGAGACCAGTTCCTGTGGGAGTAAACCTTTTTTTCTTGAAAAAAATGGGCTCAAAAAATGAACTCATCGTTGAGTGGCAGATATTTGAGATATAGTTAGGTTGGGATCCAAAAAGAAGTGAAAAAATATTCTTTGCCATAGATCCTGGTTTTTTGAATTTCTATGAATCTTTGAACCTGTAGAGTTTTTGGACCCACCTGAACTCATTCAAGAACGGCAGATAAATGAACCAGTGTTCGAATACTATAATACGAGATGAAATCCCGAATATATGCCATGAAGTCCAGTCCCTACTTTTATCAGCAGAATTTATATATTTTTAATGCAAAGCTTAAGGTATAAACAAATTTTCCTATTCGCATGCCTAGCTGGAAAGTTCATATTTTTTTGACACGTTAAAATCGAATTTCTAATCCATTTTTGCTAAAAATTTATTAATTTTTGTTACGAAATATTTTTTTTTTCTATAATAACCTAATATAATATTATTTAACTCGCTAAATTTAAAATCTCTGTTTATTTTTTCAAAAACTCAATTATTTTATTATTACTGACAATTTATTAGAATTATATTAATTTTTCTTTGGGAATTTAACATAAATATTTTTATTTAATTGCATATAAATAAACTGATTACCTCTTATTTTGAATAAATTTAAAAAATGGATTAGAAATTCAGGCAGCAGGTCAAAATTCATCTAAAAACTTGGGTAGGGCCCGTAAAAAGATTAGATTTTGCTGTTATGGAGATAAATTCTATGAAATTCTGTTTATTAGTATAATTGTTTGTAATAAATTGTTTATAACAATAAAAAGGTTAAGTTTTTGCAAAAATAGTCTTGGAATTCGTTTTCAGTGAGTCGAAATACGTCTAAAAAAAGTTAGGTGGAGCCCTTAATAAATTTAGATTTCGCTAGTATAAAAATAAATTATATTAAATTCCTTTTTTTTAGAGAATTGCTTAAAAAATTGTTAATAACAATTAACAGGTCAGTTTTTCAAAAAACTAAATGCAGATCGGATTCTGCGACCCAAAAAACATAAAGTACACTAGGAGTAGAGCCGCAACGCTCAAAGTTTTAAAAAAAACACAGTGAAACCCGGGGTGGCTGATGGAGTCATTGTTGTATTGGCATTAACCGAAAGCGGCAAAAATTATTGTACGTTTTAAATGTTTAAAATTTTAATTCTTGAGGTTTTTTGGATGACTCTTATTGTATGTCAAGTTAAAAATCAAAAATTTCAAATGTACTATCCAATATAGCTACCAAAATTTTTTTTTTTTTAATTTTCGTAATTACATATTAAAAGAGGTTTTGGGGCTTTTGAATATAAATTTTAAATAACAAAGTTTAAAGGTTAAATATAAAAAAAAAATAAAGAGCGAAATTGCACCGCAAATTAAATAAATATATTAATCTGCTTGTAACTGTTTCAATGGTGATTTAAGCGTATCTCGAGACACTCGCTGAAAGACACTATTTGAAAGAAAAACAAATTACAGAAAGGGCGCGCGCGTTGTAGGACACGCGCGTTAGAGGACACGCGTTTCAAAAATACTTATGCGTTATTGCAGCAAAAAATTTAATTTATTTTAATAAAGAACCAAACTTCATGGCAGATAATGTTACTTTTAGAATCTACAAACCTCAACGAACATATTAAAACAAATTTCATTCGCTCCTCTATGGGTTCAGGTGAGTCCATTTTTCTGCAACTTTGGACCGTTATAACATTGGCCCAGTATCCATGGCCGATAGTCATTTTTCATTTCACAGAAATGAAGCTACACCCAGAATATCTGCTACTCAGAGATGGGTTCGTCCACCAAGTTTTTCTTACGGCTTTAAAGCGCATTTCCAGGAACAGGAACCAAACTTGAGGCTTCAAATTACCTGGAGGGACTAAGGGGGGCATAATTAACAAAGTGATACTATTATCTGCCACTCTTCGAACAGGTCGCAATTTGGTCATGAGCTCTCGAACTAACATATGGATCGGACTTTCTTTTAAAAGACACTAGAATAAATGCATGCCTCGCACGGGCATTCATTTAGTTATAAATACTTAATAATTGATATATTTTCAATAAATGATTCAAAGTATCGTTTTAATTAAACATAATTTTTATTGTAAATCGTGTAAAAGTATCAAGGTTATTATGAATAACCCGTGATTGAGTGCGGCAAGAAGCAAGCGAAAAGCTACGTTGCCACATTCATTATACTTTGAAAACCAAATTATTTCGCTTCTCTCTCTAACATAATTCTCTCTCTATCTTCTCGTAAGAAATACCTTAAAATTTGGATCCGATCTAGTTGCCCTGGAATTTAAAACTTATATTTGTTCAGTTCATTCTTGTCTTGGGACACTATTATATTTAATATGGTAAAAGCCACCAATGTTTTTAGCGGAAAATTGAAAAAACTAAATTGAATAATCTTCCAACAGGTTTTTAGATTTTTAAAATAATTTTTAATTTTTATTGGTTTATTCATGTATAAAAACGAAATTTCGGGTCTTCTACTGCGCAGCATCATAACTTTAATTATCCTAATGGTGCTTCGTGCGAAAATTGTAACCAGATTTACTAAAAGTGGCTAAAACTTAGTCCGAACCTAGTTGACAGGAAATTTAAATTTCCTAGTTGTCTGGTTAGTTTGTATTTTTAACAATTAATGTAAATCTAAAAATTTGCAATAAGAATCAAGATCCTGGGAACATATCTGAGAGTTAATAGATTCTTAAATCATAAAATTGTTTTCATTATTATTAGTTTACTCATCAATAAAAATGCATTGGCTGATCTCAGTTTGATAACTTTAGTTGGTTTACTGGTGTTGTTAGTGTTCCGTACGGAACATTTCGGTGTCTCTCCGTCTGTCCGTTCGTCTGTCACACCTAATTTTCCCCGAAACTATTTAACATAGAAAGTTGAAATTTGGCACACATATGTAATGGCTCAATCAGAACCATGTAGTTTTGAAAGTTAAATTTTGACTTCGATCGGAAGCGATTTGTGGAAAGATGGAAAATCGTACAAAAATATAGGAAAAATTGTTAAAAAGTCACTATTGTTCAGTACATTGTAAACCAGTATAAATCAACGGTTCCTATAAAATTCGACAACGCTCCGGTCGCACAGTGGGGAAAAACGAAAAATCGTGTTTCAAAATTGTCTAGAGCCTTCAATTTTGGTTCGATTTGGGCGATTTTTTTTTTAAATTGAAGCTTATTAAATTCCGAACAAAGTTGTCGGAGACGATTTTTCAATTAAACTTTTATTTCAAAATGGCGGACGTTGGTTTCTGATTATATAGCGACTGAGACACAGAAAACGCTTACAGTTTCAAACCAAGTTGTGCCACTGTTTAGCAATAGCAGCCACTTTTTTGCTACAACAGCAAACAATGTGGCTAGTGCAGCAAAATATTTAGCTGTCCCTATTTTAACAAAACGTTTTAGCTGTTGTAGCCATTTTCTAGCTGTGTGAGCTGTCCTTTTCTGCATGTATCGCTGTTTTTTGTATCTGCTAGAAAATTGTCTACGATACTTAAAATTTACAGCAGCAATATTCTAGCAATAACTGCATGAAATTTTAAATCCCGCAACTAAACTTGAATAACTTGAATGATCTGACTGCCACAGTCTAAATGCCACAGAGAAACTTTCTTGCTCGATTCAATTTTGGCATCCGCCATACTTGATTTGTCATTTTAAGTCAATTGAAACATATTTATAATTAACAACCTTAAAGAAATTATTTATGCAAATGTTATGGATATAAAATAATAATGGTACGTTTATTCATATTTATAATACTTTTATTGTTCATGGCAGCCGTTTTGGGTTCATTATTATTAATCTCGTAACTGTGATATTAGATATATTATCTGCGACATAAAAAAAACATACCTACACGCATTTTAGCACAACTTGGTTTGAAACTGTAGGCGTTTTCTGTGTCTCAGTCGCTATATAATCAGAAACCGCTATTTTGAAGACGTCCGTCATTTTAAAACAAAAGTTTAATTGCAAAATCGGCTCCGACAACTTTGTTCGGAATTTAATAAGCTTTAATTTAAAAATCGTCCAAATCGAACCAAAATTGAAGGCTCTAGACAATTTTGAAACACGATTTTTCGTTTTTCCCCACTGTGGGTCGTCCCAAGAAACTGATTCCACGTGAAGAGGCCAATATAGTTAGACAAATAATTATAGATCATAAGAAAAGTGCACCAAAATTAAAAGAAGAAGTACGGGAACTATTTTCGAAAAATGTTTGTTCACAGACAGTGAGAAATTGTTTATACAGGGCAGGCTATAAGGGGAGTGCAGCCAGGAAGAAGCCATTAATATCGGAAGCTAATCGCAAAAAGCCGTTAGATTTTGCTAGGGAATACGGTACTAAACCTTCTGAATTTTGAGAATCCGTAATCTTTAGTGATGAAACTAAAATTAACCTTTTTCTCTGATAGCAGAACTAAAGAAGAATACCGCATTCGATATTAAAAACATTTGTTCCACCATGAGACAAGGGGGTGGCAGTGTTTTGCTTTAGGGATGCATGTCCGCCGGGAGGGTTGGAAATTTACATTTTATTGATGGTACCATGATGTTTATCTCAGCATTTTGTGATCCATAATGTGCGACAGCAGCTTCATACACTTCCGCAATCACCTGATGTTAAGCCCATCGAGCATTTATGACAGGAACTTAAACGGCGCGTTCGCAAACAAAATGTTTCAACTAGAGAAGAATTAAAAAACAGAATATTGAACGAATGGGAGAACATGCCAGCAGAAGTTACTAGGAAGCTGGTTGCAAACATGACAAAAAGGTTACAGGAGATTATCAAGGCCAACGGCGGTCCCACTAAATATTAGTTTAAACGAAGTTGTTATTTTCCGATAAACTCTGTCAAACTATTATTGGTAATTGAAGTGTATGGAGACTTTTTTGACATTAATTTTGTTTACATTTATGTTTATAACAATGATGTAACTTCTAAATAAAATGTTCCGTAGTTGTTTTTAATACTAATCCTCGTTGGTTAAGTTTCAAATATTAATTTAAACATGTTTTCTCATAGTTCCAATTAATTAGTTAAACATAACAGAAAATTAGTATAGAAAGCAGGTGGTGTATGGAATCTTTTTGGATTAATTTACGGGCCAAAAATGAGTTCTACTTTTTTTTTGAAATTTATTTATTTTTAATTAGAGCCTACGAGTTTCGGTCTGACTAGACCATCATCAGGGTTAACCATAAGTTAGTAAGTGGTGGTTACCTTCTTTCCCGTAATTCTTCCCTGGCTGAGTATGTGGGATAAACTGAACTCTCTTTTCAAACAAGGAATACACAGACATCTCAAGTCAAGCAGACTAGAATATAATAACAAATCTGCATTTGGTGCACATTTTAAACTCTCTAAACTCTCCATTGATACGAAATCTAATTTCAAGGTTTTGCACCCTCTTGATAAAGGAAAAAACTTGCTCTTGCCAAATCGCATTCCCCACAGGATCTTAAAGGACCGTCCGGTTTGTCTTACCCCAGCTATGTACAGGCCTTAAATCTTTTTAATAAACACTATATAAATAAAGTGTACATGTGTTTGTTTGCTTTAATCCTACTCAACGTTGATTGAGCCGAGCTTTTAAATTTAAAGTTTTTTACTGTTATTAGATATTTATATATGTTTCTCTGTTTTCCTTCATTCTATTTTTGTACTATATTATTTCTAAGGTTGGTACTTATCTTTGGTGATAATGTTTCTAATAAATAACCATTGCCTAGTGCCACTTTCAAGTTTCAATACTTATATTTAATTCTAATCTTGGCTTGTTATAATTCCATATGCATGTTTATTTGTCTCGCTTTGTGGAGGATTTTCTAGTATGTAAATTTAGATTTTTAGTCCCATTACTTATAAGTTAGAATAACTAATTGTTAATATACCTGATAACAAACTTTTTAACTTTCAGATCAAAATGCGTAAATATAATTAGAAATAACTAAATTTGCCAAATGAAGGAAAAGGAACTTATTCTTTATTCTTAACTCAACCCTAAATATCTAGTATATGTATGTAAAAAATATATTTAACATATTATAGTCAAAAAAGGAAAAAAAAGTTTTGGTTTAGATTCGAGACTTAATACTTTTTGTTTATTTCATCCTGCGAAACAAAAGTTGTAGCTTCTGGGTTTTGTATCGTATTAACACAGTAAACATAAAACACAGTAGTGACAGTCCGACTCGGCACCTTTGATCTCAAGGGGTTCAAGTTTGTAATGACCTGTCGCCATATTGCTGATAAAATGCCCGCGAGTTTTTGAAACATTCAAATTTCTCCTTTCAAGAAAAATCCTATTCTGTAAAATAAAAATGAATTTTACTGATTGAGAGGAAGAAAAAAACGAGAAAAGTTTTTTTAGAAACATTTTTTTTAACAAGTTCTTATTAAAATTGATAAACAAAAAAAAAAAAACAGGGAAAAAGGCAAAAAAATACAAGGAAAAAATATATTTGGCCTCAACGCTTTTTGCACGTTATTCATTTAAATATCTCATCGTTAAATTTATATTTCTCAACTATTGGAGATATTGTTCGGGGGGCAAAAATGTTCATTTTGAGAACATATCTCTGCACACCTTTAACTTCGCGCGTATAATGTCAACAATCATGCTCCTTATATTTCAGCGAATCCCAGTAATCTGGAGAGATTGAAAATAATTATAATTATCATTTCAAGATGAGATCGTCTTAAAAATGAAGTGAACACACTTTTTGCTCCATTTTATCATTATGACATAATAACTTTTCGTGCCTATATACTACTTATTCATGCTGGAGAATTCCTAGTTTTTGATTGAGTTTTGAAAATTTGGTTAGCGAGTTTTAGCAGATAATATAACTTAACTCTAGCAAAATAATTTTAATATGAAGGATAATCTTTATATAATATATTGCGTAATAGAAATAAAGAATTATGGATAAATTACATTTTAAGATCTTTGGGAAATCTAAAGAAACTAACTCCTCTGGAGATATCAGACATATTTTTACAAGCACTAACAGCACAACAAAAACTTCTTCTTGACAACTTTTTAGTGTTCCGTACGGAACACTTATAAGATCACTTCGGTGTCTGTCTGTCTGTCTGTCCGTCTGTCTGTCTGTCCGTCTGTCTGTCTATCACACCCGATTTTCTCCGAAACTATTTGACATAGAAAGTTGAAATTTGGTACTAATATAGGAATTGATGGCCTCATCAGAGCCATGTGGTTTTCAAAGTTAAACTTTGACTTAAGGGGTTAGTTTTGGGGGGTGAAATGGGGAGTGACAAAAAATGTTTTTACTAGGTCACCGAGTGTGGTGTCAAATGAAAGCTTGTGAAAACACAAGTAAAAAATATATATAATGTAATACTTGCGCACACTTTTCTTAGTATTATTTTTAAAAAATCACGAAAAATCGCTGTCCTCCCACCTTATCTCGAAAAGTACTGATCAAAAAATTTAGAAAAAATTCTGGAATATATACGGGGTGTAGATTGAAAGAAAATTATCGCGAGTCATTACCTTTAATAATTTATCTGGCATATAAAAAAAAACAAAAATTTCAGGGTCATCAGTTTCCAGTAAAGATTGGAAATAAACTTTGTTGAAAACTCATTTGGGGTGTATTTTGTGAAGTCACTGATCATTTTATACCACGGTAACAAATTTTTTTATTTTAAAAGCAATCAACGTACGGAACACTAATTGTGCAAGTTCAACTTGCACTTGACCGGTTTTTTATAATTATTTTCAATTATAACGTCAAACGAGTCATTTACTTACTGGAAAATTATTAATAATGAATTTCGGTGCACGTTATAAAAAGATTCCCCTTGAAATCCAGATGTGAACACCACCAGAGGCCGCGCTAGCAGCCATGTTGTTAGTATGATGCATGCGTGATAAAAAACAGGACCTAAAAATTTTCTTGAGCGTCGCAACTGCGTTTTATATTTACTGTGGTGTTAATATCAAAAATATGGATTACATATATTTTTCATGATGTCAGAAATATGTATCATATATTTTTGACATCAATGTAAAGCCAGGGCTAGCTGTAAAAATCAATGTGGTACAGGAGGGCGGATTTACATCCAAAAATTAACTTTTGATTTTTTATAGGTTTTGGTTTGTTGAAGAAAAGTAAGAATATTTTGTATTAAATAATGACAGATTCAGTTTACCTAGACATTTGCTCTATGTTCTGTTTGGATGCTCTATTTGATCAAAATTTAAAAATTTGTATCTGAATATATTATTAAATTTGTTTTTATTTAAAAAAAAAAACTTTGTAGAATATAAATTGTCTTTCTATAAGCACGAAAACTTTTAAATAAAACTGCTTTTTATGCTGTGAAGAAATACCAAACTAATGCATCCTGTACTAAACAAATGTAGTTGTTATAGATAGTAGTTTGATATTTAATAATTGCGTATACAAAGTTTGTTGTTCCAGATCTTATTGTGCTGTTTATATTGAGTTTTTGAAGAAGATATAACCGACAAAAATTATGAATTTCGATTGGTGATAACGTACTTCTTTTTGAAAGAACTGTCTGCAAAAGAAATTTACTACGACATGCTTAATACATTGAAGGATTCTACGCCACTATCAAAAATTAGATTGCGAATTTCAAGAGAGAAAGAACCGACATTAGTGATGAACACCTTGCTGGAAAACTCGTTTCTGTTTCTACCGAAGAGAACGTTGAGGCAGTGCAGGAAATCATTTTGTAAAATTGACGAATTGGGCGGAAACGTATGGCAGAAACTTTGAACATTTATTATGAACTAGCCGGGCCCGCGGCCCCTCTCGCGTTGACTTGATTCACTACTATCGTCACTGCTTATTTCTTATGTTACCCAACGTAATAAAATATCTCCCATTATTTCTCATTATCTCCCAATATTTCTCCTTATTTCTCATTATCTCTACATAATTTTGCATTATCTAGGCTTATCTCTGCTCATCTCCCATTATTTCTCCTTATCTCCCATTATTTTTCCTTATCTCCCATTATCTCACCTTATTTCCCATTATCTAGGCTTATCTCGACTTATCTCCCATTATTTCTCCGTATCTTCCATTATTTCTCCTTATCTCCCATTATCTCACCTTATTTCCCATTATCTAGGCTTATCTCGACTTATCTCCCATTATTTCTCCTTATCTCCCATTATTTCTCCTTATCTCCCATTATTTCTCCTTATCCCCATTAACTCACCATAACTCCCATTATCTAGACTTATCTCTGCTTATCTCCCATTATCTCTCCTTATCTCCCATTATTTATACTTATCTCCCATTATCTCACCTTTCTCTCATTATCGAGGCTTATCTCGACTTATCTTCCATTATTTCTCTTATCTCCCATTATCTCACCTTATCCCCATTATCTAGGCTTATATCGAATTATATAGAACATATGTATAAATTTATAAAAACACGTAAATCGGATAAGTGGTTCTCGAGTGATAAGCGCACTAACGGACAGACAGACAGACAGAGAGAGACGTTGCATTTTATATATATTGTATTCTTTGCTACATGATATTGTTCATATTTAATGCTTTAGGGAGTGTATTGCAAGAGAATGCGCTAGCGGCAAACTTTTCTCCGACTTAATTCACTATTATCGTCACTGCTTATTCCTTATGTCACCTAATAAAATATATCCTATAACCTGGTCAGAGAACATACGTATGTTTAAAGAAAAAGCACGTAAATCGGATAAGTAGTTCTCCAGTGATAAGCACACTAACGGACGGACAGACAGACGGACAGACAGAGAGACATTGCATTTTATATATATTATAGATATTCTTTGCTACATAATATTGTTCCATATTTAATGGTTTGGACTGTGTATTGCAAGAGAACGCGCTAGCGGCAAACTTTGTCCGACTTCATTTACTATTATTGTCACTGCTCATTCCTTATGCTACCTATCGTTATAAAATATAGCCTATAACCTGGCCGGAGAACATATGGACGTTTTAAAAAAAAAAAAAAGTACGAAAATCGGATAAGTGGTTCTCCAGTGATAAGCGCACTAAGGACAGACATACAGACAGAATACGTTGCATTTTATATATATTATAGATGTAATAAAATATATACCTATAACCTGGTCAGAGAACATATGTATGAATTTAAAAAATCACGTAAATCGGATAAGTGGTTCTCGAGGGATAAGCGCATTAACGGACAGACAGACAGACAACAAACATTGCATTTTATATATATTATAGATATAGATTATTATTATTATTATTATTATATAACCTGGCCAAAGAATATATGCATGAATCTAAAAAAGACGGGTAAATTGGATAAGTGATTCCCGCGTGATAAACGCACTAATGGACAGACAGACAGTCAGAGAGACATTGCATTTTATATATATTATAGATTATACATTACAGATATTCTTTGCTACATAATATTGTTCCATATTTAATGGTTTAGGCTGTGTATTGCAAAGGCACGCGCTAGCGGCAAACTTATTTCCGACATCATTCACTATTTTACGTCACTGCTCATTCCTTATGCTACCTATCGTAATAAAATATAGCCTATAACCTGGCCAGAGAACATATGTATGTTTTTAAAAAAAAAGTACGTAAATTGGATAAGTGGTTTTTCAGTGATAGGCGCACTAACGGACAGACAGACAGACAGACAGAGAGACGTTGCATTTTATATATATTATAGATGTGTTTTTCACATTCTCCATTCTGATTTGGATATGAAAAAATTATCGGCCAAATTGATGTCTAAATGTCTGATCCAAGTCGATTTGTAGCCATTTTGAAAAGGATTTTTGGATCGCATGGTAACTATGGATGAAACATGGGTCCATCAGCGTGACCCAGAGACAAAGAACCAGTGGAAGGAATGAAAATATGCTGGCAGACCTCGCTCCAAAAAATTTCTCTTACAGCAATGAGCAGGACAAATTCTTGCATCCCTTCTTTGGGATAAGGGTGGGATATTTTTTACAGATTCCTTGGAACACAGTAAAACAATGAATATTATTCTTTATTATTAACTGAAATTAGCCAAAAAAATGGTAAGGAAACGCCAAGGAAAAATGTCTGAAGGTTTTCTGTTTTTGCAAGACAATGCACCTGTTGACAAATTGGTGTTAATTTTGCAATAAATAAACAAGTTAGGTTTTGAGCGAATTGATTATCCATCATGTTCCCCTGATTTAGCTCTCTCTCGGACTATTACCTATTTCCAAAATTGAAAAAAAAAAAAAACATTGAAAAGGACATACAATTTTATTCAGATGAAGAAATAATAAATATTGTTGAAGACAAAAAATTTTTTTGAAAGGTCTAGAGTTATTTTTCAAGAATTTCACTAAATATATAAAATTAAAAGAAGAGCATGTTAAATAAACAACTTTGCTTGTTCTTTCCATGGCAAGCTAGAAGCTTATCAATACGCTCTCGTATAATCACACTCATTATTTATCCACCAATAAGCGGTTATGATAGTTTTTGTGATATTCTTTACTAGGCCGACCGAAAATGCAAAGAAACTGTTGCTTCTAAACATATTGCCTACCGACAATGGCGTGAAAATCCTAACACCATAAATCGTAACATCTTTGTTCGTGCCCGGAACAAATGAGAGAATTATCGACGAAACCAAGGAGACATACAATCAACGAATTAGAAACAAACTTCTCGCTTGTCCCAACAATTCCAGGTCCTTTTGGGCAGTCGCTAAGGCAGTTAGTCAAAATGTTCACCAAATCCACCACACCACCACTCACACAGCCAGATAATTCCATTGCAACTACACTTGTTGAGAGAGCGAACTTGTTGGCTGAACTCTTTGCTTCACATTCTGCTGTCGATTTCCAAGGAAAAACACCACCTACTATTCCCATATTGCAGTTGTCTTCAGACAGCGCATCATAAAGCGTATTTTAATGAAGCTAGACACCAAGAAGGCTTCTGGCGGTGACGGAATACCTGTCATAGTTCTCAAAAACTGTGCAAGGGAACTAACACCAGTTTTCTGTAGACTTTTTAACCTATCCTACAGAAAGGGAATATTTCCGTCCTGCTGGAAATGTGCCACGGTTCAGCCGATACCTAAAAAAGGCAAGAAGACCTTGCCAAATAACTACCGACCAGTTGCACTGCTTTCAATAATATCGAAAGTCATGGAAAAGCTTATCAATGAGCATCTTCTAAAATATCTTGAACGATTCGATATTATTAGCGATCACCAATATGGTTTTCGTAAACATAGATCAACAGGAGATCTTCTGACTTATGTAACACATGTTTGGAACAACGCAATTGAACACTTTGGAGAATCTCGAGCGGTTGCTCTTGACATATCCAAGGCATTCGACCGTGTTTGGCACGATGGACTGTTGGCTAAGTTACGCTCTTGTGGTATGTCTGAGAGATTCTGTTTGTAGCTCTCATGTTTCCTCAGAGAGCGTTCTTTATGAGTGGCGATCGACGGATTTCTTTCTAACTCCCTCACTATCAACGCCGGTGTGCCCCAGGACTCCATACTGTCTCCTACTCTCTTTCTCATTTACATTAACGATCTGCTGGAAAGGACCGGGAATCCAATCTACAGCTTTGCAGATGACAGTACGCTTGTCTCTTCATTCACCTTGAACGCTCGGACATCGGCTGCTCAGGCGAATATCCGCAGACAGCAAGAGGTCGTTCAACTTAACAAAGACCTGGAAGAAATTCTATCTTGGGGTGACAGTAACCAAGTGGAATTTAACGCTACAAAAACCTAGGCGGCAGTTTTTTCTAAAAAAGTTAACGTTGCTGAACCCGACATAGTTATGTCGGGGCACTCCATTCCCCTAGCATTGTCGCTCAATTTGTTGGGCGTTAGTTTGGGAGCAAATATGTCCTGGCATGAACATGTTGCAGGCATAGCAAGGAGAGCTTCTCAAAAGTTAGGAATATTATTTAGAACCAGAAAGCTTTACACCCCACAACAACTGTTAATTCTTTACAAAGCCCAAATTCGACCAACTATGGAATATTGCCCCCACGTTTGGGGCTCCGCTCCCAAACATACACTGCATTTGTTGGATTCTGTTCAGAGAAGAGCGGTCCGTCTGATTGGGGACCCGGAATTAACCGGCGGCCGTGATTTGCTGGAACATCGAAGAACGGTTTGGCGACTTGAATTGTTCTACAAGTATTTTCATGGAAAGTGTTCGAAGGA
The DNA here is from genome assembly GCA_019049505.1 of Pachyrhynchus sulphureomaculatus. Lineage (NCBI taxonomy): Eukaryota > Metazoa > Arthropoda > Insecta > Coleoptera > Curculionidae > Pachyrhynchus > Pachyrhynchus sulphureomaculatus. The sequence goes on from CM032446.1 coordinate 137,217,458, forward strand.
TGTAGCCCGCTTAATTCCTCCCAAAGCGGTGCATGTTAGAAATACACGTCGCGCTGGTGCTTTACATCCGTATGAGGTTCAGCTTGTTTCTCCGCGTACAACGCTTTTCAAGCAGTCTTTTATATGGAGAACGTCATCCCTTTGGAATAATTTGCCCAGCGCTGTATTTCCCACCGAGTACAATTTACAGCGATTCAGGAACAACGTGAATCGCTTTTTCCGCACTTATGCCGCTCCTGAGCGCTTTAGGGACTTCCCTGCAGCACATGTGCTAGACCCATAAAAAAAAAAAAAAAAATGTAATGTAGATTACAAATTATATTATAAATTAAATTACTAAGAAAACTAACTGTTAGGAAATACCTTAATGTTGTATGTATTGTAAAATTGTTTTCAATTGTTTGCACAAGCTCCTTTACACCGTTTTACGAACCTTCTGTGCTATGTAGGTGATTACGGCGAGCAGCACGAGCATTAATATGTATTTCCTAAGTTTTGTCGCTGTATTCAACTTTAGCGACACTACATATTTTAATATCTTGTTTAGACTTCATCGCTTTGTCACGATAGTCGTCCAGGACACGAGCAACTAAATCAAGGCAATACATTGATATAAATGTTCTGCATAGAAGCCACAATAATAAGCCAGATGCAACCGATTTTTAGGCCATTACTGCAATCAAGTTTTCGTACCTTGTCTTGTAAAACTCAAAAGTAAAAATGTAATTTCCTAATATAACCAAGAGTTTTCTCTGATAATCTTATTCTGCCCCAAGGAATCTATAACTTTTGTAGAAAAAGCTTTTTTATTGGTCTCAATTTTCAAGATTTTATCACAGCGTATTTGTCATATTTTGGATATGCACAATTTTTTACTCGAAAACTAAAACTTTTAGAGAAATTATGTAGGAGACAAAAAATACTTGTTTTTATTCGTAGAATCACCATCAATTTTTTCAGAATATTTGAAGCATTTTTTAACAATTCGTTATTTTGACATTTTTTTACGATAAGTACATTTTTTGTTTTATGATTAACCGTAAAAAAAGAACGAATTGTTAAAAACTGCTTCAAAAATTCTGAAAAAAATCATGATGATTCTACGAATAAACAAGTATTTTTTGTCTCTTACATAATTTCTCTAAAAGTTTTAGTTTTCGAGTAAAAAATTGTTAAATATCCAAAATATGGCGAATCTCTCCGAAAATTGAGGTCATAAAAAACTGTTCCTATAAAAGTTATAGGTTTTTTTTTGGGGTACAATGAGACTATCGGAGAAAAACTTTTGGTTATATTAGGAAATTACATCTTTACTTTAGTTTTTCTGAAACTTTTTGAAATCGATTTTCAGATTTGGGTCGGTAATGAGCCCAAACCAGCACAATTTCTTAATATACCACTTACAATTCAAAACTACATATCATAAGCTTTAATCTGGACTAGACTGTGTCCTTATAAATTGCGTTAATTTATGGACTAATGGAGGAGTCCGGTCGAGGAAGAATGACCCATATATATAAATAAATGTATAAATGTATGTATATATGTACATATGTATATATCATATATATATATATATATATATATATATATATATATATATATATATATATATATATATATATATATATATATATATATATATATATATATATATATATATATATATATATATATATATATATAATACAGCGTAAGCAACTAAACCTTTCTTGCTAAAGTCCAATAAATTGTACCTAAAACTGGGGAAAGCCAAATATACTTAAATAAATAAATAAATATGTACACTGACCTGCCGGGATTGGAACACGTATCATATACAGATACGATAACCACAAAACTATATATATATATATATATATATATATATATATATATATATATATATATATATTATATATATATATCTATAATATATATAAAATGCAACGCCTCTCTGTCTGTCTGTCTGTCTGTCTGTCTGTCTGTCCGTTAGTGCGCTTATCACTGGAGAACCACTTATCCGATTTACGTACTTTTTTTTTTAAAACATACATATGTTCTCTGGCCAGGTTATAGGCTATATTTTATTACGATAGGTAGCATAGGGAATGAGCAGTGACAATAATAGTGAATAAAGTCGGAAAAAAGTTTGCCGCTAGCGCGTTCCCTTGCAGTACACAGCGTAAACCAATAAATTTGAAACAATATTACGTAGCAGAGAATATCTATAATCTATAATATATATAAAATGCAATGTCTCTCTGTCTGTCCATTAGTGCGTTTATCAGGCGAGAACCACTTATCCGATTTACGTGTCTTTTTTTAAATTCATACATATATTATTTGACAGGTTATATAGTAATAATTAGAATCTATATCTATAATATATGTAAGATACAACGTCTCTCTGTCTGCCTGTCTGTCCGTTAGTGAGCTTATCCCTCGAGAACCACTTATCCGATTTACGTGATTTTTTAAATTCATACATATGTTCTCTGACCAGGTTATATAATAATAATAATAATCTATATAATATATATAAAACGCAACGTCTCTCTGTCTGTCTGGCTGTTAGTGTGCTTATCATTCGAGAACCACTCATCCGATTTACGTGATTTTTTTTTATTCTTAATTTAATGTATGTCAAAAAAAATCTATAATATATATAAAACGTAACGTCTCTCTGTCTGTCTGTCTATCCATTACTGCGCTTAGCACTCAAAAACCACTTATCCGATTTACGTGTTTTTTTTTAAAATAAAATACAAAGGGAATAAACAGAGACAAAATGCTAATATGTAGGAAAAAAGATGGAAGTTTAACAGTAAGCTTCGCAGAAAGACTGAATAGATGGGGAAATACTTTAAAGAAACACTAAATGGAGATGAAAATGAGTTGAATGAGAAATAGGAAGCAAAACTAACTGAAGGGCAGGAGGGGACAAATAAACCCGGCAAAGAAGAAATAAGAGAAATACTCAGAACCCAAAAAAAATAAGGCCCCGGGTGGAAATTGTAGAACTGATAAAATATGCCGGTTGATGCAAGAAATATGGGAAACAGAAAAGATGCCAGTGAGCTGGAGACAGTCGCTCATTTGTCCAATATACAAAAAAGGAGGAAAAACTATATGTGCTAATTATAGACCAATAGCCTTACTGGATGTCGTGTACAATATAGTAATGTTGACTATCAAAAACAGACTAGCAGAGAAAGCCGAGTCTATTCTGGGAGAATACCAGTGTGGATTCAGGACCAGATATTTTCGATTAAGCAAATCAAAGATAATAGCTTAGAACAAAATTAGGCACTACACTTGATCTTTGTGGATTTCAGAGAAGCATATGACTCTGTAAATAGAGAAGGACTCTACAATATAATGGAAAAACTAACTAAAAATTCCAAGTAAATTGATTCGCATGGTAAGAATGACCCTGAATGACACATAAAATAGAGTGTTGGTTGAGGGACAAAGTATCAGACAAGTTTAAGGTGAAGAGAGGATTAAGACAGGGGGAACCAGTGTCGACATGTCTATTTATTTGGTACTAGAGAAGATAATCCGGGAGTCAGAAATAAACACAAATGGAACGGTTACCAACAAACCTGCCAATGCTTGGCAATGATGTAGCATTGATTGCAAGACAAAAGAGAACCTCAAAAAAGCCATAAGTAGGATAGAAGAAAGGGGAAGGATGAGAGGACTAAAGATAGATGAGGAAAAAACAAAATACATGGAAATTACAAAGAAGAAGGATAATAAAAACAACAAAAGTTTAGATACGAGGCTGGTTTGAAAAGTCCGTGCAAAAATAAAAACTACTTATGTGTTTGGGGTAAACCTTTTTTATTTTTCGACATAGTCTCCTTTTAGGCTTATACATTCGTCCAACGATGTTCTAGTTTGTTGATCCCTTCCGAGGATTTGTCCAAGTCTGCAAAATATCCATTAGTGTCTGCAATCACCTCCTACGTTTGAATAAAATCTTTGTCCCCGCCAGCCATTTCTTCAAATTGGGGAACAAATAGTAGTCCGAGGGAGCCAAGTCTGGAGAATAGGGGGGATGTGAAACGAGTTGGAATCCTATTTCCATTAATTTTGCGACCACAAAACTGCTGAGGTGTGTGCTGGTGCGTTGTCGTGATGGAAAAGGACTCTCTTGTGGGCCAATCGCGGGCGTTTTTCTTGCAGCTCGGTTTTCAAACGGTCCAATAACGATGAATAATATTCACCTGTAATAGTTTTACCCTTTTCCAGATAGTCGATGAGGATTATCCCTTGCGAATCCCAAAAGACAGTTGCCATAACCTTTCCGGCCGAAGGAAACGGTCTTCGCCTTTTTTAGTGCAGATTCCCCCTTGGTAACCCATTGTTTAGATTGTTGTTTGGTCTCAGGAGTATAGTAATGTATCCATGTTTCATCCACAGTGACGAAACGACGCTTAAAGTCCTCCGGATTCTTTTGGAACAGCTGCAAACCATCCTTGCAACACTTCAACGATTCCGTTTTTGGTCAAGCGTGAGCAATCGCGGCACCCATCTTGCGGATAGCTTTCTCATGTCCAAATGTTTATGCAAAATATTATGTACCCATTCAGTCGAGATGCCCACAGCACTAGCAATCTCACGCACCTTAACTCTTCTGTCATCCATCACCATATCATGGATTTAATCAATGATTTCTGGAGTCGTAACCTCCACAGGCCGTCCAGAACGTTCAGCGTCACTTGTGCCCATATGGCCAGTCCGAAAATTTTGAAACCACTTATAAACCGTTCTAATCGAAGGTGCAGAGTCACCATAATGTTTATCAAGCTTCTCTTTAGTCTCCTGAGGCGTTTTGCCTTTCATAAAGTAATGTTTAATCACCACACGAAATTCTTTTTTTTTCGTCCATTTCTTGAAAATCACTCGACTTCCTTGATTCACACCAATGCCAAACACAAAAAAACTAGACCAATATGGCTGAAACTATATTCAAGAGATGCTATAACTAAACATGACCTCGATATGGTGCCATCTCTCGGACTTTGCACGGAATATATATATATATATATTTATCTGGGATATATATATATATCCAATATATATAGAATGTATCAATATATATATGGATATAAACTATATATATATATATATATATATATATATATATATATATATATATATATATATATATATATATATATATATATATATATTTATATATATATATATATATATATATATATATATATATATATATATATATATATATATATATATATATATATATATATATATATATATATATATATATATATATATATATATATATATATATATATATATATATATATATATATATATATATATATATATATATATATATATATATATATATATATATATATATATATATATATATATATATATATATATATATATATATATATATATATATATATATATATATATATATATATATATATATATATATATATATATATATATATATATATATATATATATATATATATATATATATATATATATATATATATATATATATATATATATATATATATATATATATATATATATATATATATATATATATATATATATATATATATATATATATATATATATATATATATATATTAAATAAAAACTTTTTTAAAGCTAAAGTTTATCTGAAATCCAGCGAACTTTTTAGGTTTTAAATTAGTTCTCTGGAGCCAGACTAAATATAATTTTAGAAGGTTTTGTTTCTACTGTTTTTTTAACTTTTATACCGGCTGTATATAGTGAAGTGATTTATTTTAGTAAGTACTATAATCTGTTAAAATAACTAACTTAAAAACTTAATATTTATTTTTTTTACAAAATTTAAATATTAATAACCGAAACAGTGGATATATTCGTTAAATTAATTAAATTATTGTAAAAAGAAACTTACCTGTGTTGGTGTTAAATGTATTAATGACGCTAAATGTTCTCTTTCTGGAGCTGAGAGGTATTTTTGTTGTTTAAACCTCCTTTCCAGTTCATACACCTGCAAAAAATTTAGATATTATACATGAAGAGCGTTTAATTTGTATTGTACAAGTCAAAAAATCGTATTTTTGATATGATATATTTTTACTGTGTGTGTATTTCATAACACTATTTTCAGATATGAGAACCTGAACTAAATTTAGCAAGATTTTTCATACCTGTTGCTATGATATTCTCGCTATAGGACGTGTAAGTGTGATCTAATCCAACAATATCCCGACTCTTACCATATAAGATATAATTTAAAAAATTATTATTTGCTTTGGATGAATCATGACTATAGCCTTCATTCCCTAACCTAAACTAACTAGCTTATTGAAATCTAAAATGTATAGTAAAAGTTAGTACTTAAGATGACTTCATCAACTTTTGAATATCAATTCGTGAAAGGTATATAATCCAGATATGCTAGTGACCGTTTCGTGTCGAATTGTTGACTCCGTTTTCCAACTGCCCCGCCACTTAATATATGGTGACCGTTTTACTATTCTGATTTAAGTCATTCATTATTATAGGCTCCCTTTGAAATTTGACCTTTAAAACAGTAGAGTATTCGATATACCAACAGTGTTATTTAAATATGCAATTGAAATAAGGAAAAAAGTAAATTATTAATTTGTTTGTATAGTACAAAATTTAAAACATTTCTGGTCTCGCCAGTTTTCACAATATCATAAAAAGTCTATTCTAATTTTTCGCTGATCCCCTCTCTTTACGTATTTATAATAAACAACTAAGTAATTTCTAAATTTGTATATTAATAAGTAAATAGTAAGTAAGTAAATAACCAGCTACAAAAATAATAATATAAGTGGCAGTCAAACAGCAAGTAGCGTTCAGTTTGCATTTGCATCGGGCAGAGTTGAGATTTACTACAATGTTTTCTACTTGTCCGTATCACACCGACTGAATGTTTAAATGAATGACATATATATATATATATATATATATATATATATATATATATATATATATATATATATAAAAAATTACTTCAGTCAAGGATCCATTTTATCCCAAAAAAAATTACATACAAGTTGTGTCAGAAAAATAGATAATTGTTTTTATTGCACAGAGTAAAAATTTCTACACCAACAGCATATGTTTACTTATACAAGTGAAATAAAATAATATGAGTATTAGAAGTACTACTCACTTACAGAATATTTCTCAATATCATACCACTATTTTTACTGACAGATTTGAGAAGGAAAAACCTATTACTTTTATGACCGTTATATGACTATAGTCTGATATTTTGGATCAACTTGATATACACAATATTATTCGGAAATTTATATTAATGACACCTACAAAAGCTCAACACCAAATGATTTTTCTTTCTGTTTAAGTATTTATTTACCTATTTCTTTATCAGATAGTGTTTTTAATATGTTTCTGTTTTATATACGTCTAAGCTTATGAGTTTCTTATTTATATGATATCTACACAAAGTACAAATTACAAAGTGATTCTGCCAAATAAAATATGGTAAGTTTAATTATGTACCAATAAATATTTAATTAATATTTTTGTTTTTATGAAATTCTGTTTATCTGTTAATTTACGTAAAACTATATATGTACGGTCCAGTTGGCAAATGATTTTAATCTCTTCCAAATTATTTTTAATATTTTTGTATTTTTTTGTACATTTTTTTTGTAGCTTCTGATTTTGCACAATAAATTTATAATTAGCATAATTCGTATCTCATTTATATTCACAGATATATTTTTATAAAAATCTAAAATTAATTTTTTATTGAGGAGGAATTAGGGGTGCTAACTAAAGTTCTGTACACTACTAGCGTGCCCCTAAACTTTTATATGGATTGTGTTAAAACAACAGACCTATATTTAATGGGTTTTAAAGATTCTTTTACTAATAAACTAATATATGCTCTATTATTATTCCTAAACGGGATATAAAGTCATATCGAATTTAAGTAATAATTTGACTGAAAATTATTATTATTATTTTTTTTTGGATTTTATATAGTTAGAAGTAGACTACTCGTATTATTTTCTTTCTATATGATACTTTTTTTTCTAAGACAGCTCTATAAGAGTACGGTAGTCTGGGTACGTTTGAAACAAAGGACGGTTGAAACAGAGTTGATATCTCTTAACCAGTGTGCGGTAAGGTGAGGGGTGCAAGTAGGGATGAGCGATATTTATCGATATTAAAGTCAAAAATATCGGTATTTAAATCTCGATAATCACAACCTGTAAATATCGAAATATCAATGTTTTTACAAAATATCGTTATTGTTTTGTTTTTTTTTTATTTATTCAATATTTTACAAAATAGAAATGTATCACGGAGTTCATAAAATATTCATTATAATATCTCAGAACAATAAAATTATTATATTCATTATAATATCTCAGAATAATAATATTAAAATTATTAAATTTACGCTAAATTACGTTAAGAATATATTGGCAACGATGCATAAATATTTTAATATCAATGTTTTTTATGAGCGATGTTGCATCCCTACTTTAACTTCAGTCAGTCTCAGTCACTCATTCATTCATGCATAAGTCTGAAGTCAGCTCAGCTGCAATAATCATTGTTGAAATTTAACATTTAACGTTGTGTATCTAAAAGGACTTTGGTTGAAAACAATATACATTATTTTTAGCACATAACTTATAGTCGATCATTGTTTCCTATCCTAGCATAACACTAGCATGCCTTAAAATTATAAATTATAAAATATCGCTATTTTGGGGTCGATAATATCGAATTAAGCTATCGACATTAATATGGATTTCAATATCGATATTTCATCAATATTGCTCATCCCTAGGTGCAAGGGGCGAACGAAGCGGACACGAACTTCAGTGTTGCGTCACTCACAGCGCGCTGCAGTTGTTTATAGGAAACTCTATTGTGTTTTGATAAGCAAAAGTAAGTATTTTGTTTTAAGATTTTTGCAATTATTATGGCCTTTATTGAAGTGATAGTATTGATTTTTTTTTTGTTTGAAACGCTTGTAGAATATGGTAGCGTAATTATTGTCACCGCTACTATAAACTGTTTTATACCTAATGGGGGGGTTGGGGAAGGTTGAAACACTTTTTGTGGGTACAGTTGAAACAATATATTTATTTAATTTTCTTGTTTTCTAGATGCCGAGGGTACGTGCAAGAAAGACTTCGAAAGAGCAGGTTGACTTATCAAGGTACAAAGACGCCTATGAGGAGGTAAAACCAGGAGATTCTAGGCGAGAAATGGCGAAGAAGAATGGAGTGAACCACTGTTCGCGCCTAAGATATATATGAAAGCGAGATGCATCTGGCGTCAAAGAGAATCGAGACATAGGGTATATAACTTATCACGACCTCGAACTTGGGATGACAACGAGATGGCTGGTGAAGAATGGTTTCGGATGTTTATGAGAAGAAACCATGAACTGTCTTTACGCGCAGCGCAAGCTACAAGCTTTTCAAGGGCGACTAGCTTTAACAAAAGCGACGTAGATGCTTTCTACGCCAATTTGACCATTGTCATGGACCGTCATAAGTTTGAGTCACAAGATATATATAATACTGATGAAACAGGCATAACCACAGTCCAAAAGCCCGACAGAGTGGTGGGGCTCGTCAAGTAGGTTCAGTAACTTCAGCAGAAAAGGGTACTTTAGTCACAGTAGCCTTTGCTGCTATTGCCATCGGAAATGTAATTCCTACATTCTTCATCTTCCCGCGAGTGCGTTACCAGGGATGGACCAGTAAAATCTGCTGGAACTGCAAATCCTTCTGGCTGGATGCAGGGTAAAAAATTTATTCACTTCCTGGAACACTTCAAAAAAACATACAAATCTATCTTCTTCACATAAAGTGTTACTTGTGTTCGATAACCACTCCTCACACATTCATATTAACGCACTGGACATTTGCAAGAAAAATGGCATTGTCTTACTATCTTTCCCTCCCCACTTCTCTCACAGACTCCAACCGCTTGATCGATCTACATGGGGCCCTTTGAAGAAAGCTCTAGATTGGAACTGTGATGCATGGATGTGGAGCCACCCAGAAAAGACCATGTCAATTTATGACATTCCAGGAATTGTAACGTCTGCTCTGCCGCTTGCTCTTACACAATCAAACATTCAATCTGGCTTTCGCAAAACTGGAATTTACCCATATAATCTGGATTGAGCTCGATTTTGCTCCTGCATTTGTGACTGACAGGCCAAACCCCGAAAATACAATAGATGCAGAGGTTGTTCCTATTCGGAATACTAGCACACCCAAAGATGAAGCGCCACTACTATCGCCTTCTATAATTAATGAACCATCAGTGGAATCGGCGAAGTCCTTTAATGTTCATGCAGCTCTGGTTATTCAACAACATGAATATTCGACAGAGTTCACCAGTCCCAGGAACTGAACAAGAAAACATTATTGTAGGTCGGAAACTTTGACTACACCACCCAGACGTCACAGTAGTATTAGTATTCAGCAAATTTCGCCCAAACTTTCTACAAGTGCTCAACCAATTCCTACGTTGACAAATCAACCTGAAATGTAGCGTCTTTTAGTACTCCACTTGTATTTACACCGTAAGCAATTCGACCATTACCGAAAGCTCCTCCGAGGAAAACAAACAGAGGGCGGAAAACCAGGAAGTCTACAATTTACACTGATACACCAGAGAAACAGATTGAAACGGGCCAAAGCTAAGTAAGTTAAGAAAAGATTGGATGGAGGAAAGACCACAAAAAAGAAGATAACTAATGAACAACAGGAATCATCATCAGAAGAGGAGGAGTGCTACTACATTATTTGTATAGCACAGTATTGAGAGAGCAGACCCAGAGAAAAATGGAAACAATGCACAAATTGTAAACTGTGGGCTCACGAAGAGTGCACAGGTCTTAACTCTGTTTGTCACAATTGTGACTCTGAATGATCCCATAACTAGAATTTATAACTAAGTATTTTTGTTTGATTTATTACTAATCAAAATCAACAGCATCGTTAATAGAAATATTTTCTTTTAGTTTATTCTCAAATTATTTTTCTAGTTGAAATGCTATAAATTTAGTTCATTTTTAAAAAAATGCTGTTGATTTATATTGTTTTTGATAAGTACGCACATTGTGTATAAATAATTGTTAAATAGTCATATTGGCAGAGACGACTGATTATATACATTTTAAGTTGTGCGCCCTAAAAACATTGATGACTGATTAGAAATATTGTTAAGTTGTATCTTCAAACATTGATGACTAATTTATATTGTTAAACAATGACATAATTATTCTTAAAATATTATATTTTGTATTATTTGCATTATTTCAACTGACCCCAATCACTGTTTCTACCGCCCCTAGTATAGGGACGGTTGAAACAAATCAGATTTTCTTTTTATTTGGTCTTATACTAAAAATAAAACACTCAAATGGTACTGCCCACTAATAGATAGAAACACGCTCTTGTATTTAACATATCTCCATCATCGCTCGGTTTATTGATGGCAATGCTATGGACGATATCAGCTAAATTGTTTCAACCGTACCCAGTCTACCCTACGCATACACCGATTTGAAGGAAAAAACAAAATGCGCATTTGTTTCAATATATGACAATAAAAATATCGGAGATGCATGTTTTATTAATCTGTAATAAAAGAAGCATATTTATTTGCCATTATTGAGTGATACAATATGGTATAGTAAATTCCAAGATATAAGATCCTGCCTTTTTGCTTTTTCAATGGGGCAATAAACGACTCTATTAAGGTTTTGTATTTTTATTTTACCTGCTTTGTATACCACCCTCACTTGCACCTGCAATCATATTGCATCTATTTTTACCTATATATATACTACCTGGCAACTCGGCTTGGAGCCCTTTAAGTATTGGATAATATAGGCCTAATGACCACAGGTCTCCATTAAGATTCGGAAGATACTTTTTATTATTTTTATTTTTAGTTTTACTTACAACGTAACGGTTGTATTTTAAGAAGCATATTTATTTGCCATTATTGAGTGATACAATATGGTATAGTAAATCCCAAGATATAAGATCCTGCCTTTGTGCTTTTTCAATGGGGCAATAAACGACCCTATTAAGGTTTTGTATTCTTATTTTACCTGCTTTGTATACCACCCTCACTTGCACCTGCAATCATATTGCATCTATTTTTACCTATATATATACTACCTGGCAACTCGGCTTGGAGCCCTTTAAGTATTGGATAATATAGGCCTAATGACCACAGGTCTCCATTAAGATTCGGAAGATACTTTTTATTATTTTTATTTTTAGTTTTACTTACAACGTAACGGTTGTATTTTAATTATGTGGCGTCCGTGGGAAAACTGCAACAGTGGCTATCGCAAGAGAAAACATTTATCATTTGACGCTAAACAAATAGTGAAAGATGTTTACGACAGTTTGGTAAAAAAGAAATTTGAATAAACAATGCAAGAAACCAGTGAACTAATAAAAACCCCAATTTCTACGATTAAGGGTATTGTAAGAAAACCATTACTCAGGAACAGGAAAAAACGGAAAGATTTTCAAATGCATCATGTAGACGATTGTGAAAAAGACGTCATCAGGAGAAAAATATATTCTATGTATGTAGAGCAGTTGGTGCCGACACTAGACAAAATAAAATTAAGACTGGTGGAGAACGGGACCAATATACATTGTGGCCTATCAACCCTTCACAGAATTCTCTTAAGGATGGGATTCACGTTCCGAAAAATCAACAAAAGGCCAGTAGTGATGGAGTCATAAAGATTACGAATCTTGCGACATACTTATTTACAAGAAATTAAAAAGTATCGATCAGAGAATTGGCCAATAATTTACCTTGACGAAACATGGTTCGATACACATGACACTGTGCAAAAAGGATGGGTTGACAGCAGTACAAAATGTCAGGGTAACGCACGTTCAAAAAAAAGTAAACGAATAACCATTTTGCATGCTGGATCTGAAAAGGGCTGGGTTTCAAATTGTCTACTATTATCTGCAAAAAACATAAAAGATTCTTGCCAACACCAAATCGGAAATGCAGGAATATATGTTAGAAAATGTCATTTATTTTGACTTTAGTTATGAAAAAACTGATTTTTTGGAAGTTTTGAAAGAATTGAAAAACAAATATGTTTGTGATAGTATAGCTGAGAAAATGGGACACACTGTATTGCTGCTTCCTCCATATTATTGTGTGTTTAATCCAATTGAACATATTTGGCATCAAGTTAAATCAAAAATAAGGGCACAAAATTTTTCTCCTATTTTAAGCATGTCAGTAGTTGAATTAGTAAAAAAAGTTATAAATGATGTACCTTGTGAAAGCTGGAAGAATTCCATTCAGCACGTTGCTAAAGTTGAAGATTCATATATTTATGTAAATAATATAAAAACCACTGATAATTACCTCAGCTGATGATAGTGATAGTGAAACCGAAATAGGCTTAAGTTAGAATATATTTTTATTTATACAATATGTCCCCTCTCGTAAACCCCATTTATTCAAACTGTATATTTGTACTTCTTATCCATTTGTTTTTACATGCATCTGTAAATAAACATCTCCAAAAACACTTATAATTTTATTTATTTGCATTAATGAATAAAATTCTTAAGTCCATCTTTGCAACCTATCATAAACAAAAGGTCAGAATTTTTATATTGCCCACTTAAAACGGCAAAAATCAGGATCTTATATTTTGGGACAGGCTTTACACGAGTCAGAAAAATACGAATGCAACTTCCATAAACAATAATCTAGGAGATCATTGTGGACGAAACCACGGCTATGCATTTTAATGTGGGTGCCATTGCTTTGTTTAGTAATCTTCAAGGTAAATTTGGCACTATGAAATATTATTCTATGATCTTGGTGAGCCTAACAGTCAAGAATGGATATAAATGAAGACAAGGTTATGAGGCAGGTCTTGCAACAGTTGATCTGCAGCTTTTCTTATTCGCCTTACTTCTTTTTTGACTAACATAAAGTTCGATTAAGATAGAAACAAATGTCACTAAAGTTAACTACCTACTAATTAAGCAATAATAATATAATGACAAGTATACATAACACTAATTAAAACTGAAGAAATTTAACACGTTTCAAAGCTTTTATAATAATAGTTACGAATACCGAGAACTATTCGATACAAATGAGAATAAGAATATTTTTATCTTTTCAGAAGGTTATGGAAGGTCAATATCCTTTAGAAAAAGTAAAAAACGAAAAATTTTGGATTTTCTCAACATAAATCGGTCTTAAGTAGTATTTCTTTGCGGTTTCAAATAAAAATAATACGTACAATAAAAGCCGAATAGCTGTAAACAGGTTCTAGTTCAGTATCTAATAGATCATAACAGTCAAATAGGCGAGAAATCTTAACCGTTCTATGGGAAAAATAGAAAACTGCTTCTTACCAAAAATTTATTGTGTTTTTTGTTTGAGATAACAGTAAGGGAATGTATATAATTTTTTTTCCAGGTTTAGGCTACGATATCAATCTGTTTTACTGATGGATTTATAAAATCAAATTTTTATATTACATATCCTTTAGTAAAATAATAAAAGAATTAAAATTAAAAAATAAAATAATTATATAAAACAGAGATAATTTTTTAAAATAAAATCAGTTAATTTCGGTAACTTTTATACCTAATCAAAACATTAACTAGTAAACGCAATAGCTTTATTTACCAACTGAGCGGAACACTTTTTTTTATGTATGTAAGTATTAAACTATCCTTATTTAGAAAATGTAAAATGTTTACCCTATGTAATAACTCTTTTCTCTCTCTCTATCTCTCTCTCTCTCTCTCTCTTTCTATCTATTATGGAATTTTCGTTGATTCTCTAGTCTACATTCTCTCACACTAAGAAATATATTGCCAGATCAACTTAGGTAGTCAAATTAATTTGACAAAATAGCAAACCTTACGAGCATTTGATGAACTAGTGAATGTCTGATAAATATTTGACACTTCGTGATATGTAAAATCACATTTTTTTTTGGCCTGTGTCAAATTAAAATCCCAAGAAACTATTTAAAATAGATACTTACTTATAAATGGGGATGAAAACGTGACCCTACTGTAATATTTTCTCTTACATTATGAAACTCTTTTTAGAAATAAGCCTATAATTTTTCTTAATTACATCAACAGATTAGTGCATTAAAATTTTAAGCAACGCCTCTGCTATAGCTTCTAATTATTTGCTATCTTTCAAGATAAGGCATAAATATAAACTGAGGCTTGAGCTTTATTTTTAAATACACTTTAATTTAATACTGATATATTTATGTTATCTTATTTACACTTTGGTAGCAACACAAAATTAAACCTTACAATAAAGCTACAAAGAAATTACGGTACGTACATATAATTTTACTAAGCATAAAAAAAATGTAAATTATAAGAGTAATTATTTTTATTTTAGAAATTATAAACTATTTTATACCTTAAGTAAATTAGAAAGCTTTTGTACTTCTGAAAAGAAAAGATAGTGTATTCAACTTTTTAAAACATCTAGTTAAAATGCGTTTCACGATTTCGTAAAAAAATGTGTCGTCCGGCACTCGCGATCGACATTTACCGTCGGCATCCGGCAAACTTCCGTTTGTTACGTGACCATTAAATGCCATTGCTGTCGTCTCTAGGCAACATCAGGCGGTGAGGGGAAAAACGGGTCATTACAGGTCATAAAAAGGGGCCGTACTACGAACTCACCTGAGCTTGCGTGAATAGGACACGCCTCTTGCGGCGTTGTGCCAACGGAAATTGCATCGGTTTGCTATCGGGAACGCCTGCGCACGGACCCAATCCTGGCATGCCAGCATTTAGACCGTGGCCCATGTTGGCTGAAGCAGCTGAGGTACCCATTAATCTGGAAACTAACAAAAAAAATTTCGTAACCAAGCAAGCGAATAAGAACTGATGTTTTTGATATTATATTTGAAAGATAATTTCAGTAATACAGTTAATATATTTTTAAACAAAACAAGAAATTGATAGTTAAGTGAAATTTTCTTCTTTAATTTACTTCTGAAGTAACAAAAAACCAATATTTCTTATAGTACAGACATTTTCAAATTTTTAATTATGGTTTCTGCCTTAAACATAGATAATAACTTTTATTCTACTGATAATAAAATTAATCTCTATACATACATCTTGTAAACGATACACATAAATATAATGCCTGCCAAACGATTCTTTCCCTCTGTTTGATATTTGACAATTCTTACTAATGCTTATTCTGTCACGTAATTTCTCGTGGATGTGACAATGACGTTAATAATTCATCGTGATCCATTAGGCTGTTCACGCTAGGTACATACGGAAGAAATACACAAAAACTGGAGTTCAACATACAGAAGGGTTTAAGGGTCAATTTGGTGCAGAATACATTCGAATAATGATTAGTATATGGTTTCATTAGGCGTAAAAGTATTTCTTGGATATGTTTTCTGTTTTCTTTAGATAACGATAATCAGTACATCAAAACTAAATTAGAATTCGACAAGAGCAAATTTTTTCTTCAAACATTTTAGTTTACAATGCACCAAAATTTAATTAATAACTATCTTAAAATAGACTAGAGTATTTTTAAGATTCAGTTATTAACGTGATTATAAATATTCAAAGAAAACGATTCACCTGAGGAGATTTTTAACTCCAGTATTATTTTTTAAAATAAATATTTTCGGGAAATTCTTTATATACCAGGTGTACAAATATGAAATGCAGATTTTTTTCTAAAAAAAACATGTTAAATTCGGAAGAATGGTAAAAAGTGCTTTATTCAAAGTATGCTTCATCGCTTGTTATACATTTTTCCCATCTTTCGGGCAATTTGTGAATATCACGCCAATAAAAATGCTGCTAACCATTCATCGAGCCATTTTTTCACATCTTCGTACGAACCAAAGCGCTGCTCAGCAAGTATTAATCGGAAAGAGCCAAGTCTGGTGAGTAAGCCGCATGGGGTAGAACTTCCCAGCTGAGTGCTTCCGACGTGTCGCAAACTGGTTTTGCCGTATGTGATGGAGCATTGTCATGAAGAAAAATGACTTTGTGTTGCCTCTTTTGGTATTCTGGCCTTTTTTCAAGCAGCGAACGGTTCAAATCGGTCAATTGTTGTTGGTAACGTTTAGTATTAACCGTTTCCCCAGGTTTTAACAGATCATAATAGACCACGCCCCTCTGGCCCCACCAAACATAGAGCATCGTCTTTCTGCCACAGCGATTCGGTCTTGTGGTCGATGTGGATGGTGCGCCTGGGTCTAACCATGATTTTTTGCACTTGGGATTCTCAAAATAAATCCACTTTTCATCCCCTGTAACTATACGATGCAAAAATGACTTCCTTTTGTACTGAGCGAGCAAAATGTCACACGTGTTTTTGTGCTTTTCCATTTGCCTGTCGTTCAATGTGGTGGAATGGTCTTTGTTCGGTATAAATTTCGACATATTGAACACAACACAACAGTATGCACACACTTTTCCAATTTCACTCGTGCGCGTCTGACACTTGTTGATGACACAACAAAATTGTGCAGTGTCAAATCTTTATAGCACAAACTGCATTGGTGCACCATCTGTTGTCTGAAATCCGAATTTCAGACTTGTACAGCTGGTATAGTGAATAGATTCGATACATACTGGCGGTAAGATGCAACGAATTATAACTCTGGTGAAAGCCTATTATTTAAAATCATTCTTTCTTTCCGGTGGGGACTATTAAGGCCACAGACCAGCGAAGAATTATCCAACTAAGCTGGCAATAATTACTGCCAGTCAACGCGATCCTCAGGGTTCCATCCTACGTATATAAAAATCAGTATCAACTACTAAGAATGAAAAAGTCCATATTTCAGCACTATTATGTGTAAATCCACCTCGGGACGCATTTCGCCGACTCATAAACCGAGCTAAAATCAACAAAAAAGAGATACAATTTGTTGTATGTTACCACGAAGTTACGTTAGTACTGCAATAAGTATTTCGAGTTTTGTTCTCTTATTTGTAGATCTTGGTGACTCAATGATTATCGTGCCGGCATACGGTATCAAGTGTCCCGGGTTGCAATCCCGTAGGTGAGTGTGTTTATTTATTTAAGTAAATGTAATAAGTAAAAGACGACGTGAAATACAAATGCATGTTTCGGATCTTGGACACCGTTGACGGATTATATACCCGACATAATCAGTTTCTATTTCAAAAGGGTAATCCCTATTCAGGAGGGGAAGTGACCGATAAAAAAACTAACTTAGATAGGTTGATGGGCCGTAATACGGCAAATGCATTCCGAGATGGATTGACAACTAAGAGAACAGTGGGTTAGATATTATATAAAGCTGATAAATAAATTCACGATTTATGTATTAAACTTTAATGCCGTCCAACTAAAGAGTCCATAGTCTCGCATTTTTTGATTTTTTCTCTTTTAATAAAAATTTATGTATAACGCAAATGGCTAATTAGGTGCCTATTACACCAGGAAAATCATATGTCATGATGCGGTTCTAGGTTTATTTCTAGTTTTTCTCATTCTAGAAGTACACAGCAACATTAACTAAATTAAAATTCCTTTAACACTATATATATATATATATATATATATATATATATATATATATATATATATATATATATATATATATATATATATAGATCGAAACTCTAAAAAATCAATATACGCTAAAAAAAAATAATATAAATCAATTGTTGATCCGTTAAAAAATGCGCTAGCGAACTAACACCAGACTTTTCAACCTATCCTGCAGAAAGAGAATATTTCCTTTCTGCTGGAAATGCCCTACAGTTCAGTCGATCCCCAAAAAAGGCAAGAAGACCTTGACTACACTGACATACTGCTTTCAATAATATCGAAAGTTATGAAAAAGGCTATCAATCATAATTTTCTAAAATATCTAGAACGTTGGTTCCCAACCGGTGGGTCGTGGCCCACAAGGGGGGCGCCTTTTTTTAGGGGAGGCCGCCGGTTATCAATTTTAAAAACCAAAATTAAAGTTAAAAATTTAAAGGTAGGTATTAAAATGTTAATAATTTATTTATGCTTGGCAACACACACAGATATGCGACGTAACGCATGCACCTCTCCTTATGCCTACGAAATACGACTGGGGCAAGCTAGCCGGGTAGTCTGCAGCGATCTCGACACTCCGTTGCCCCTCGAAGAAATGTGTAAAAGAGAGGAGTTTCGAGACGGACAGCTTGACGTTTCGCCGTGCTGAGAATAATTGAGAAAGTACTTCCATCTTATATATAAGCAACGAGCAGTGCCGTAGGGGACAATCTTCAGTTATTCAGCCGCGAGTTTAAATTTTGAATGTAAATGTAAGTATACAGATAAATTGTCGCGCTCAGTAAACTTGTTAAACCATTAGTGTTCTTTCTGTCGTTTGTATATGAATAGGTCGTTGTTAGTTAGTGTCTTGTTTTATCTGAAAAACGGTAGGATAGCCCGTCACAATTCTTCTTCGATAGGCAAGCCTAGAAACAGACTCTTCTATTATTTACCAAGCAAGCAAGAAAAACATTAAATAATGGTAATTCAAAATTTTTAAACATTTTTTTAAATTATTTTGAAGTATTTTATTTTCCAGATGTCAATGTTATGGAGAAAAGAGAAAATATTTGGAGAACTATTTAAAATTTGGATTTTCAACTGTTATTAATAACGGCACAGAGAAGCTGCAGTGTGTTTTATGCAATGCTGTTCTTAGTGTTGAATCTAGGAAATCCTCAAAAGTCAAACGTCACTTAGAAACAAGGCATTCCTCACATATTACAAAAGACTTGAACTTTTTTAAATAACATGAGGCTGCCCTGAAAAAAAAAAGTTGGATTTTACTGGGACGTTTCAACAACAAAACCAAGCTGGGAATTGCAAAAAATAAAAAACCCCATACAATTGCAGAAACTCTCATCAAACCCTTTTTAAGCTACTTCTTGGAGAAGCGAGTGAGATTAAAATGCGTAATATATTCTTGCCCAACAACACAATTCAGAGACTCATTTCAGACATGTTCATAGACGTAATGGAACAAATTTTGTCTTTTCCTTTCAACTTGACGAATCTACCGATGTTAGTTCATGTTCCCAGTTACTCGTTTTCGTGAAATCTATTCATTTAGAGGACATCAAAGAAGAAATTCTGTTTTATAAAGCACTAAAAACTACTACGAAAGGTGAAAACGTCATGAAGATGATAAGTTCATTCTTTTCAGTGGAAAAACTTGTGTGGAGTAGGTACTGATGGAGCGCTAGCCATGCCTGGATCGAGGTCAGGCTTTCAGCCAAAAGTTAAAAAGCTTGCACTCCAAGAAAAGGAACTGCACTGCATGATTCACCGATTTGCCCTTGCTATCAAGACTCTTTCAAAGCCTTTACAATAAGTGCTCAACTCTTTGGTGACAATTGTCAATTATATAAAATCTAGTGCTCTCGATACTCGTTTGTTCAAGGAATTATGCAAAAACATAAACTCCAATCACGAAGTTCTTCTTTTCTACACTGCTGTTCGTTGGTTATCAAAAGAAAATGTTTTTGGCCGAATCTTTGAATTGAAACACGAAATAAAACAGTTCTTAGAAATGAAAGAACACCTGAGTTTATGACACGCTTTAATGATGAGACCTGGATCCAAAGAGTATCTTATTTATCTGACATCTTAGATCAGCTAAACAAACTAAATTTGAAACTGCAGCTGCAAAACTGGCGCCGTAAAGTAAATATTGGACACTTTATCATGTTTGAACACCTTTGTACCAAGACTGAAGACGGGAGTTGTAGACAATCTAAGAGAGAAAATTGATAACCACCTTCAAGATCTTGAATCTAAAATACGTTATTTCCCGGAGTTCTCTGAACAAGAAGCTGCATTAGTACGAAACCCATTTCATATATCTTTGGATGTTACCGACATTCTCGATGAAGTGCAGGATGCATTTTTGGAGCTGCGAAATGACTCCTCAGCGCGTGATTTATTTCAGGAAAAATCGTTAGCTGAATTTTAGTGTGCTATGCGTTATTCGTATCCTAAAGTTTCCATGCTTTCTTTTCGAATATTAGTGCCATTTGCTTCTACTTACCTCTGCGAAAGTGGATTTTCAACTCTTCTGCAGATCAACAAAAGCCAGGAATAAGTTGGATGTTCAAGACGACATGAGATTGGCCTTGACCAAAACTCAACCAAGAATTATAACACTTGTTAACCAGATGCTCAACTCATCATCATCACATTAATCATAAATACTTAATAATTAATACTTTATAAAAAATATCACTGTTAAGTCCTAAAATATATTTTTTCCAACCCTTTATTTTTTGTTTTATTTATCGAATATGGCGGATGGAAAAGGGGGTCACGAACATTTTAAAGAAATCTAAAAAGGGTCATTATTAAAAAAGGTTGGGAACCACGGATCTAGAAGGATTCAATATTATTAGGGATCAACAAGATGGCTTTCGTAAGCAAAGATCAACAGGAGGTTTTTTAACTTATGTAACACATGTTTGGAACAACGCAATAGAACATTTTGGACAATGTCAAGCAGTTGCAGGTGATATGTTGAAGGCATTCAACCGTGTTTTAGGATTTCTTTCTGATACCTTCACTAGCAATACCGACATGCCCAAGGTGCTATACTGTCTCTTAATCCCTTCCTCATTTACATTAACTATCTGCAGAAAAGCGGATGATAGTAAGCTTATTTCTTCATTAACCTTGAACATTCAGATTCATGCAAATATCTTCAGACAGCAGGAAGTCGTTCAACTTAATAAAGATCTAGAAGAAATTATACCTTATGGTGACCGTAACGAAGTAGAATTTAACGCTACAACAACCCAGATGGCATTTTTTCCAAAAAAAGTTAACGTTACTAAACCCTAAATAGTTATGACAGGGCATCTCTATTTCTCTAGCGACGTCCCGCCGTTAGCTTAGGAGCAAATATGCCTTGGCATGAACATGTTGAATGCATAGCAAAGAGAGCTTCTCAAAATCCAGGAATATTCTTTCGAACTAAAAAGTTTTACACTTTACAACAACTGTTCATTCTGTACAAAGCTCAAATTCGACCAACGATGGAGTACTACTCCCATATTTGGGGTTCTACTCTCAAACATACACTGAATTTGTTGGATTCTATTCAGAAGAAAACTGTTCGCCCGACTGGAGATTTAGAACTCACCAGCAACCTTGATTCCTTGGAATATCGAAGAACAGTATTTTCATGGAAAGTATTCGATGGATGTACCCTGCTTAATTTGTTCCAGAACGGTGCATGCTAAGAATATATGTTGCGCTATACTTCATATCCGTATGAGGTTGTTTATTACTTCAAGCAGTCTTTTATATTGAGAACCTCATCCCCTTGGAATAATTTGCCCAGGACTGTGTTTCCCAAGACCAACGTGAATTGCTTTTTCCAGACACGCGTCGCTACTGTACCGCTTTACGGATTTCCTTTCAGCATGTGCACTATACCCATAAAAAATCAGCTGAATGGAAAATATATAGAACGTAAAGCTCTTGATACAAAAAAAAAGATGATCAAAAGGATCCTAATAATTACTATAGGTCAGGGGTGCTCAAACTTGAACTGCTGGCGATCTACCTCAATATTGTTAGACTACGATCAATCGATTCTGAGAGGCTGCAAGTAAGTGTGATGCAGGATTGTCGTCTAGGTAGGGTGTATCGTGGCATAGATATTAGTTTTCCGCACAATATGCATTTTTTTAGTTAAGGTAAGTGTAGGTCTGCTCTAAAATGTCAATGAAAAAACTCATAATTATTTCAAAATTGCAAGTTTATTGGTTCTTACAAAACAAACGAGTTCTAGTGTCTAAACTTAACTAAAGAGTGACTTTGGATGTTGAAGCGTGGCACTGCATGTCCTCAGCATACTTTTCATAAGATGGTACGTAATTACCGAGTGCTAATCGCAAGCATGAGGACATATGTTCGTCAGTTAGTCGATTGCGATATTTTGACTTAATTATCTACATTTCAGAAAATGCAGACTCGCACAAGTAAGTTGACCCAAACATTGCCGTCAGTTGAAGAGCGATTTGCCTTAGATTCGGATATTTATCTTCAGATATAAAACACCAGAATTTTGTATCAGATGCTGTGGCTTTGAGATGTATATCTGATATAATTTGCACTAACTCATTTTCAACAGAACATGAGTCCATGTTAAACTGACTTGCTATTTCAGTAGCTAATTCCTCAATGTTTTTTTACACGAAAAAGGATAACTCATAAATGATGCGATATTTGCCAATTTATTGAAATCATAAAAACGTATTTCGAATTGGCCCAAAATATTTGATAATTCTGCCTCATAAATATTATAATTCAACTGAGGAATCCTTGCTTTCAAAGACGGAAAATTTTTCAGATCCTTTCTTTTCAGTTGATCTATCATAAGTTGCAATTTACTTTTGAATGCTTTTATTGCGCTAATCATCTCAATAATAGTTTTTCCTTTACCTTGAAGCTCCAAATTAATGGTGTTTAAATGCATTGTGTTGTCTGTCAAAAATGCCAAATCAGTCAGCCATTTTCTGTTTTTCAGCATCTGAGTGTCATCACCTCTTTCGTCCAGAAAAGCTGTTATTTCGGGCAATAATTCTTGAAACCTTTCTAGGAATTTTCCGCGACTCAACCACCTGACGTCCGTGCGAAGAACTAAATCAGTGTGTTCAGCTGACTCACTATCGTCCAACTGCAATTTAAAGAGCCGTCGTTGCAAGCTACGTGCACGGATAGAATTCACAATTTTTATTGCAATACCTATAATCTCCTTCATGTTTAGAACTTTTGAACACAAAACTTATTGATGTATAATGCAATGGAAGGAGAAAAATGAAGGGAAATCATCATTAGCTCGACAAAATGCCACAAAACCGTTTTTGTTTCCAGTCATTGCTGGTGCTCCATCGGTTGTAATGCACATTAGTTTATATATTGGTAGCTTGTAGTTTGTTACAAAATTGAAGAAAACGTCATATATATCTTCGCCACGGGTCTTTCCTTTCAGAGGAATCATTGTCAAAAACTCTTCCTTAGCCGACATGTCATTGAATACCATTCGAATAAAAATACACAGCTGGGCAGTGTCTGTCATATCGGTGGATTCGTCGAACTGTAAAGAAAAGTATGTACATTCCATGATATCATGTTTTAGTTTATCTGCCATGTCCTGACTCATGACTTCAACACGCCTTGTGACAGTCGGACGAGATAACTGAAGTTCTCTAATAGCAGACATAATCTCTGCTTCATTTTTAAAATCTCCAAATAAAGTCTCACCCGCATCAATAAATGCTTCCTTCACAACCAATCCATCATCAAATGGTTTCTTGTGTTTCGCCAATATATTAGATATTTTAAATGACGCGATCGTTGCAGCTTTTGATTGTTTGGCTGGTCTTGTGAACATGGTTTGTCCTTTTTTCACACAAGTTATCAAATCACGTACTTTTCGTTTTCTTAATTTACTCTGTGACGGAAAATCCTTTTCATAGTTTTTATGAACCGTTTTATGATGCCTCTCGAAGTTCCCACGCTTAGGTATAGCAACTGACGCACGGCAAATGAGACAAGTGCACTTATCCTTTACCATACAAAAGAAAAATTCTTCCCTCCAATCGTTATTAAAATGATAAGTTTTACTTTTCTTCGCCGCACTCATTTTGAACTATTTATTAATAAACTTTGTATCGATGTATCGCCTTCAAGTTACAACTCAGACTGACTCCCATTCCTGCAGGCGCAACATTTATATCGGCGCGAACGAAGTCTCGAATGTTACCGTCAAACACGCCGCCCGAAGTTTCTAGAAAAATCGGCGGGAATCAAAAACGCGGCTTTTTTTTTGACAAGTACCGCGCGTTCCTTTGATAAAGCCGCCTTTTGTCGCTAGCAAGGGGTTATTACGATAAAGGAAAGTGATGAGGGGGTTATTCTGGCCTAATTGTTGATCGAATAAATTTTAGTAGTTTATTCATTACATTTTGTTTTAGTTACCTAAAACAAAATCTGTGAATAGTTCTATATCGGAATTTTTTTTCTCGAGATCGACTCAAAAAGCACTCGCGATCGACTTGTCGATCGCGATCGACCGTTTGAGCACCCCTGCTATAGGTTATATATGAATTAGCCATATAGCAACATCATATTGCAGAAACACCTAATAAAGGATATCGGTGACATGACTGGAGAAAATTAAAGCGATTTTATTCCAAGACTCTTGTATGGAGAATCTATTCTTATTACAACAATTCTGAGAAAATCCAGTAGCAGTCTATATGAAAAAATATATAATATTTATCGAATTAGTAAAAACTTATGACTCTATGTCAAGAAATAAAACTTGAAAAGTCTGAATAGAAGCTAAATGTGGTACGCACTTATTCCATACCTTCCAAGAGCTTTACGTTCAAAATACTGCTATTAATAAACAAATAAAAATGTGTCAGAACCAATACAAACAACAAAAGTCTGGAACACAAGCAATAAGGACTGCAACTCAGCACGCAAAAAAAACTGAATCTCTAGTTGTAAACCCGCATACTAGATTCCAAGTTCTACTGGATGAAAATTGCCATATAAAACAGATAAACAAAGTTACGTATTTGGAAAGTCTTGTTGACGGAAATAGTATGGCAACAAGGAAATCAAAATGCAAGAAAAATTATGGAAGCATTAAACCCAGTTAGGTGGGATATATTTTTTTTTATAGCTTACTTTCCCATCTTATTAGAGATTTACCCTTTTTACTATATTTGTATCGATTTATTAACAAAGATGTCCTGATAACCATCAACCTTGCCCAGATGCCAAAACTTACATTTGTAATGCATTGCACTTCTAAGACAAGACATTAGTACTACCACAGGCGTTAATACATATTTACATGAACTAGTGTTCAAACCTATACTAATACATAACATCCACCCGCTTTTCAGAATCGCACCAGCGACCAACGGGTTACTATGCGACTACTATCCCACTATACTGGAATATCGTGAAAAAGTATACACATATGACAGTGAGGTATGGGCAATAGAGGAAAATAAAAAAGCTGTAATAATCGTTGTTGAATTGAAGAGAGACAGAAAAACTTAAAAATTGAATGAAGACATCAGAAAAATCTACAGATACATAACAGTGCTGTGAGCATGTTACACGTCTTCTCCATTTCCTCTACAAAGAAGACCTAAATCAATTTTAGGACACGTATTTTTCCAATTTTGAGTTTAATTATCAGACTTCCTATGCAAAATGCATATAAGAATTTTTGTAATAATTTTAGGTATTTTTTTAATTAAGATTACGGAGTTACTTCACATGTAACCCGAATATTACTAATTCGTCCATTATGTTTTGTGGTACATGTAACGACTCTAGCTTGCTGGCCATATTTTCCAGGCAGAGTTATTTTTTATGATACTTCACCCTTTATTTCTTGTAATATAGCATACTGGCCGATAGGCTAGTTAGTTTCCCTGGCCATTCTAAGATGACCTTTCTACCCCTGTCTTGAGAAATTAGACTTCCGGTAAACATTCTAGGTATATAAAATTAAAGTTAATTTGCAACTAAAAATTCATTATATCTATTTATCTCTGATATAAATTTTAAAAAAAGGACTTTACTTGTGTGGTCAGCAAAATATTACCAAAATAGCCAATAAAAATCTAAAACGAGAACGAACAAAACTTTAAAATTTTTTTGATATAGTCGTACAATAACGTTATGTTACAACTCAAAGCTCAACTTAAAGCTCAAAAAATTTTTTGTCAGTCCTCTGTTAACGCTAATCCATGTAAACGCAAACGACTGAGGATTTTAATCCTTACACTTCGTATCGCTATCCTTTTGACGCTATTGTTTTACACGATAATTGAACAAATTTATGTATAACGTATTCTTTTTTAGTCTTGCTGGTGATGTTAGGTGTTGATTAATAGTAGCGTTTTGAAATATTTACACACACTTATTTAAAGTTTAAGAGGTTCTTTTATATCTTAATAATTATTTTTTCATTTTAAATTATTAACTCTGCCCTACGTTATTATATCTGCCACAAAAAATGGTGGGACTGTATATTACAAATATATTTCCAAAATTATGTATCATGTTATTCGCTATTTCTGCAAAAAAAAAATTTTAGAAAGCACAATTTGAAAATTTTAGAGATTAGGTTGAATTACTGGCTCTATGGATTATACGAAAATATTATTTTAAATGTAAAATGTTGCTGTGAATAATCGAATTTATACCATTATGGAAATATTTAATTTTTTTTGTGTAGTAAATTTCACACACACACACACACACACACACACATATATATATATATATATATATATATATATATATATATATATATATATATATATATATATATATATATAAATCTTGTTTCCGTAATTTGATGAAAGTTTACTAAAAGCTTGGAAACTTCGTAGTATCTATGGTTATAAATGAACCTAGTATTATTCATGAAACCAAGCTCGTATTTTTTTGTAGTTTTTTTAACTATATTTGTTTAAATATAACATTAATAGCTAAATACATCCAAATTAAATTTAACAGGAAAAATAATAACTTTCCACGGTTCGTCTAAGTCTGAAATATCTGTATTTAGGAGGATTGGCAGGGTAATAGTTCGGAAAAAACAATTTTTTACACAATTCAAAAGTATGTATGTTCGAGAATATCAACCGAAATATTATGTTAAAATCCGTAAAAATAACGAAGTTATAGCTCACTTTCTATTAAAGCGTCCACGGCAGAAACAATCGCGCGGGATTTCTTATCGGGTAAGTTTCCACGAAAAAGCTTTATTTAATAAAATAAAAAGAATTTTAAACTGCCCCGTAAATACATTTTGATAACCTTAAACGTGCAATTTTAGGTCAATTTTTGGTCGTAATTGTTATTGTTATTTCTTAGATTTTATATCAAAAGTTATAATTTTGAAGTAACGATGAATCAAAAAGGTAGTAGATTGACACGCAAAGAAAAAAGAAAAAATGAAGAAAAGCGATATCATCCTCCAAATCGAATCAGGTACTTCAGCAAATTCCAGTTTAAGACTAAACGATTTGATGAGGCCTATCTGGATCTAACGATTTCGTATAACCTAAAACATTTTCTGTTTTGTAAAATATAACGTGTGTAACATTAACGCAACTTTCTAGGTGGCAAGCTCTCCTAGATTCGGTCGTTATTATAATATATTATAAAGAAAATGAGAAGATAATTTAGGAGGATGGCATCTGGATGAAGCGAGGATTTAGTTCATTATTCGGCGTCGTCAGTTTTTTATTGTGCGTTTTGAGCTCATTTGTAAAATGCATGAAAACAATTGAATGAAATTTTCTCTTAAAACTAAGGTACTAAAGTAACAACAAAACAAAAAGAAGAAGAAAGGAAGAAATAAAAATGAATAAAGAAATTAAATGAATTAGCGCAGTACAAATTAGAATAAAAGCACTCTCTGCGAGCCTCAAGTGATTGAAAATTAAATCAAAACAAAGAGTACTCTATGGATAGACACCATGATAAATATGTTTTGAACTCGTCAATTTGTAATAAATATATACTCTATGGATCTCACATAAGATTCATATAGCAGTATTAAAGATCGTTTACTATTAAAGCTTTGCTACTATAAAACCAAAGAAGTCCAGCGTCAGGGAAAAAAATAGGAGTTGACTCTATTAGTGAGATGATCCTCAGATCCGAAAAATAATTACTACAAACTAGTAAATACACTAGTAATGATAAAGTGAATTTACGATTCTCTTTTTCTTTAAATTCCGGAGAAAACCTCAATAACGACGCGAAGCCTCTGTCCATCCTTCATGAACAAAATTCAAAATCTCTGTATTAAATTTCCTTAAATTTTGGGACATGTAAAACTATCTGTTTAATTTGGGCAAAAACGACGATAATCAATAGAAAATATATTTAATCAGTTATTCAATTTTATAAGAAATTATTATAAATATTTTGACCAGGGATCCGATTTTATACACGTATAATTTCTAGACTATTTGGTTAGAACTTTAGATAAAAATGTTAATACGTGGGCAGTCAGAAAAGTGCTCGGCCTAACAATGCAAAAATTTTTTTTGACGTAATATATGTTTTATTTTTATACATTTATTGGAACGTTTTTCCAATAATTCAATACCATCATTAAAATGTGATTCCGGAAGGTCTGCAAAATATCCATCCACAGTTGCCACAGCTTCGTCATTTGATGTAAAACGCTTTACGGCAAGGAAATTTTCAAGTCTGGAAACAGATAATGATCAGAGGGAGCCAGATCTGGTGAATACGCTGGATGTTCAAACAATGCGTACTTTAATTCGTTAAATTTTACCACCGTCAAAACCTTGTGTGAACACGTGCATTGTCTTTATGAAAAATGATTCTTTTCTTTTTTAAAACAGGCACCAATTTTTGCATCCATCTGATCCAAAAGGTTACAATGATATTCAGAATTAATTGTTTTACCTTTTTAAAGATAATCGATCAACAAAACGCCTTTCTAATCCCAGAAAACTGTTGCCATAACAGTCCCTGCTGATGAAACAGTCTTTACCGTCTTTGGTGCACTTTCACCGGCTTCAATCCATTGTTTCGACTGTTCTTTTCGCTCGGCTAGTGGATAAAACGAAGCTTGAAATCCATTTTATTTTGCTTAAAACGTTCCAAACTCGCTTGAGAAATATGCATTTTTGGTCAATTGTCAACAAATGCGGCACCCATCTTGCACAAAGCTTTTTCATATGTAATTCTTCATGCAAGATATTTCTAATTCGTTCTTTTGAGATGCCTATGGCCTCAGCTATTTCACACACTTTCCCTCGTCCATCATCTAATACCGTATTATGGACTTGTTGAATGATTTGTGGTGTTGTAACAGTTTTTGGACGACCTTCGCGTAGATCATCTTCGAGGCTTGTACGACCAGATGTAAAAAAGCAGCCCATTTTTTCACAGTGGAAAGTGAAGGTACTGCATCCCTATATACTTTTAACAATTTTAGATGAACTTCTGTTGGCGTTAAACCATTCAAAACAAAGAATGTAATCACTGCACGATATTCAACTTCATGATACGTCATAGCTGCTACTACTCGAATGAATTAATAGATCGAAATTAAATTTTACAATTATGGTTTCACAGTTTCTAATGCCGTCTATGTATCAGGCCAAGAACTTTCCAGACAACCTAGGTAGTAAATGAGCGGTTTCTAGTATAAAAATGTATAATTTCACATCTTTGTACAAATACTAAGGAAATAAATATGTAGTACAAACCGTACTTTACAAAATTATAGTAAAGTTTGCCTTGAACTTCAGAGCAAATTAACATATAGGTGTATTGTGTACGAAATAACAATTTATATTACCGTCATTACCTATTTTTATCTTCTTTTTTAATAAATGGGAAAAATAATAATTTAAATAATAAATTTAATATATCCTTTTAAAAAAACAAGGTATGATTTTTTAGAATAATATTTAAATTATGGTAAGAATAAAACTCCAATTTCGGTGCCAGTAACAATTTAATATTAATCCAAAGACAAAGTTTGTTTAATACACATGGCGTACAATAGAAAGTCATTACTGCTAAGTAATTACGCATTCCTTGTATTTACCAAATGCTTCAAGTACGGGAGTACGGGTGAAGCGAGGGGGCCCCACGGCTCTGTTCGTCAGCTACTGTATTGTCATAGGAATTCGAGTGCTGGGCAAACAAACGGGGCTCGCACAGCGTATTTACGAGCCTGTCATGTAGAGAAGGAGATGAGGGCCGAAACGGATCGCAGACTAAGGCATTTATTCTTATGTTAGTTTAGTTTTCATTACATTTCTTGAAGGATAACTGTAGCAGCTGTGTACTATTTTCCTTTTTTTAAATGTTGGTAACTGTATTTACAATCTTCGCGACATGTTGAAAATTTGTCTATTTGTTTGTAAAACGCAATTTTTACAGAAATTTCAGGTATTCTACTAACTTAATTCGTTACCGTCAAACTTGACGATAATTATACATATACGTGTCCTAAAGGTAGTAAAGTAGCACTTGGCAAGTAAAGTGATTTCTTAACAAAGAAATTAAATGGTGTTTAGATGTGTGATTCAAACGATATTCTTTTGCATAACTGTTTGTCTTGACTATCTTAGAAATGGTACGGTAAAAAGTCGACTTAATATTAAAACTAAATTTTTTAGATTTACCAAATTAGATTTTGCTAATATTAAGGCATCTTATAAAATTCTTCTAAAGTACGTTTATGGTAGATGTGCACTACTACGGTTAATTTATGTGATATAATTGCAGAACTGGATCCTATAGATTTTTGCATATAAGAGTGTACGCGCGGTTGAAAAAGTATCTTATCTTATAAGAACACTAACTATATTTCTACAATTCAAAAATTGTTTGGCTGATGAGTCGCAGTATTAGTCTAGTTATCTAGACAGCATGATAGTTTTACCTTGAAAAAACATACACTTAATTTTACTAAAGAAGTTTAAGATTTAGATCCTAGTTGCCATAGAACCTATAGTTCAACAGGTGTGTTGTTATTTACAGCGGTATTCCATCATGTAATTCAAAGGTAAGAAAATAAATTTTTATATAGAAAAACTTGAAATAAAAACTTATAGTGAGAACCTTACAATGGAAAAAGAAATAAGTGATTTTTAAAATTTTAACATCAGTTGTCATTTTAATTCTTCTATAATATATATAAAATGCAACGTCTCTCTGTCTGTCTGTCTGTCTGTCTGCCTGTCTGTCCGTTAGTGCGCTTATCACTGGAGAACCACTTATCCGATTTACATACTTTTTTTTAAAAAACATACATATGTTCTCTGGCCAGGTTATAGGCTATATTTTATTACGATAGGTAGCATAAGGAATGAGCAGTGACGTAAAATAGTGAATGAAGTCGGATAAAAGTTTGCCGTTAGGGTGTTCCCTTGCAATACACAGCCTAAACCATTAAATATGGAACAATATTATGTAGCAGAGAATATCTATAATCTATAATATATATAAAATGCAATGTCTCTCTATCTGTCTGTCTGTTCATTAGTGCGTTTATCACGCGAGAACCACTTATCCGATTGACCTGTCTTTTTTTAAATTCATACATATATTCTTTGGCCAGGTTATATAATAATAATAATCTATATCTATAATATATATAAAATGCAACGTCTCTCTGTCTGTCAGTTAGTGCGCTTATCCCTCGAGAGCCACTTATCCGATTTACGTGATTTTTTAAATTCATATATATGTTCTTTGACCAGGTTATAAATATATATTTTATTACATCTATAATATATATAAAATGCAACGTCTCTCTGTCTGTTTGTCCGTTTGTGCGTTTATCACTGGAGAACCACTTATCCGATTTACGTGCTTTTTTTTTAAACATGCTAAACCATTAAATATGGAACAATATCATGGAGCAAAGAATATCTATAATATATATAAAATGCAACGTCTCTCTGTCTGTCTGTCTGTCCGTTAGTGCGCTTATCACTTGAGAATCACTTATCCGATTTACGTGCTTTTTTTTTAAATATACGTATGTTCTCTGGCCAGGATATAGGATATATTTTATTACGTTAGGTGACATAAGGAATAAGCAGTGACGATAATAGAGAATCAAGTCGGAGAAAAGTTTGCCGCTAGCGCGTTCTCTTGCAATACACTGCCTAAAGCATTAAATATGGAACAATATCATGTAGCAAAAAATATAACATATATAAAATGCAACGTCTCTCTGTCTGTCTGTCTGTCCGTTAGTGCGCTTATTACTCGAGAACCGATTATTATCCGATTTACGTGTTTTTATAAATTTATACATATGTTCTATATAATTCGATGTAAGCCTAGATAATGGGAGATAAGGTGAGATAATAGGAGATAAGGAGAAATAATGGGAGATAAGTCGAGATAAGCCTCGATAATGGGAGATAAGCAGAGGTAAGTCTAGATAATGGGAGTTATGGTGAGATATTGGGAGATAAGGAGAAATAATGGGAGGAAAAGGAGAAATATTGCGAGATAAATCGAGATAAGCCTATATAATGGGAAATAAGGTGAGATAATGGGAGATAAGGAGAAACAATGGGAGATGAGTAGAGATAAGTCTAGAAAATGGAAATTATGTAGAGATAATGGGAGATCAGGAGAAATATTGAGAGATAAGGGGAAATAATGGGAGATATTTTATTATGTTGGGTAACATAAGGAATAAGCAGTGACGATAGTAGTGAATCAAGTCCACGCGAGCGGAGCCGCGGGCCCGGCTAGTTTAATTATAATTTAAAACTGTTTGCCAGATCTTTTGCCGAAATGTTCAGTAATTTCATTGGTTTACTATTGCTCTCATGTGAATATACACCCAATTTTAGGATAAACCTTGTTAGTGACTTAGACTAATAGGGTTTTTAGTGTTCCATACGGAACGCTTATGGGATCGCTTCGATGTCTGTCACACCCGATATTCTCCAAAACTAATAGGTGTTTCGGTTAATAAAGTCGATTTTTTCGCAATATTTAAGCGTTTATTTCCATCACAAAATGACCTTAATAATCAAAGTATTGGCTATCGTTAGCTATAACTTTTTCCCATCTTATTGTCAAAGAATGGATTCCGCACCAGAAGAACTTTCTTTTGAGGCCAACCATTCATCAAGTCAAATTTTCACTTCTTCGTATAGCCTGTCCCAAAATATAAGATCCTATTTTTGCCGTTTTAAGTGGGCAATATAAAAATTCTGACCTTTTGTTTATGATAGGTTGCAGAGATGAACTTAAGAATTTTATACATTAATGCAAATAAATAGAGTTATAAGTGTTTTTGGAGATGTTTATTTATAGATGCATGTAAAAACAAATGGATAAGAAGTACAAATATACAGTTTGAATGAATGGGGTTTACAAGAGGGGACATATTGTATCAATAAAAATATATTTTAACTTAAGCCTAATTCGGTTTCACTATTACTGTCATCAGCTGTGGTTTTATATTATTTACATAAATATATGAATTTTCAACTTTAACAACGCGCTGAATGGAATTCTTACAGCTTTCATTTATAACATTTTTTTTTTTACTA
This sequence comes from Pachyrhynchus sulphureomaculatus, assembly GCA_019049505.1. NCBI lineage: Eukaryota > Metazoa > Arthropoda > Insecta > Coleoptera > Curculionidae > Pachyrhynchus > Pachyrhynchus sulphureomaculatus. The sequence continues at coordinate 137,251,693 of CM032446.1, forward strand.
ATTCAACCACTGACACGCTTAAAGTAGTAGAAACATTTTGTGCCCTTATTTTTGATTTAACTTGAGGCCAGATATGTTCAATTAGATTAAACACTCAATAATACGGAGGAAGCCGCAAAACAGGGTGTCCCATTTTCTCAGCCATACTATCACAAACATATTTCTTTTTCAATTTATAGTCTTTCAAAACTTCCAAAAGATCACTTTTTTTATAACTAAAGTCAAAATAAATGTCATTTTCTAACATATATTCCTATATTTCCGATTTGGTGTTGGCTGCATTAGGACACTTATTTAGTAGGCGACTATGGTAACTTGCATTGTCCATAACATAATACTCTGTTCGGGAAGATTTCGCAAAAGGGAATTTTGAAATCAACTTTCCAAAAGTTCTGCGGTCGTGTCTTCTTGATGGTCCAAACTAGAATCTTTTATGTTTTTTGCACATAATAGTAGGCAATTTGAAACCCAGCCCTTTTCAAATCCAGCATGCAAAATGGTTATTCGTTTACCTTTATTTGAAGGTGCGTTAGTCTGACATTTTGTACTGCTGTCAACCCACCACTTTTTGCACAGTGTCATGGGTATCGAACCATGTTTCGTCAAGGTAAATTATTGGCCAATTCTCTGATCGATACTTTTTAATTTCTTGTAAATAAATATGTCGCAAGATTCGTAATCTTTGTGACACCATCACTACTTGCCTTTTGTTGATTTTTCGGAACGATTTTTTTTTATGGGTCTAGCACACGTGCAACAGGAAAGTCCCTAAAGCGCTACAGGAGCGACACGTGTGCGGAGAAAGCAATTCACGTTGTTCTTAAATCGCTGTAAATTGTACTCGGTGGGAAACACAGTCCTGGGCAAATTATTCCAAAGGGATGATGTTCACCATATAAATGACTGCTTGAAAAGCGTTGTACGAGGGGTAACAAGCTGAACCTCATACGGATGTGAAGTATTAGCGTGACGTGTACTTCTAACATGCACCGCTCTGGGAGGAATTAAACGGGCCACATCCTTCGAACAATTTCCATGAAAATACTTGTAGAATAGGCTCAAGTCGCCAACCGTTCTTCGATGTTCCAGCGAATCAAGGCCACCTGTCAGTTCCGGGTCTCCAATCCGATAAACAGCTCTTCTCTGAATAGAATCCAACAAATGCAGTGTATGTTTGGGAGCAGAGCCCCAAACATGGGAGCAGTATTCCATAGTTGGTCGAATTTGAGCTTTGTAAAGAATTAACAGTTGTTGTGAAGTGTAAAGCTTTTTGGTTCGAAATAATATTCCCAACTTCTGAGAAGCTCTCCTTGCTATGCCTGCAACATGTTCATGCCAGGACATATTTGCTCCCAAATTAACGCCCAACAAACTGAGTGACGATGTTAGAGGAATGGAGTGCCCCGACATAACTACGTCAGGTTCAGCAACGTTAACTTTTTTAGAAAAAACTGCCGCTTGGGTTTTTGTAGCGTTAAATTCCACTTGGTTACTGTCACCCCAAGATAGAATTTCTTCCAGGTCTTTGTTAAGTTGAATGACTTTCTGCTTTCTGCGGATATTCGTCTGAGTAGCCGATGTCCGAGCGCTCAAAGTGAATGAAGAGATAAGTGTACTGTCATCTGCAAAGCTGTAGATTGGATTCCCGGTCTTTTCCAGCAGATCGTTAATATAAATGAGAAAGAGAGTAGGAGACAGTATGGAGCCATGGGGTACACCGACGTTGATAGTAAAGGTGTTAGAAAGAAATCCGTCGACTGGCACTCGCAAAGAACGCTCTCTGAGGAAACATGACAGCCACAAACAGAACTTTTCAGATATACCATAAGAACGTAGCTTAGCCAACAGCTCATCGTGCCAAACACGGTCGAATGCCTTGGATATGTCAAGAGCAACCAAGCTCGAGATTCTCCAAAGTGTTCAATTGCGTTGTTCCAAACATGTGTTACATAAGTCAGGAGATCTCCTGTTGATCTATTTTTACAAAAGCCATATTGGTGATCGCTAATATTGTTGAATCCTTCAAGATATTTTAAAAGATGCTGATTGATAGCCTTTTCCATGACTTTCGATATTATTGAAAGCAGTGCGATTGGTCGGTAGTTATTTGGCAACGTCTTCTTGCCTTTTTTAGGTATTGGCTGAACTGTGGCACATTTCCAGCAGGAAGGAAATATTCCCTTTCTGTAGGATAGGTTAAAAAGTCTACAGAAAACTGGTGTTAGTTCCCTCGCACAGTTTTTGAGAACTATGGCAGATATTCCGTCAGCGCCAGACGCCTTTTTGGTGTCTAGCTTCATCAAAATACGTTTTATGATAAGCTGCCTGAAGACAATATCGGGCATCCTTGACTGCACTATGGGAATATTAGGTGGTGTTTTTCCTTGGAATTCGACAGTAGAATGTGAAGCAAAGAGTTCAGCCGACAAGTTCGCCTTCTCAACAAGTGTCGTTGCAACAGAATTATCTGGCCGTGTGAGTGGTGGTATGGTAGATTTGGTGAAATTTTAATTCCTTTAGCGACTGACCAAAAGGTCCTGGAATTGTTGGGACAAGCGAGAAGTTTGTTTCTAATCCGTTGATTGTGTGCCTCCTTGGTTTCGTCGATAATTTCTTTGCATCTGTTCCTGGCACGAACAGAGGTGTTACGATTTATGGTGTTAGGATCCTCACGCCAATGTCGGTATGCAAGATGTTTAGAAGCAACAGCTTCTTTGCATTTTCGGTCAAACCAAGGCTTGCCGTTGGAAGGGCATTTCTTCGAAAAAGGGATGTAAGCCTCCATACCGGCCAAAATAACGTCGGAAACCTCCTTGGCGCAGTCAGATGTGTCATCGGATCGAAAACAAACATCTAACCAAGGGACAGTTCGAAAATATTCCATGAGATCTTCCCATTTAGCAGATTTGTAGTGCCAAATCTTGCGCGGTTTAGGCGCCTCTCTGTCACTGATTGGTAGGATACTCGATGTCGATAATAGTTTATGGTCGGAAGAACCTAATGGCGGATTTACGCTGACCGAGTAAATCTCCGGATTGGTGGTTAAAAACAGATCAAGAAGACTGGCGAACTCCCCGTCTCGATCAGGGATCCGTGTTGGCTCGTCAATAAGCTGAGTTAAGCCACAACTGATTGAAAATAATTCGGCTTCACGACCTTGTTCATCGGTAGTATTTGAATATTTAAGCCAGTTGATGTTGTGGACATTAAAGTCGCCCAGGATGGCAATTTCGGCATTTGGATGGTTAATTTGTAAATGATCGATGGTGTCTGCAAGAGAAGCGAAAAGTGCTCTAAAGTTAGTATCGCTTAGTGGTCGATACAGGATAGAGATGAACCTTGTGGTTGGTTGAGTCGTTATTTTTAACCACATAACATCAAAGTTTGGGGGCTCCAGAGCCTCTTCTCGTTGGCAAGAGAGGTCGCTTCTGACGAAAAGACAGATTCCAAAGTTACGCCTAAATCGGGAATAGAAGTCGTACCCAGGATAAAGATAGTTGACTGTGCTGGTCGATGAACTGACCTTGGTTTCACAGAGAGCGAGTACGTTAGGTTTATTTGATTGCAGGTGTTGGTGCACTGAATTTATGTTTAAACCTTGTATGTTGCAAAAATCCATTTTAAAATTCTGATCCCTGCATGTCGACGCACCTGAACCAACCCCCTCCCGGAGATCCGAACGGAGGGCTATTTTACCTCCGGAATTTTTTGTATCCAGGTGCCCCATCATACTATATGGTTCCACAGTCCGGGACATCGGCACAGCCACGAAACGTTAAGCAACTTCACGCAGCCTAAGCCGATGCGATGGTATCACACCGGGCGATGCTGGTGGGGCTGAGCATCTACCATCTAGAATCCCATTCTTAAGAGAATTCTGTGAAGGATCGGCCACAATGTATATTGGTCCCGTCCTGCACCACTCTTAATTTTATTTTGTCTAGTGTCGGCACCAACTGCTCTTCATACATAGAATATATTTTTCTCCTAATGACGTCTTTGTTACAATCGTCTACATGATGCATTTGAAAATTTTTCCGTTTTTTCCTGTTCCTGAGTGATGGTTTTCCTACAATACCCTTAATTGTAGAAATTGGGGTTTTTGTTAGTTCACTGGTTTCTTGCAAAGTACAAAGCAGGTAAAATAAAAAAGTGATAAATACAATAGTTTATCGTAATACCTGGCAACTATGCATAAAACCTTAATAGGGTTGCGTTTATTGCCCCATTGAAAATGCAAAAAAAAAATACGCAGGATCTTATATCTTGAGATTTACTATAAGAATGAAAGTCCGTGCTGCATCGATCGAAATAAGTGGTAGTCGAAGGGGCTAAGTCCGGTGAATACGGCGGGTGGGGTCGAACTTCCCATTTAATGTTTTCCAATTTTGCAACATGGGGCTGAGCATTGTCATGTTGAAAAATGACTTTATCGTGTGTGTGGGCGTATTCTGGTCGTTTTTTCTTCAATGCTCAGTTCAACTTTATCAATTTTTGTCGATATCGATCGCCAGAAATCGTTTCACCAGATTTCAACAGTTCGTAATACACAGCTCCTCTACTATCCCATCAAATACACAGCAAAACTTTCTTTCCCTGTATATTGCGCACTGGTTGTGATGTTGAAGGCTGGCCTGGGTCTACCCAAGTTTTTTGGGTTGGAGCATGTTCACCATAAGCTTCACCCAACAATCGATAACTTTCAGCAGCCGTTTTCTTCAAATGAAAGAAGGTTATTAAACTTCCCCGCAAAACGTCTTTTTCTGGTACGAAACACGACATATTCAATGCTATGAAGAACTATGTTTTTCGCACAATGGGATTAGTTTTGGGGGGTGAAATCGGAAGTAAAAAAAAAATTTTGTAAGGTCATCGAGTGGAGTGTCAAATAAAAGCTTGTAAAACACGAATTCAAAAATATATATGATGTAAAACTTTATGTTATTTTTTAAAAAAATGACCAAAAATCGCTGTCCTTCCTATCTGGAAAAGTATTGATCAAAAAATTTAGAAAAAATTCTGAAACAATCTCCATAAAGTGTAGATTGAGCCAAAATTATTACGAGTGCATTACATGTGATAATCTATCTAGTATATGAAAAAAGTAATTGACTGACAATATGGTGAAGGTTTTTTTCATCGAAAGTTGTGAATTTAACTGCGACGAAGAGCTACGGAATACCAATACACATTCGGTGGAGTACTATACTCATACCGAGACAAAATAATATTATTTTATTCGTTTATAATTAAATAAATATTTAGGTAGTAAATATTTTTTTAAGCTTTTACTACCAGATTCTAGATTAAGCTAGACTCATTTATTGGCTATTAGGTAGCGAAGATGCTATAACTATTATACATTATTGACTAAAAAAACGTGAAAATACATATTGGATCTTAAGATATATACATGTTAGGGACCTAATTAACTTAGCCTAAGTAAGGATTTTTTTTTATTTTCAAAACAATCACCGTATGGAACCATAATTCCGCAAGTCCGACTTGCACTTGGCCGGTTTTTTTTTTGTATATTTAATAGATTAATGTGGATAGGTACCGTCAATAAAATATCAACTTCTCGTCAGTCTCTCATCACTCTAGCCAACATTTTGAAAAAATGGCTACGAAAAACAGTTATGTGCTTATATCTCTTTTTCTATCCCATTTACAATAAAAATAGTTATTAAGCATATAACACAAAATTACCTGTAATTTATTGTTTATTTTTCATTTGAATTTTAGTTTTTTGGATATAGTGACCAATGAGTAACAAGTAATAACCTATTTTCACATAATCGCTTAGAATGTGGAACAAATTAGTTACAGTTTTATATTATTTTAGTCGTATATTGACAGCGGCATTGTTCCTAATCCAAATTTTACTAACTTAGGTGCTCAGAAACTAGCCATTATCGGGTAATAATACATATGGCAGTAAAACAGAAGATAACTTCTATATATATTATGACTTCGAAAATAATCGCCCGTTTCAATTTGTACGGTTTACGTCCAATACGTGATAAACTATGCACCTACAGAAGTAATATGTAATTCCAAAGGTCCCCTTTTTTGGACATATTTTATCATAATCGCCTAAAATTTTGTCCTATAGTTGTATGTAGTTTTTGCATCATTAACCAGACATTTCTTACTTATACGAAGACTACGTTTTAAGTCTTTACAAAAACAATGAAAAAAGAAACAATTTTGTTACAAGTCGTATTATTGTTTCTCAAAATATTCACCTTTTAGATTTATACACTTTTGCATGCGCTCGAACCAATTCTCGAAACATTTTTTTCACTCTGAAGTTGGTACCTCAAAAACATGGTTTTGCAAGAATTCAACAGCTTCTTGAGGTGATGAAAATCGCTGTCCACGCATTTTTTTTGACATTCAGGAACAAAAAAGTCGTTTGGCGATAAATCAGGTGAATACGGGCAATGAGACTTTAATTCGATGTTTTTCTCCGTCAAATAATCAATTGTTTGACGTTCTGGGTGAGAACTGGTTTATGCTATAATTTTATTGCTTTGCTTAGAAATGTATTTATTGCAAGTAGACAGCACGCAACAATTAAGATTTGTAGGTAAACCGCACCTTACAGTGGCACCTAAGCAATCTTACTATCCAATTCTGAAAATAAGCGTAATTGTTTTACTACTTTAACAACATTAACCAACACTGTAATATTTTTATTCTTTTTTATTGTAGTAACTGATTGACTTTCCTGAATCACTTTTTTCCATTTATTATTTTGGTATTGTTCTCTTCCCTTTATTCTTTTGGTATCCTGGACAATTATTTTGTAACTTCTTATTGTCTTGTGGTATAGCTTTCTAATCGTTATTCTTTTGATATCCTGTTTGAACCTCCAAAAATGTAAGGTTTTTATCAGAGAGTTTTCTATCATAATCTATGATTTAATTAAAAGTCCGGAAACTTAACAAACAAACCTTTATTCAAAAAAAAGTCCTTAGTCTATATTCAGATAGAATACAAAAATAGAATTCGTTTTCCAAAAACTTATGTCAAAATCCTCTAAAATTTAGGACAACTACAATTTGTAGTAATACTTCTGTCAACCCAGAATGTCATTCTCATCTTTAGAGTTTTTGTTACCAGTTTGACAGCTAGATACGTCTTTATCACCTTTCTAACTTTTTTTGGCCTTGGAAGGGTCATTATATTTCGGCTCTTTTTCACACATCTTACTTTTTTCAGAGCTCATCTCGTTCAGCTTTTCTTTATTAATCGGCAATCATGGAAATTTGACTATCAGGTGTCTATGCATGTCTTGCATTTATCAAGATAGTACAAAGCAAATTTGATGAAAAAACTTTGCCTATTACATAAGTCAGCTACTTTCCGCTAGTTGCCCAACTTATATTGCTTTGTTTAAAGATAAAAATAAATATTCAAGAAGTAAAATACTCGAAGGTATCACTAAATGTTTATTTTTCTGTAAATCCTCTTGAATTACCATATACTTTTTTATTGCTTTCTTACTAATGCAAACAATTAATTTAATACAATTTTAAATAAATCCCCGACATAACCCGAAGAAAATAATTTTATATGTCCACACACAAAAAAACAGCATTCCAATAAGAATGGAATTTTTTCTATCCTCCAGTATATTCACAGCATATACAAAGTAAATATTTATTTTAGAAATATCCTTTTACCCTGTGTCCATGCACAAAAGTAGGGTTCTCTTATATAAATATATGGTTGACGATAATATTAAGGTCTTTCTTGCCCTGTTATAATCAGGTGAGGTGTGAGAAATCTGTATAGTTTTTGGAACAGCTGTTGTTCTGTACATATTTAAAAATTATAAACTGTTCTTTTAAACAATTTTAAATGCTTAAATTGATTGTTCAAAAAAAAAAATTATATAATTTTGAGGAAAAGGTGGTCATTAACTATCTCACAAGCACTAGGCATAGCACTCGTGCTGCAAGAAAATTCTTAAATTGATACAAAAAGGAGCGACAGAAGAAGAAATTATGTTGGATTTGAATATTTACTTATTATTTGGTAGACAGTTCTGGATAAATTATTTAAAAAAAAATATAATATAGATTTAAAAATAAAAAATATATATAAAAATAAAAAATATATATATAAGAAAGTATTAAAACTGTGAGGTGTAAGAAAATGTGATTTACGAGGCTGGTTTGAAAAGTCCGTGCAAAAATAAAAACTACTTATGTGTTTGGGGTAAACCTTTTTTATTTTTCGATATAGTCTCCTTTTAGGCTTATACACTTCGTCCAACGATGTTCTAGTTTGTTGATCCCTTCCGAATAATAGGATTTGTCCAAGTCTGCAAAATATCCATTAGTGTCTGCAATCACCTCTTCGTTTGAATAAAATCTTTGTCCCGCCAGCCATTTCTTCAAATTGGGGAACAAATAGTAGTCCGAGGGAGCCAAGTCTGGAGAATAGGGGGGATGTGAAACGAGGAAATGGATTCCTATTTCCATTAATTTTTTTTCTCGCAGCTCGGTTTTCAAACGGTCCAATAACGATGAATAATATTCACCTGTAATAGTTTTACCCTTTTCCAGATAGTCGATGAGGATTATCCCTTGCGAATCCCAAAAGACAGTCGCCATAACCTTTCCGGCCGAAGGAACGGTCTTCGCCTTTTTTGGTGCAGATTCCCCCTTGGTAACCCATTCTTTAGATTGTTGTTTGGTCTCAGGAGTATAGTAATGTATCCATGTTTCATCCACAGTGACGAAACGACGCTTAAAGTCCTCCGGATTCTTCTGGAACAGCTGCAAACCATCCTTGCAACACTTCACACGATTCCGTTTTTGGTCAAGCGTGAGCAATCGCGACACCCATCTTGCGGATAGCTTTCTCATGTCCAAATGTTTATGCAAAATATTATGTACCCGTTCAGTCGAGATGCCCACAGCACTAGCAATCTCACGCACCTTAACTCTTCTGTCATCCATCACCATATCATGGATTTGATCAATGATTTCTGAAGTCGTAACCTCCACAGGCCGTCCAGAACGTTCAGCGTCACTTGTGCCCATATGGCCAGTCCGAAAATTTTGAAACCACTTATAAACTGTTCTAATCGAAGGTGCAGAGTCACCATAATGTTTATCAAACTTCTCTTTAGTCTCCTGAGGCGTTTTGCCTTTCATAAAGTAATGTTTAATCACCACACGAAATTCTTTTTCGTCCATTTCTTGAAAATCACTCGACTTCCTTGATTCACACGAATGCCAAACACAAAGAAATAGACCAATATGGCTGAAACTTGGTGTGCGTTCATTCAAGAGACTAACTAAACATGACCTCGATACGCGCCGGTGGTGCCATCTCTCGGACTTTGCACGGACTTTTCAAACCAGCCTCGTAACACCCTGACTTGTATTTCTAACATGCACCGGTTTGAGAGGAATCAAGTAGACTATATAGATCAAAAACTTTCCATGAAAGTAATATAGGATAGACTCAAGTCATCAACTTTTCTTCCTGTCAATAAAGATGAACAGAGACACATGAAATTCAGCGAAGAATAGGTCTCTCCTGGGCTGCATATGGCAAACTGGCCTATGTATTTAAATCTAACCTCCCTATGTGTTTAAAAAGAAAACTATTTGACAGATGCATACTCCCCGTTCTTACGTATGGAGCCGATAATCTCATAATGACGAAGAAAAACATCAATAAAATATGTCATGCAACGAAAGATCACATCACATTCCAAATGACTTATCAGGAAGAGAATGGGGGTATAAAACGCAGTCAAATTCATTCTACACCTTAACTGGAAATGGGCTGGACATGTTGCCAGGTTTACGGATGGACCAAAATCCGAAGCCCATCGGAATAGAGGTGGACCACCAAGCCGGTGGACTGATGATTTGATGAGAGTGGCTGGATATTGGGTACAAGGGCCCAGAACAGAAAAAAGTGGCAAGATTTGAGGGAGGCTTTTTTCCAGCAGTGTACAGTATAAGCTGATGATGATGATAGTTTTCCTTTACTCATTTTCGGTATTTCTGGGTGGCTTGTTGCAGCCTGCAGGATCATATCCAAAGTTGGAATTCTTTTTTCCATTACGCCTTACTGCTTGTCAATAATTCTAACACAGTTCAAGTTAGATATATGGTATGTTAGACAAATAATATCTAGATTTTTTATAAGGATTCAAAAATAAAATAATATACAGGGATTTCCATTTTAAAAAGAATCAAGATGGCGTAATTTCTTCGAGCTGACAGCTCAAGACATTTTATTGTCAACGTTAGCATGTGCGTAGATATTTCTGTTGTTCCAGTAGAGATGACCACTACTGCAGCTAATCCCGTCAAGTTGCATTAATGCTCTAAACTTTGAAAGAAGAAAAAAGAATAAACAAGCATACGTCAAACACGAGTAGTGACTGTGTCGGTAATCTTAATTTATTATTGTGTTCTTTACATAATTTAAAAAGATACGACGCAGGTTTGTTTCTATGTATTTTGACAAATACGTTTAACTCAAAATTATTATGAATATATTTTAATTTTTTTTTTAGTGTTGGTAAAAACCACTTTCAGAACGTGTGTGACGTTATTTCCGTTATCCTGTGGTTAGTCAAAGTTTTGCGCTGTAGCCAATATGCATTATTATAAAACACAGATTCACAACTACATTTAAGTCACAATTATTATATAGTCCAAAATTTCTAGTTGACCACTCGCCTCTTGTTTTAGCTTTGTGCATTATTTCTCTTATCTTTAAATCCGTTATGCATAAATATAAAAAGGGCAGGTCTATTTTTGACTTAATTGAAAATGAAGGAGGCAGTGATAAGAGCATGTGATGGGCAGAAACTATCTAGAATAAAAAGAAGATACTTTGTTTTTTTCTTTTGTTATTTTTTCTATTGCTTGTAGATATCGCTAGCATTATTATAATTTACAAGAAAAAAATAATGTAATCGTTGGTTCATCTGCTCGCGATAACATGTATCCACGCAGTCAAAATAATCCTATATGACCACAGCCTGAGTACCACTACTACAACTAATCCTGGCGAGATGTATTAATGCCCTAAACTTTAAAAGAAGAAAAAAGGATAAACAAACATACGTCAAACTATAAGGAATAGAGGAGGTAAATTATATAGCCTGTTGTAAGGAAAGAGTGGTGTCGTTTAAAAAGAGAAAGAAATAATATCAGTCATTCTGTCTCTATTACTCGGAGCACGCCCACAACACTCTCGCACGGGTAAGCACTCTAACTTAGTGTTGTGGGCGTGAACCGAGTAAGAGAGACAGAATAACTCATATGATTTCTTTCTCTTTCTATGAGCGTCACGCTTCTCGCGTGAACTTACCTCCTCTATACTAATATCTTTATGCATCAAACAAGAGTGTTGACGTATGTGTTGATAATTTTGATTTATTGTTACGTTCTTTACATAATTTAAAAAGATACGACACAGATTTTTTTATGTATTTGGGCAAATACATTTATCTCAAAATTACTATGAACATATTTTAATTTTTTTTGCATGTCGGTAAAAACCACTTTTAAAATAGAATTTTCTAGGATTGTTACGTTATTTTCGTCGTTCTTTAGTTAGTCAATGTTTTGCGCTGTAGCCAATATGCATTATTATGAAACACAGATTCACAACCACATTTAAGTCACAATTATTACATAGTCCAAAATTTCTAGTTGCCCACCCGCCTCTTGTTTTAGCTTTGTGCATTATTTCTCTCATCTTTAAATCCGCTATGTATAAATATAAAAAGGGCAGGTCTATTTTTGACTTAGTTGAAAATCAAGAAGCCAGTGAAATCCCTAAATAGCAACAAGGAAATAATAATGTAATCCTGGCTTCATCTGCTCGCGTTAACATCTATCCACGCAGTCCAAATAATCCTACATGACCACAGCCTGAGTACATACTTATTTATTTCATTGAATATTTTGGCACATGTCAATACCTATTTTTTTACGCATACGAATGCCAGGTACCGTTGAAATTTTAAACTCAGATGAATCTTCCCTCGCAAATAATATTGCTTGGATCAATACGTTAGTGAGAATAGTTAATAATCCCTTTGATACAAAAAGTGGATTAATCTATCCACAATCCCAGAAACTTAAAACCCTTCGCAAGCAATATTTTGGTGTTACGTAACATTAATAGAATTCTAGGAAAAAAATCTCTTTTATAAAACGTGATATATTTAGTTGAGGATGCAGTAACCAACAGCCTACTTCAAGTACACTAGTTGGGGATTAATTCAAAAAGACTCCTAACATAGTCCTTTAACTTCCGTAGATCAACAGCCGAAATTCATATTGTGGAGTCATTAGGATAAAAAAATCTTACTACTAATGTTCGAAGACGTGATGTGATTGTCCATACTATTTATTTAAAAAAATATATATATATATATATATATCTATATATATATATATATATATATATATATATATATATACATATATATATATATATATATATATATATATATATATATATATACATATATATATATATATATATATATATATATATATATATATATATATATATATATATATATATATAATATATGCAACGTCTCTCTGTCTGTCTATCTGTCCGTTTATCCGTTAGTGCGCTTATCACTGGAGGACCACTTATCCGATTTACGTGCTTTCTTTCTTTAAAACATACATATATTTTCTGGCCAGGTTATAGGTTATATTTTATTACGTTAGATAACATAAAGAATAAGCAGTGACGATAATAGTGAATCAAGTCGGAAAAAAGTTTGCCGCTTGCGCGTTTTCTTGCAATACACTGCCTAAACCATTAAATATCATGTAGCAAAGAATATCTGTAATATATATAAAATGCAACGTCTCTCTGTCTGCCTGTCCGTTAGCGCGCTTATTTCTCGAGAACCACTTATCCGATTTACGTGTTTTCTGTTAAATTCATACATTTGTTCTCTGGCCAGGTTATCTATAATCTTCTATAATATATATAAAATGCAACGTCTCTCTGTCTGTCTGCTATCCGTTAGTGCACTTATCACTGGAGAACCACTTATCCGATTTACGTGCTCTTTTTTAAAACATACATATATTCTCTGGCCAGGTTACAGGCTATATTTTATTACGTTAGATAACATAAGGAATAAGCAGTGACGATAAAAGTAAATCAAGTCGGAAAAAAGTTTGTCGCTATCGCATTCTCTTGCAATACACCATTAAATATGAAACAATATCATGTAGCAAAGAATATCTGTAATATATATAAAATGCAACGTCTCTCTGTCTATCTGTCTGTCCGTTAGCGAGAACCACTTATCCGATTTACGTGTTTTTTTTTAAATTCAAACATTTGTTCTCTGGCCAGGTTATCTATAATCTTCTATAATATATATAAAATGTTTCTCTGTCTGTCTGTCCATTAGTGCGCTTAGCACTCAAGAACCACTTATCCGATTTACATATTTTTTTTATAAAATACAAAGGGAATAAACAGAGACAAAATGCTAATATGTAGGAAAAAAGATGGAAGTTTAGCAGTAAGCTTGGCAGAAAGCCTGAATAGATGGGCGGAATACTTTAAAGAAACATTAAATGGAGATAAAAATGAGGAGTTGCATGAGAAATAGGAAGCGAAATTAACTGAAGGGCGGGGGGACAAAAAAAACCCTGCAAAGAAGAAATAAAAGAAATATTCAGAACCCAAAAAAAATAAGACCCCAGGTGGAAATTGTATAACAGCAGAAATGATAAAAGCTGGAGGAGTAGATCTGGAAAATGCAATATGCCGGTTGGTGCAAGCAAAATGAGAAACAAAAAAGATGCCAGTGAGCTGGAGAGAGTCGCTCATTTGTCCAATATACAAAAAAGGAGAAAAAACTATATGTGCTAATTATAGACCAATAGCCTTACTGGATGTCGTGTACAAGATGGTAGTGGTGACTATCAAAACCAGACTAGAAGAGAAAGCCGAATCTATTCTGGGAGAGTACCAGTGTGGATTCATGAAAAATAGATCGGTTACAGACCAGATATTTTCGATTAAGCAAATCCCAGATAACAGCTTAGAACAAAATTTGGCACTAAACTTGGTCTTTGTGGATATCAAAGAAGCATATGACTCTGTAAATAGAGAAGGATTCTACAAGATAATGGAAGAACTAAAAATTCCAAGTAAATTGATTCGCATAATGAAAATGACCCTGAATGACACAGAAAATAGAGTGTCGGTTGAGGGCAAAGTATCAGACAAGTTTAAGGTGAAGAGAGGATTAAGGCAGGAAGATCTAGTGTCGACATGTCTATTTAATTTGGTACTAGAGAAGATAATCCGGGAGTCAGAAATAAAAACAAATGGAACGATATACCAACAAACCAGCCAATGATTGGCCTCTGCGGGTGATGTAGCAGTGATTGCAAGAGCAAAAAAGCCATAAGTAGCATACAAGAAAGGGGAAGGATGAAAGGACTAAAGATAAATGAGGAAAAACAAAATACATGGAAATTACAAAGAAGAAGAATAATAAAAACAACAAAAGTTCAGATATAATAAACGACTTAGGGAAAATATATATGTTTCAAAAACTAGACAAATTTAATTATCTGGGAGTAACAATAACAGAGAGTGGACAAGAGGGGACGGAGATACAAGGAAGAATAAGGAAAGGATAGAGATGTTTGAGGGCAATGAATCCAATATTGAAATCAAAGCATGTATCAAGAAAAGCAAAAGAAAGAATATATACGACAGTTGTCAGACCCACTGAATGCACGAGAAAAGGAGACGTTGTAGGTGTGGAAAAGGAAAGCTTTGAGAAAAATCTACGGAGGAAGGAAAGAAGAGGGACTGTGGAGAAGAAGAAGAAGAAACTACGAATTAAAATGCCTATATACGAAACCCCTTATAAGCCAAATCATAAGAAGCCAGCAATTAAGATGGTTGGGACACGTGGCAAGGATGAAGGAAGAAAGACAGGTAAAGCAAGCCCTAATAAGAGGAGTAGTTGGAAGAAGAGGCAAGGGTGGACCTCGATCTACATGGATTCAGGCAGTAAAGCAAGATCCGGAGTTGATGGGAATCCCGCACTGGGAAAAGCTAATAGGAGACAAGAAGAAGTGGAGACAAGTATGCAACAAAGCCATGGGCCTCTAAGGCCCCTCGAGCTATATAATAATATAAACATAACGAATAAGTAGTGACGATAAAGGTGAACGAAGTCCACGCGAGCAGAACCGCGGGCACGGCTAGTAAATAATAAGAAAGAAAATACATTATAAAGCACCGGCAAAAAAATTACATTATTTCGCAAGTAAGTGTCGCCAGTAATAAGGGTATCACTTTAAATAAAATTACGATACTTACTATCTAGTGGTTTACTACGCCAATGATATATCTGTTGTTCAACTTCTTGAACTTTACTAGTACCTTGGGATTACGGCTTACTCCTTATCTAATAATCATATGTATAGTGTTTCCCGAACTTTACCGTAAAAATATTTTCTCCAACTTTTTAATCAGAGTGAGTATTTTGATGTTAGTAATTTCATAAAATCAAATTTAACCAAGAACAAACACAACCCAACGAAGAACAGTTAAGACAGAGGGGAGGCACGTGAAAATGTTTATATCGAATATAAGATTTATCGAGTAGTTTATCATCCGATAACATCGCATAATATGCCGTAACACGCATAAATGACATTATACACGGATATCGGTATGCAAACAGGAAACGGAAGATGATTGATGGCTGGGAAATCGCTTCCCACTGTTGCATGACTCGTTTTTATCCTAAGGAAATGCGGGCAGAGTGTTTAGGTTGACAAGGAAAGCGGATGCTGGTTTTATAGTAGCAAAAGGTTGGAGTAATTCTTTCCAGCATACGGGTGTTGATAAAATTTGAAAAAAAAAACTCTCCGACATTTCAGTTTACTTATAGATACTAGATGTACGGTGGGACCGCCATTATTCGGGGCTCTATTATCCGGGGTGTCAATCAACCGGGGTCCCGAGTGGTCGATTTTTTTTAGGGTGTTTTTTGACACTATTTCACTTTAATTATGTATTACTTCTATTAAAAAATTAATAAAATTTATATTACATATTTAGATTATTATTAACACTTATTACTACTCGTATTATGTATTTAAAAATATGTATGTATTATTTTTATTTAAAGAAAAAATAAAATAAAGAATGGAAAAAAAACACAAGCTGAAATATTTTAAGAAACTACCACAGTTCAATTCATATTCCAAGAACGGTAAGTCGTTTCTATGAAACTCCCACTGGGCTGTTTGTCTGCTGAAGAAAATTATTTACTCAGTTGTGCTCTCCATCCTAAAACAACCAAAATGTCACAAAAAAGATAACAATTGAACAAAAATTAGTTATAATAAACCTAGTTGAAAAAGGTGAAAGTATAAAAAAAATTGTCCGCTGAATTCGGAGTTGGCGAGCAAACCGCTCGCGATATGATGACATTTCCTACTTCGTGTCGTCGTCGACCCAAACGACGTGTCCTTCTCGGAAAACAATGAAGACCTCTACATTAAAAGACGTCGATCAAGCGGTGTATCAATGGTTCATGCAAAAACGCGCGGAGGGAGTTCCTATTTCCAGGTCAATGGTGGGTGAAAAAGCGTTATGGTTTCATGAAGATTTAAAAATTGAGGAGCCATTCTCGGCTTCCCATAGATGGCTTAACAAGTTTAATAAAAGACACGGTATTAGGCAGTTGGACATCCAAGGTGAGAGTCTTAGCGGTGATTATAATACAGCCACATTATTTATTGAAAATTTTAACTTTTTGGTTACAAAATTTAATTTAACACCCGATCAGATTTATAATACGGATGAATCAGAATTATTTTGGAAAATGCTTCCTTCAAAAACCTTAGCAGCTTAGTCCGAAAAATCTGCTCCTGGTCACAAATCCAGCAAAGAAAGACTCCAATTATGACTTGTTCTAATGCTTCAGGAGAAGACAAGTTAAAATTAATTGTTATAGGGAAGGAAAAAAAACCTCGATCGTTTGAAAGAATCGAGATTAGAAGTCTTCCTTGCGAATATTATAATCATCCAAAAGCTTGGATGAATCAAGCAATTTTTACGTCGTGGTTTAAAGACAAATTTGTACCTTCAGTACGTCAACACTTAAGAGAGAAAGATCTATCCCTTAGAGCTGTTTCATTACTCGATAATGCGCCGTCTCATCCAGCTGAATTAATCTTGGCCACCGAAGATTAGACAAATTTTCGTTCATTATCTTCCGAACTTAACGTCACTAATCCAGCCGATGGATCAAGGGGTAATATCGAGTTTAAAACGAAGATTCAAAAAAATATTCCTTCGATTTCTACTCGACGAAAATAGTAGCACCGAGTCAATAAAAGAGATCCTAAAGAAGTGGACAACAAAAGAAGCTATTTTTACTGTTTGTGATGCCTGGGTAAACTCACCCCCTACAACACTAAAACTTTCATAGGCGAAAATATAAGAACAAGAAGATTTAATCCAGCAAACCTCAGAACATATTGAAACTGACTCATACCTCAACATCGCTAAAGCTCTCCCAGATTTCATCCCTGTTGACAAGGATGATATGACAAATTGGCTAGAAAGTGACATGAACGAGGAGGGTTTCGAAAAACTAACAGAACCCGAAATAGCAGATCTCTACAGAAAAGACGGGCCATCGACCTCTTCGCCAATTGACCATGTAAACGAGAGTGATCACAACGAAGATTCGTTTATTGTTTTGGAAAAGAAGAAAATTAAACACAACTAAGCGTTAGAGGCGACGGAACTTCTGTTAAATTATTTTGAACAGGAGAACGCCGATTATAGCAGAATCATCGCAATACGGGCCATGAGAACAGATATTAGAAAAGAAATCTTTAATAAAAAACAAAGTAAAATTACCGATTTTTTCTCTAAATGAAAATTTAATGGACATTTGTATACATATTGAAAATTAATAATAATGTAAAACGTTTGTTTCTTATTAATAAAAATATCTTCTACTCAGTTTTTCTTAATTAACATTCCTACCTAGCACATTTAATTAATAAAAAATTGTGATTCGTTTAACCGAGGTTTTCGATTATCCGTGGACTCCCTTCCCCGTCATTACCCCGGATAACGGAGGTCCTATTGTATATACCGTTTAATATATTGAAATGGGTGACTCTTCAAGTCAATAGGAGACACGCGAAATACTTATTATTAAATTTGAACATTATTGAAAATTTTATAAATCACCGACATCCATGACACCCAACGATGAAACATCTGAAAAGTAAAATAACTGTTTTTCGTGAAATATTGCAAATAGGTAATGCCAAAGGAGCGATAAATCATTCATTGATGTTGCTAAAGATTAGTGACAATTAATTTATGTAACACTTTGTTTACTAGGAAGTTTTTAATTGGTAAGAAGGAAAGAGTTGTTCGGTACTTATTTAGAAGCATAAAAATAATAAAATAGTCAACTCTACTAAAATAGGTTTCAACAAATAGTTTTCAATTCAACTTCAGACAGGTGAGGCAATTAAAAGTTTGGGACCTCTTTTAACGTGTTATTCTCGAGGAATATCATTTATCACTATTTTTCTCCAATTACTTTTACGACAGAGATATAGTACTACTCAGTATATATCACCACTACACCAAACACTTTATTTTTGCACTCGACGCGCGTTGCGCTAACCATGTTACCTTCATCAGGACTGATGATTGACAACAATGGCTCGACTTAGAAATCAAAAATTTGTACACAAAACGTAGTATGTTAGAAGTAGAATCATACAGCATATTCAAAAAACTTACTTCAGGATTATATATAGAATATGAAGTATGGAGCGAGTTCCAGAGGAAAATGTTTTTAGTTGTTGAAATTAAATATAAAAAGAAATTCTCTATTCTAAGTAAAAAACTAAAAAAGCTCTTACCCAAGAAGACTGGTCCTCAGGAACTCGTAAATATTGTAGAAAATCATTCATCTGAATCCTTGGCACGAAATGAAATTAGCATCTTAAACAAAGATCTTAACTTTGCGGTACCACCTCCTAGAGATAATTTATCAGAAATGGTTGCTCACATTAAAAGTTCCATTAGTACACCTCCAGAAAATAGTAAATCATTTGTTAGGGAAGCATGTTGCAATCAAATATCAAAAAACATGGTTAACAACACAAATTGTAATCCATAAAAAAACATAAAAGTAGTTAACCGATTGAGAAAGAAAGATGTCTTTTATTTAAAAGCGGATAAAGGAAATAAGGTTGTTATATTGGATAAGAAAGAATACTTTGAACGTGTAGATAATATAATCGAATCTGGCCCTTATGAAAAGGTAATAAGAAATCCATTACTAATTACCACCATTAATTCTCTAAAGAAATGTAAGAACCTTATCTTCGATTCGCTAAAATTTAAATTAAATGTAAGTAATCCGACTATATTGCTTACTCAAAATTCATAAACCTGGAAAAGCAATGCGACCCATTGTTTCATCGGTCGGATCACGCACATATTTGATATCCAAATGGTTATCAAAAGAACTTGACAATTTACCACTGAAAACTCTTGCAGTGAAGAATTCTTTAGAATTCATTAATAAAACAAAAGATCTAGTTCTTAATGAAGGTGAAATCTCAATTTCTTTTGATGTCAGTTCTTTGTTTCCAAATGTGTCAATACCACAAACTTTACAATATCTCGAAGAAAGAAGGAACAGCTATGGGTAATTTCTTATCACCTTTCATAGTCAATTTATTCATGAGTAAGTTTGAAACCGAAACCAGTCAAGAATTTGAGTATTTCCCAAAGGTAAGGTATAGGTATGTGGATGATGTTTTCGCGATTTTTGATACAAAGAAAAAAAATATAGAGGATTTAGTTTCCAAATTAAATAGCAGACATGATTCCATTAAATTCACTTATGAAATTGAGAACAAAGGACAACTGCCTTCTCTAGATATTTTAATTACTAAAAATAATAATAGGGTAGAATTTGATATCTATAGAAAAGACACAGTAACAGATAAATATATTTCTAATGATTCATTTCGTTGCAAACAACACAAATTAGCCCTATTATATTATTTAGTTCATCGTTTGGTCACTTTTCCTCTGAATAGAGTAAACTTCAATAATGAAAGCAATCGTATTAGAAATATAACTAGAGTTAATGGTTATGACGATGACTTGGTAAACAAGTTGATAAATAAACATAAGTTCAGGTTAAATATTCAGACACCGCGAAGAAAATACGACCAAGTATGTCCCCATACCATATAATCCGAAATACAGCTGGGGACTCAATAAGGTATTTAATACGGTAGGCCTTAGTGTATAGGTCATCAGACAATCAGGAAAATCTGAGGAAAAAAGATCTTTTTGGAGAAATCCCAAAGAATAAAATAGTTGATGATCCTTAAAGTATGTGAGAAAAAAAAGCGGATTTAAAAACATTTAGCACATTTAAAATATAGTAGAACTAAATGCTAGCATTGCCGAACATTCCCTTGAAGCTGATCATACTATAACATTAGATAATCTAAGAATAATTAAAAATGTATCTGACAGGAGATTGTTAAACACATACGAAGGTATGGAAGTTATAAAATGTAAAAGTAGTTTAAATAAAGACAGAGAGCCTATTCCTTATAGTCTCCTCTATTGGTTACTTGACCGGAACTGATGGCCTCGCCTATGCCATTAGTTCCACCTGAGTAATTCAGGTGTTAGGCTAAGTATAAATAGGGTAGATTTGTAGTTTAGCTTTAGTCAATCATCGCTCCTGATGAAGCTAACATGGTTAGCAAAACGCGCGTCGAGTGCAAAGTGTTTGGTGTAGTGGTGATATATACTGAGTAGTGTCATGGCGCCAAAGATTCCACATTCCCAACATAGTACAGTAGTTGTAGATCTCTCTTAGAAAATATAATATGGTTTTTATTTAAAGAAAACCTGTATCATCGAATTTATATTGAAATGCGCTAGAAAAAAAGATAGGTAAAATAAACAGATCCTTTCATCTAAAAAATTAACTTCACCCACTTTAAGCTCCTGTATGTGATATTTTTTCAAACAGTAAAATAAAATTGACATCGGTTCCTCCTAAAGTCTATAAATATCGTATATATTTTACACAAAACAGGCCTAATATTCACATTAAATTATAAGTGAACAATATATGTAGCTAATGTTGAGCAAACGCCGCATAAACGATTTTGAATTACGTCTAATTCCAAAAATTACGATTCTTATTTTAATATAATATATTATTATATATTATAATAAACTGGAATTGTAGGGGATGGAATCCGATTTTTTCAAGACAATCATTCTGAGCGACGAGACTCATATTGACCTTAATGGCTGTGTGAATAAGCAAAATTGTCGTATTTATGGTCTAAAAATCCAAGAATCATTGTCGGAAAACCTCTCTATTCAAAATTAATAACAGGTTGGTGTAGTTTTTACACTGTAGGCGTCATCGCTCCATATTTTTTTGAAAATGGCTATTGGGACCGTGTTAAGGAATGGGCTGCGTTATCGAAAGATGCTGACCGACTTTTCTGGATCTGAATTAGTGCTCTCGATATTGACAACACTTGTTTTCAGCTGGGCTTGCCGTACAAATAGTAAAACAATCGCTCTAGGGCGTGAAAAATTCTGAGAAGAGTGATATCGTCTAATATAGACATCATCAGGCCGCCCAGATCATATGATTTAAAACAATTAGGTGTTTCGGGCCATGTTACGATTAGCCTAACAGTCCAATAAAAATTAAACAGCTAAAAGGCAACTTCACGGCAGAAGTTCGTGATATACAAGGGTGGATGGAAAATTCTTGTAAAAAACCAGGTAAATTTCATTTTTTTACAAAAACAAAATTAATATCTTAATATAATCTACATTGAGCTCAGTACATTTGGTCCAGTGAGATTACAATTTTTTTATTCCCTCGAAAAAAAATTTGTTTGGAACTGTATATACATATATTTAATATATTATATTTTATGTCGCAGCAAGTAATAAATTTCATCACATCACAAATATTAAGTAGTTTTTTACTTAATTTAAATTGGTTCTTAAAACCAAATATGCATTAGATTTTGACAAACTTTTTTCCAGATGAATAGGGTGTGTATCTAATTTATGTATATTTATGTGTTAGTCTAGTAAATTACACAGCAATGCATTAACGAAAGATAAAGGTAAAATGCTAAAGCTTGTTTTTCCTTTTTTTATTTCCTACTAACCTTTGAAATTTTTGTTTTAATATTTTCTTCTTATCTTATGGTTTTTAGCCTGGATGGATAAGCCTTTATACTGTTTTTTTTTTTTCGTTAATGATTGTTTTCCGCTTACTTATTAAGAGGGTATCATCATGTTTAATTGTATAGTACAGGTAAATAAAAAGTAAGCAATGTATGTAGCGTTCGTTTTTTGATAACCTTTTCCCAATTTTTCTAATATTGGCAAGAATGTTTGTTACATTTTTATTATGGTAAAATGTAAAAAAACCTTTAAATTGAAAGGTTAATTTATATATTGTCAGAAAAAAAAAATAGGAATAAAAATTATTTACGGTCTCATACAATATAATACCCCATTTTGCAATATCTTCAATATTTTTTAAATTCAAACTGTCTTAAACCTATTGTTTGTTGAAATAATAGACTAAAACTACACTGGTGAGCAAAAGAATAAACTCGATAGTGGTATTATTTTTGGTATCATTAGAATGCTTATTTTCTACTCTTTCCAATGGTACCAAAAACATTTGGATTTCCAAAAAGTTTTACTGATTAAAACGATTTTTTTTATGGGTCTAGCACACGTGCTGCAGGGAAGTCCCTAAAGCGCCCCAGGAGTGGCACGAATGCGGAAAAAGCGATTCACGTTGTTCTTGAATCGCTGTAAATTGTACTCGGTGGGAAATACAGCGCTGGGCAAATTGTTCCAAAGGGATGACGTTCTCCATATAAAAGATTGCTTGAAAAGCGTTGTACGCGGAGTAACAAGCTGAACCTCATACGGATGTGAAGAACCAGCGCGACGTGTATTTCTAACATGCACCGCCTTGGGATGAATTAAGCGGGCTACATCCTTCGAACACTTTCCATGAAAATACTTGTAGAACAGACTCAAGTCGCCAACCGTTCTTCGATGTTCCAGCGAATCAAGGCCGCCGGTCAATTCCGGGTCCCCAATCAGACGGACCGCTCTTCTCTGAACAGAATCCAACAAATGCAGTGTATGTTTGGGAGCGAAGCCCCAAACGTGGGAGCAGTATTCCATAGTTGGTCGAATTTGGGCTTTGTAAAGAATTAACAGTTGTTGTGGGGTGTAAAGCTTTCTGGTTCGAAATAATATTCCCAACTTTTGAGAAGCTCTCCTTGCTATGCCTGCAACATGTTCGTGCCAGGACATATTTGCTCCCAAACTAACGCCCAACAAATTGAGCGACGATGCTAGAGGAATGGAGTGCCCCCGACATAACTATGTCGGGTTCAGCAACGTTAACTTTCTTAGAAAAAACTGCCGCCTGGGTCTTTCTAGCGTTAAATTCCACTTGGTTACTGTCACCCCAAGATAGAATTTCTTCCAGGTCTTTGTTAAGTTGAACGACCTTCTGCTGTCTGCGGATATTCGCCTGAGCAGCCGATGTCCGAGCGTTCAAGGTGAATGAAGAGACAAGCGTACTGTCATCTGCAAAGTTGTAGATTGGATTCCCGGTCTTTTCCAGCAGGTCGTTAATGTAAATGAAAAAGAGAGTAAGAGACAGTATGGAGCCCTGGGGCACACCGGCGTTGATAGTGAGGGTGTTAGAAAGAAATCCGCCGACCGCCACTCGTAAAGAACGCTCTCTGAGGAAACATGAGAGCCACAAACAGAACCGTTCAGACATATCATAAGAGCGTAACTTAGCCAACAGTCCATCGTGCCAAACACGGTCGAATGCCTTGGATATGTCAAGAGCAACCGCTGGAGATTCTCTAAAGTGTTCAATTGCGTTGTTCCAAACATGTGTTTACATAAGTCAGAAGATCTCCTGTTCATCTATGTTTACGAAAACCATATTGGTGATCGCTAATAATATTGAATCGTTCAAAATATTTTAGAAGATGCTCATTGATAACCTTTTCCATGACTTTCGATATTATTGAAAGCAGTGCAACTGGTCGGTAGTTATTTGGCAAGGTCTTCTTGTCTTTTTTAGGTATCGGCTAAACCGTGGCACATTTCCAGCAGGACGGAAATATTCCCTTTCTGTAGGATAGGTTAAAAAGTCTACAGAAAACTGGTGTTAGTTCCCTTGCACAGTTTTTGAGAACTATGGTAGGTATTCCGTCAGCGCCAGAAGCCTTCTTGGTGTCTAGCCTCATTAAAATACGCTTTATGATGCGATGTCTGAAGACAACATCGGGCATCCTTGACTGCAATATGGGAATAGTAGGTGGTGTTTTTCCTTGGAAATCGATAGTAGAATGTGAAGTAAAGAGTTCAGCCAACAAGTTCGCTCTCTCAACAGGTGTGGTTGCAATGGAATTATCTGGCTAAGTGAGTGGTGGTATGGTGGATTTGGTAAAATTTTGACTAACTGCCTGAGCGACTGCCTAAAAGGACCTGAAATTGTTGGGACAAGCGAGAAGTTTGTTTCTAATTCGTTGATTGTGTGCCTCCTTGGTTTCGTCGATAATTCCTTTGCATCTGTTCCGGACACGAACAAAGATGTTACGATTTACTGTGTTAGGATTTTCACGCCATATTTTATTGAATAGAACCTTTCTTGCTCGCTCAGTAACGTACTCGTTGCACGCTATTTATGCCTATAATAACACATGCAACTGCATTTTCCTATCATTGCTTTATTGGAACTTGAATCGTCAACAGCTCTGCTATATATGCTCACTAATTACGTCATCGGAAAATGGATACCACTCCGGAAGAAACGGCAGTATTGCCCTTTTGCAAGAAGGGCATAGACAACGTTTAGTCGCTATGCAACTGCACCTGAGCCAGTCAACTTCTCCAGAGTCTACAGACGTTACCAAGAGACTGACGCCTTTACACGGAGACCAGGATCAGGAAGAAGAAGGTGTACCTCGAAGCGAGACGACCGCTTCACTGTCAACACAACTCTAAGAAATCGTCACTTGGCCGGCGTTGAGGCCCAGCAGGAGCTCCGACAAGTTCGTGATCGGGCTGTCAGTCATTGGACAGTCAAAAGAACACTTGAAGAAGCTAACCTAACTCCGAAGAGACCAACTAACGGACCCAAATTGACACTTCGACAAGCGCGTCTCAGATTTGCCCGAGAACATCTCGACTGGACCTTAAAGCAATGGCGCTCCGTTTTATTCTTCGACGAGTCCCGAATGTACCTACATAACAATGATGGAAGTGGAAGAGTCCATAGGAGGCCTTGGGAGCCTTATGCGCAGTGCTGCATTACTGAAACGGTCGCTTACGGAGGAGGTTCAGTCATTATGTGAGGAGGCATCTCACTGGATGCGAAAACCGATTTAGTTTTCGTGACTGATGAGACTCGTAGAGTCGATTAACTGCTCACCGATACATCGAGGAGAACCTGCAGGGCCATGTCGTTTCTTACGCTGGATTTGTTAGCGATAGATTCGTGCTAATACACGACAGTGAGAGGCCACATGCTGCTGCATCGGCACGGCAATATCTGGCGGAAGTGGGAATACCAACAACAAGCTGTCCTGCGCGGAGTCCTGATCTCAATCCAATCTAGCACATGTGGGATTAGCTCAAAAGAAGGGTTCGAGCCAGAAATCCAGCCCCTGTATCGCTGAGGGTCTTAAAAGCTGCGATGGCGGAAGAATGGGGAAGAATCCTACAGACAATGGTGAAAAAGCTCACCCGCTCCATGAAAAACCGGCTGGAAGCAGTAATAAGGGCTAGGGTGTAATAAAAAATATTGATTTTGGTTTTTACCAATAAATATAATTGTTAAACTTAAAATTTGTTTAATTTTTCCTTTCTCTTACACCTATTTTCAATCTTTGTTTCCCCTTCCAAATAATAGTAAAATCCGTAAAAATGTATGAACGCTAAATTCTAGGATCCATGTTAAATGAAGCAAAATAGTTTGAGTCGATTTCTTTGCTCACCAATGTATTATATATTGACGCAAAAATTTGATCTTGACTTGGAATATAATAAATCAGACTTTATATTGATCTGAGAAAAAAAATCAGGTTTATTTGTTTCCGTAGATGTAGAATTGTAAAGCACTGTAAGCAAATTTCTTTTTTACAGAATCGTCATTCTCCTTAAAATATCATTGCTGTAAAAACCTTTTTTTAAATATAAGAATTTATTACAATAGCATTAGTAAGTTAGTAAGTAAATTTCAACATCTGTTAAATTAGGCGGATTATTTATCTTATAAACGAGCAATTTAATCCGTCGTTAATTAAAGACAAACCTTCATTCAATATTATCTTTTTGTTCAGAACCACACAAAATAATATCGGTCGCCCCCATCGGAGGAAGTGAAGCACCAAACCAAAATAGAGAGGGAACAAAAGACCTATTCAGGTGTGTTTATGGGAGAATATTAAACGTCGTTGGGATGCCTGAGGGCAAAATTGTTTTTAAAAAATCTTTACTTAGATAGACATGCTAACATTTACTTTAAATTGTATTGTTTATATTTATATTAAGTAGAAAGGACTTAAATGCTTTATGTTAATATTCATTTTTTTTATTGAATTTTTGAACATAAACATATAATCAATGCTAATAAAAAATAGATTAGCATTAGGATTTTTCCCTACTTCCACATTTAATTTCTTTGTAAATTGCTTATCCTCGCTTAAAATCATGTTTAACTGTTACGGTCAGTCAAGGATGCTCGATGCTGTCTTCAGACAGCGTATCATAAAGCGTAATTTAATGATGCTAGACACCAAAAAGGCTTCTGGCGCTGACGGAATACCTGCCTTAGTTCTCAAAAACTGTGCGAGAGAACTAACACCAGTTTTCTGTAGACATTTCAACCTATCCTACAGAAAGGTGATATTTCCTTCCTGCTGAAAATGTGCGACAGTTCAGCTGATACCTAAAAAAGGCAAGAAGACCTTGCCAAATAACTACCGACCAGTCGCACTGCTTTCAATAATATCGAAAGTCATGGAAAAAGTTATCAATCAGCATCTTCTAAAATATCTTGAAGGATTCAACATTATTAGCGACCACCAATATAGCTTTCGTAAACATAGATCAATGACTTATGTAACACATGTTTGGAACAACGCAATTGAACACTTTGGAGAATCTCGAGCTGTTGCTCTCGACATATCCAAGGCATTCGACAGTGTTTGGCACGATGGACTGTTCGCTAAGCTACGCTCTTATGGTATGTCTGAAAAGTTCTATTTGTGGCTCTCATGTTTCCTCAGAGAGCGTTCTTTACGAGTGGCGATCGACGGATTTCTTTCTGACACCTTCACTACCAACGCCGGTGTGCCCCAAGGCTCCATACTTGTCTCCTACTCTCTTTCTCATTTACATTAACAATCTGATGGAAAAGACCGGGAATCCAATCTACAGCTTTGCAAATGACAGTACGCTTATCTCTTCATTCACTTTGAACACTCGGACGTCGGCTACACAGGCGAATATCCGCATACAGCAGGAGGTCGTTCGATTTAAGAAGACCTGGAAGAAATTCTATCTTGAAGTGACAGTAAAAAAGTTAACGTTGCTGAACCCGACATAGTCATGTCGGGGTACTCCATTCCTCTAGCATCGTCACTCAATTTGTTGGGCGTTAATTTGGGGCAAATATGTCCTGGCATGAACATGTTGCAGGCTCAAACGTTGGGAATATTATTTCGAACCAGAAAGCTTTACACTCCACAACAACTGTTAATTCTTTACAAAGCTCAAATTCGACCAACTATGGAATACTGTTCCCATGTTTGGGGCTCCGCTCCCAAACACACATTGCTTTTGTTGGGTTCTGTTCAGAGAAGGGCTGTTCGTCTGACTGGAGACCCGGAACTGACAGGCAGACTTGATTTGCTGGAACATAGAAGAACGGTTGGCGACTTGAGTCTGTTCTACAAGTATTTTTATGGAAAGTGTTCGAATGATGTAGCCCGCTTAATTCCTCCCAGAGCGGTACATGTTAGAAATACACATCGCATTAATACTTCACATCCGTATGAGGTTCAGCTTGTTACTCCGCGTACAACGCTTTTCAAGCAGTCTTTTATATGGAAAACATCATCCCGTTGGAATAATTTGCCCAGGGCTGTGTTTCCCACCGAGTACAATTTACAGCGATTCAAGAACAACGTGAATCGTTTTTGCCGCACACATGTCGCCCCTGGAGCGCTTTAGAGACTTCCCTGTAGCAGATGTGGTGGACCCATAAAAAAAAACTGTACTCTTAAGTGCGTTATTATTATTAACATCTGACCGTTTATTCCATCGAAGACTAGCGTTTCTTATTCATCACATTTTTACCTTACAATAGATACAGATCATACGTTTGCACTAAAACGGCATAAATTACTTTTTTATTCATCTAATCTTCATGTATTTTTATTAATCAATCTTGGAATATACAAAACTGAAATTCTCCATTCTTTTAACAACTATTTTGGCAGTCACTCACCAGTTAATGCCAAAATAGCTTATAAAGTTTGTAATTAACTTATCAGTCAAAAAAAGGCGTCTCCAATGCTAAATCTTGACTAAGTCAAAGATACAAAGAATATGTCGTTTAAAATATTTTACTTACCGACAGTAACATGAAAATTCTGTAATGAATCATGGTTTCTTTATTAGTACTCAAACTATGCATATAGTTGATGAAAGTCTACTAGTTCGAAATGTCCAAAATGAAGGCCTTAGTAAAAGCAAAATTCTGCTTCATACTCAACTCCTGGTTTTCAGAGAAAAAAGTATTAACACAATATAAATGCTTGATATCGTTTTTCGACATCATATTACAAGGGTACCTTAATCAAGCTTTGCGTAAATGATAAAATAATGTGTTCATTATTTGCTTCGCAAATCCTTGTGTTTTTAACATCTACTAAAATTTCTATTTAACGGAAATTACTAATTTACTACTCAAAATGTTGAAAATGAGATGTTTTAATGTCTGGTTATTTTTTAAATTCAAAATTTTAAGAAACAAACTCTTGCAAACAAAAATCCATGGAAAAATAATTCTGAAATCACAACCAATTTTTCGTTTCAACCCCTTCTCTCATAAACAATACTATGAATTATTATTGATCTATTTAGCAAAGCTAACAAATAAGCTGCAAATAATATACATTTTATCTGGTATAATTAATTAAAGGTGATCGTACCTATCAAAAAAGGACGGTATAAGCGGGTTTTAATATTCAGTTATTTCTTAAGATTCTTTTAATTTAAAGAAAAAAGTAGTACTACTAACTTTCATCTTAATACCAAAGCAGCTGAATTACCGAAAGTTTGTATATAAAAACCGGCCAAGTGTAAGTCGGACTTGCACAATTAGTGGTCCGTACGGTAATTGCTTAAAAAAAAATAAAATCCTTACCTTGGTTAAGTTAACTTAAGATTCAATATGTATTTTCACGTTTTTTCTTAGTCAATAATGTATAATAATTATAGCATCTTAGCTACCTAATAGCCAATAAATCAATCTAGCTCAATCGAGAATCTAGTAATAAAAGTGTAAAAGAAATATTTACTACCTAAATATTTGTTCAATTAATTAATTTTGTCTCTGTACAGGAGCAACAAGTGACTCAGCAGTAATGTACCGAAAAATATATTAAGAAAACATCCACCATATTATCAAGGCACATTTTTTTATACCAGATAAATTTTCAAACGTATTGCACGCGTGATAATTTTCGCTCAATCTACACTTTATGAAGACTATTCCACAACTTTCTCAAAATTTTTTGACCAGTACTTTTCGGACAGCAATTTTTGGCCATTTTTTAAAAATAATACAAAGAAAAATGTGAGTAAATATTACATCATATATATTTTTAACCTCGTGTTTTTACAAGCTTTCGTTTGACAGCCTACTCGATGACTGGTAATTTTTTTTTCCATTTCCGCTTTCATTCCCCAAAACTAACCCCTTAAGTCAAAATTTAACTTTTAAAACATCCTCGCCGACATTTTTGGAATATTAAAAAGGGTAAATCTCGATTCAGGTGGGGAGATGAACGATAAAAAAAAATTACAAAAAACGGTCAAGAAATAATTTCAAAAATATTAAAATTCGGATTGCTACTCGTAGATTGCTACTTGGTATTCCTACCTGTTTTGTAGCAATACGAGGTATGGAAACTTTGACTTTTTAAGTACCTGTTATGACGTGTTCACCTACTTTTTTATTATGTAATATCAAATTACTCCCTAGACAAAGTTCGAATAGTTTAAATGCCCTTGTGGCTCAAAAAGATGCCATGGCATGAAATCAATATCTAGGCACTTAGTCAGAATGTGTGCGTGAATTGTGAATGTGAGATGTTCCTTTGGTAACTAAATACGCACGGCGTGTCGGAAAGACCAGAGAACGTATTAGGAACAATAATATAACATGCCACATTTGCAGGGGTGTGAAAAAATAAGAGAAAAGAAATAGAGTCTAAATATATTTGATGTTATATTGGCTACATGAATATTTAGGCCGCGGTGTTTTAAAATCCTATCATTTCTGATCTGGTTGAAAAATAGAATTTTTAATTCAGTTCGGTTTTAAAGTACAAGCTCTTCAATTTTTATTAAAAATGGTGTAAATATTTTAAAACACACAATTTTCTGTAGAGACGCCGTTTTTGTCCTCAGACAAATATCGAAGAAGTCTACGTATAATACAAGCCCGCCTATATATGTTTTATTGACCTGCAAAAGCCATTTGACCGTGTCCAACTGGAGGATGTTATATATCTCCTCTACAACAGGCAAATCCCATATAATATAATTAAGACTATAGAAAATGTATACATAGCGAACCAAACCTAAGCAAAGATAAGAACTTACCAAACCGATACCTGGAACGGTGTTCGACAGGGAGACTCACTGAGCCCCCATCTCCTCAACATCATCATGGACGAAATAATAAGGAAAGTGCGGACCATGAGAGGATGTAAAATGGGAGACAATAAGATTAACATTTTATGTTATGCCGATGACGCAGTACTATTTGCGGAAAATGAAAACAATCCACAGCGACTCCTATACCAATTTAATTGCATAGGTAAATCTTTTAATGTGGTAATATCTGCCTCCAAGACAAAATATATAACAACGTCAGAGACCCTTAAGATGTAAACTTGAGGTGGACGGAGAAGTTATTGAACAGTAAACGAAGTTTAAATATCTAGGCATAGAAATATTTGCTTATGGTGATGTTGAAGCGGAGGTAAGAGAACAAACGACGAGAGCCGCAAAAATATCGGGGTGCCTAAACAACAAACAAAACATAGGAATCGAAGCCAAATCGAGGATTTACAAAACAGCTGTAAGACCTGTTATGGCATATACTGTGGAAACCATGCCAGAAATATCGAAAACCAAAAGACTGCTGGAATCAACAGAAATAAAAGTACATCGCAGAATAGCTGGAAAGACACGTTTGGATGGGGAGAGAAGTGAAGGTATAAGAGACAGGTATGAGGTAGAGGATATTAACGATTGTGCGATGAGACGGAGAAGAGAGTGGAATGAACACATTGGTAGTATGGAAGACGGAAGAATAGTGAGAATTGCTCGTGATAGGTCACCACCAGGACGTAGGAGTGTGGGCTGCCCGCGAAAGAGATGGTGTGATGGCATGAGTGTAGCGTAATAGTGGCGGGCAGGTGGATGAAATTGTTGTTCACGAAATTTAAGTAATACACTAACATATATCTCAGAACGTATACCACAGTAAAAATAACGATGCTATTTAGTTAAAGGATATTTTTTTCTTTTTTCAGAAAATTTCACACAACTGGATATTGTAGGCTTTGAAACTAGATCCACCCTTTAGACTGCAAATATTTAAAAATATGACTCTCAAATATACTCCATCGTCAACCTTCTATGTTTAGAATAGAAATGATATTAGCTTTTTACATACAATATATTTTTTTTTAATATAATATATATATATATATATATATATATATATATATATATATATATATATATATATATATATATATATATATATATATATATATATATATATATATATATATATATATATATATATATATATATATATATATATATATATATATATATATATATATAATATATATATATATATATATATATATATATATATATATATATATATATATATATATATATATATATATATATATATATATATATATATATATATATATATATATATATATATATATATATATATATATATATATATATATATATATATATATATATATATATATATTTATATGTATGTATACATATTTATGATAAATGTTACCACAATGAAGATTTCATTCTCTACAAAAGAGATTATTTTACTATAAATAGCACAGACTGCGTTACTGCATACTGATTTCTTTTATTATTAAGGAAAATAATAGGAAAAATTGAATAATCCGGAAAAAAGTATCATTTCCTCCAATTAATGGCAAGTTAAAATGTTGATTTCGTATTTTTCTACATGTTTTAAGCTGTATTTGTTACTTATTTAAATTTTTCACTTAAATTCGATTGAGTTTTTTATTTATTATAATTAATATTTGTATTTCTTTTTAGCGAACACATTTAATGCTATTCTTATTTCTGAGAAGAAAATAACAAAGAGAAATGTCAAATTAGTGACATGAAATCTGAAGACAACGTAAAATGTGAAATGATGCTGAAAAAATTTCAAGTGATAAAGCTAAAAATACAGCTTGACTTTAAAAGTAAACCAGATGATTAACCTGAATAGGATCAATGATGTGAATTGATTAAATAATATATCTGCATTTCAATTTGAATTATAAAAACCAGAGTTTTGTTCAGTTAAGAGAGTTTATAGTGAAAAGTATACCAAATCTTTAATGAATATTGAAAAGCTGGCTTAGAATATAAAGTTTAAAAAATTGAATAGTATATGGTATATTTAATACAATGCTTACAAAAATAACTCCCAATATAAAAGCAGTGAAAAAGACTGACAAAAAATGAAACTTATAATTAGAATTTATGAAAATAACAAAATAAGAAACAGTATATATTGGACTGCGATTTACATTTTACGTGGACAATTGTATCCAAAATTTTTTATCAACAATTTCATGTGGTTATCCTCTTGATATTTCTTGTTGGTATATATTAATGGAATGATAGCAACAATTATTTATATTGTGTTATATCGTATATATTTTAAATACAATTTGGAAGATTTTTTTGTGTGATTGGCTAATAAAAACCGATTACTCAGACATGGTTCAACTATAAATACATATGTATTTTGGCTCTTCAATAAAAATATTATTGTAATTTAGAATAATCTAGTACTCGTGCTGAAAACCTCATCGGATACAAATTTCTGCTTAATAAAGACTTTGTAAAATAGTGACCCACAACAGATGGTGTACCAATGCAGTTTGTGCTATAAAGATTTGACACTGCACCATTTTGTTGCGTCATCAACAAGTGTCAGATGCGCACGAGTGATAAATTGGAAAAGTGTGTGCATAGTGTTGTGTTGTTGTGTTCAATATGTCGAAATTTATACCGAACAAAGAGCATTCGCGGGCAGCATTAATTTTTTGTTTTCATTTGAAGAAAACTGCTGTTGAATCATACCGATTATTTCGAGAAGCTTATGGTGAACATGCTTCATCGCAAGATACGTGTGAACGATGGTTTCGGCGTTTCAAAAGTGGTGACTTCGATATTGCAGACAAGGAACGTAGAAAACCGCCAAAAAAATACGAAGATGTGGAATTGCAAGCATTGTTGACGAAGATAATTCGCAAACACAAAAACAACTCGCCGAGCAGTTGGGCGTTAGTTAACAAGCTGTTTCCAATCGGCTAGGAGAGATGGGAAAGATTCAGAAGACCGGTAGATGGGTAACATATGAGTTGAACGACAGACAAATGGAAAAGCGCAAAAACACGTGTGACATTTTGCTCGCTCGGTACATAAGGAAGTCGTTTTTGCATCGTATAGTTACAGGGGATGAAAAGTGGATTTATTTTGAGAATCCCAAGCACTAAAAATCATGGATAGACCCAGGCGTACCATCCACATCGACCGTCAGACCGAATCGCTTTGGCAAAAAGACGATGTTCTGTGTTTGCTGGGACCAGAGGGGTGTGGTCTATTATGAGCTGTTAAAACCTGGGGAAACGGTTAATATTAAACGTTACCAACAACAATTGGCCGATTTGAACCGTTCGCTGCTTGAAAAAAGACCAGAATACTGAAAGAGACAACACAAAGTCATTTTTCTTCATGACAATGATCCATCACATACGGCAAACCCAGTTCGCGACACGTTGGAAGCACTCAGCTGGGAAGTTCTACCCCATGCGGCTTACTCACCAGACTTGGCTCCTTCCGATTACCACTTGTTTGCATCGATGGGTCACGCACTTGCTGAGTAGCGCTTTGGTTCGTACGAAAATGTGAAAAAATGGCTTGATGAATGGTTCGCAGCAAAAGGGGAAGATTTTTACTGGCGTGGTATTCACAAATTGCCCGAAAGATGGGAAAAATGTATAACGAGCGATGGAGCATACTTTGAATAAAGCACTTTTTATCATTCTTCCGAATTTAACATGTTTTTTTTAGAAAAAAAATCCGCATTTCATACTTGTACTCATCGAACCTTAATTTTCATTCATTGACAAAATGCTACATATATTTGCCTATTTTTATATAGATAAATATATCTTTAGAAACACATATTTTTAAACCACCAAAACTTTTTGTAAATTCAAGAGATTAAATTTTCGTGATTTTAGAGAGAAAAATTCACCACTTTTAATATAAATAAGATGTATTTTCGAAAAATAAATAAATGAAACACTTCAAAATTTGACACATTTATTAAAATGTGTAAAAAACTTTAAAAATGCCATTTTTTATATGGTTGTAACATTGTGTCTACAAGGCCACTGGATACCAGACGTTCTCGCGTGTGGCGTCGTAAAGTAAATTTTAGGGATTTTGTAAAAATATATATTTTTTTTTATGGGTCTGGCACACGTGCTGCAGGGAAGTCCCTAAAGCGCTCCAGAAGCGGCATGTGTGCGGAAAAAGCGATTCACGTTGTTCTTAAATCGCTGTAAATTGTACTGGCTGGGAAATACAGCGTTGGGCAAATTATTTCAAAGGGATGATGTTCTCCATATAAAAGACTCCTTGAAAAGCGTTGTACGCGGAGTAACAAGCTGAAACTCATACGGATGTGAAGCACCAGCGCGAGGTGTATTTTTAACATGCACCGCTTTGGGAGGAATTAAGCGGGCTACATCCTTCGAACACTTTCCATGAAAATACTTGTAGAACAAACTCAAGTCGCCAACCGTTCTTCGATGCTCCAGCGAATCAAGGCCGCTGGTCAGTTCCGGGTCTCCAATCAGACGAACAGCTCTTCTCTGTACAGAATCCAACAAATGCAGTGTATGTTTTGGAGCGGAGCCCCAAACATGGGAGCAGTATTCTATAGTTGGTCGAATTTGAGTTTGTGGTGGAGTGTAAAGCTTTCTGGTTCGAAATAATATTCCTAACTTTTGAGAAGCCCTCCTTGCTATGCCTGCAACATGTTCATGCCAGGACAGATTTGCTCCCAACCTAACGCCCAACAAATTGAGCCACGATGCTAGGGGAATGGAGTGCCCCGACATAACTATGTCGGGTTCAGCAACGTTAACTTTTTTAGAAAAAACTGCCGCCTGGGTTTTTGTAGCGTTAAATTCCACTTGGTTACTGTCACCCCAAGATAGAATTTCTTCCAGGTCTTTGTTAAGTTGAACGACCTCCTGCTGCGATGAAGAGATAAGCGTACTGTCGTCTGCAAAGCTGTAAATTGGATTCCCGGTCTTTTCCAGCAGATCATTAATGTAAATGAGAAAGATAGTAGGAGACAGTATGGAGCCTTGGGGCACATCGGCGTTGATTGTGACGGTGTTAAAAAGAAATCCGTCGACTGCCACTCGTAAAGAACGCTCTCTGAAGAAACATTATACTTTGAACCTATAAATATTATATTCAATATTATCAGCTTTTTTTTAAATTTATTTTAATACTTTGCTACATAACTTAATTTAATGTTTTTAATCAATAATATATACATTTTTATACCATTTCTCTAAATACTGTTTGATATAAATTTTCATTTATCAAAATTTAAAAATCTTCTCCAACTATTGGAACTTAATGGTTCAATGAATCTTCGATTGTGAAATGTAACTGGAGAAGCTGTAGGTTTTTGTTCCGGGTATATTGGCCGTGTAAGTGGCATGTCTTTGATATATTGTAACTGTATAATGGGATATATTATTTGATATCGGATACAAAAAAAAGTATAAACACGCCATAATTTAATTTTTAGAAACCCTAAAATACTACTACTTTTCTTATTTTTATTAAAAATAACAGGTCAAGTGCAAGTTGAACTTGCATAATTAGTGTTCCGTACGTTGATTGCTTTTAAAATAAAAAATTTTGTTACGGTGGTATAAAATGATCAGTGACTTCACAAAACACACCCCAAATGAGTTTTCAACAAAGTTTGTTTCCAATCTTTACTGAAAACTGATGACCTTGAAATTTTTGTTTTTTTTTATATACCAGATAAATTATTAAAGGTAATGCACTCGCGATAATTTTCGTTCAATCTACACCCCGTGGAGAATATTCCAGAATTTTTTTCAAAATCTTTTGATCAGTACTTTTCGAAATAAGGTGGGGGACAGCCATTTTTCGCGATTTTTAAAAAATAATACAAAGAAAAGTGTGCGCAAGTATTACATTATATATATATATATATATATATATATATATATATATATATATATATATATATATATATATATTACTTGTGTTTTCACAAGCTTTCATTTGACATGACACTCTATGACCTAGTAAAAAAAATTTTTTTTCACTTTCGATTTCACCCCCCAAAACTAACGCCTTAGTCAAAATTTAACTTTCAAAACTACATGGCTCTCATGAGGCCATCAATTCCTATATTAGTACCAAATTTCAACTTTCTATGTCAAATAGTTTCGGAGAAAATCGAGTATGACAGACAGACAGACAGGCACCGAAGTGATCTTATAAGTGTTCCGTACGGAACACTAAAAACATCATTTATATTTTTTTTTCATGATATACCAGCTAGTTTGCACGTTTTTTAGGTGTATATTTTTATTTGTAATTTTTTCTTGAAAGTTATTTTATTAAAAAGTATGTATTAACATTATATGTTACGAGGCTGGTTTGAAAAGTCCGTGCAAAGTCCGAGAGATGGCACCACCAGCACGTATCGAGGTCATGTTTAGTTAGTAGCATCTCTTGAATGAACGCACACCAAGTTTCAACCATATTGGTCTATTTCTTTGTGTTTGGCATTCGTGTGAATCAAGGAAGCCGAGTGATTTTCAAGAAATGGACGAAAAAGAATTTCGTGTGGTGATTAAACATTACTTTATGAAAGGCAAAACGCCTCAGGAGACTAAAGAGAAGCTTGATAAACATTATGGTGACTCTGCACCTTCGATTAGAACAGTTTATAAGTGGTTTCAAAATTTTCGGACTGGCCATATGGGCACAAGTGACGCTGAATGTTCTAGACGACCTGTGGAGGTTACGACTCCAGAAATCATTGATCAAATCCATGATATGGTGATGAATGACAGAAGAGTTAAGGTGCGTGAGATTGCTAGTGCTGTGGGCATCTCGACTGAACGGGTACATAATATTTTGCATAAACATTTGGACATGAGAAAGCTATCCGCAAGATGGGTGCCGCGATTGCTCACGCTTGACCAAAAACGGAATCGTGTGAAGTGTTGCAAGGATGGTTTGCAGCTGTTCCAGAAGAATCCGGAGGACTTTAAGCATCGTTTCGTCACTGTGGATGAAACATGGATACATTACTATACTCCTGAGACCAAACAACAATCTAAACAATGGGTTACCAACGGGGAATCTGCACTAAAAAAGGCGAAGACGGTTCCTTCGGCCGGAAAGGTTATGGCGACTGTCTTTTGGGATTCGCAAGAGATAATCCTCATCGACTATCTGGAAAAGGGTAAAACTATTACAGGTGAATATTATTCATCGTTATTGGACCGTTTGAAAACCGAGCTGCAAGAAAAACGCCCGCGATTGGCCCACAAGAAAGTCATTTTCCATCACGACAACGCACCACAGCAGTTGTGGTCGCAAAATTAATGGAATTATGATTCCAACTCGTTTCACATCCCCCCTATTCTCCAGACTTGGCTCCCTCGGACTACTATTTGTTCCCCAATTTGAAGAAATGGCTGGCGGGACAAAGATTTTATTCAAACGAGGAGGTGATTGCAGACACTAATGGATATTTTGCAGACTTGGACAAATCCTATTATTCGGAAGGGATCAACAAACTAGAACATCGTTGGACGAAGTGTATAAGCCTAAAAGGAGACTGTGTCGAAAAATAAAAAAGGTTTACCCCAAACACATAAGTAGTTTTTATTTTTGCACGGACTTTTCAAACCAGCCTCGTATATCAGCCAACGTTCCTACAAAATATACAGAACGTGAAAAAATCTGTAGTCTTTGGAGACACCAGAATTAGACTACGAATATACAACTGGAAAGTATAACATTTTTTCAATAATAACATAGTTTTGGAATAGCTTCAAGAATTTCAACTAAATGCTCAAATACATCATCAGATATATTTCCTATAAAAAAAATTTATTAAATTTTTTTACTTGCGTTTTTGTAGCCTCTTATGTCAATTTTGGATTTTGCTCATTTTATAAGAACCCTTTTTTAATTTTTTGTTGATCTTGTAAATTTTCTGAGAAATTATTTTCAGGCTAAAAAGGGGTTTCTAATTTTTGCACCAACTTTTAGTCGAAACATTGCATTGTATCAGATGTAGCATAACTTTTTTTTTTGTATAATTCATGAACTTCATAGTGATGTTATTCAGTACAATTTATTTTTCGGAACTTACTTGCAAATCTTGGATCAGCCGCAGAACTCTGATACCATCCTGATGAATAATGAGGAGGTAAACCCAAATTTTCTGAAACTGGGCAGTATTGGCCACCACCAAACTGCCCCATTACAGGATATCCTCCGTTCATGCTACAGCCTCCACTTGTATTGGTTGCTGCAGAAATACCGGGAGAATTTATACTGCTGCCACTGGAAGTTGATCTGCAATTAATAAAATGCAGCGATATAACAACAGGATTTTTCTGTAGACAATATAACACAAAGAAAAAGTTTGTTTTTTTTCCAACAAATAAGACCGTTTTTTTTTTCCGAAATATCGGCCTCATAAACTAAGTGAATTAGCCAGGAAATACGTATTTATAATATATAAATAAAATAATCAATAAAAGTGAAAAACAGCTATATAAAGATGTGTTGTAACATTTTTTGTCATTTTTAACATAATGTAATAACTGTAGCTGCCAATGAAAACAGAAGTAGTTCGGCGATCTTTTTCAAAATTAATAAATAGAGGGCAATTCGTTTTTGTCATTTTCAAATTAAACTTTCAATTCTATACTTGTTAAAATACGAGGATGTATTGAAAAGTTCGCGGCCTAGTCAAGAAAACAAAATAAAATACGTACAAAAATATTTTTATTTGTCGACGTAATCTCCACCTGCTTTCCAAAGCTTCCACACCTGTTCGAAAAAAAAGATTCCTCAAGGTCTTCAAAATACTGGTTAACTGCAGCTTTGACTTCTTTATTTGTTGAAAATTTCTGGCCACCGAGGTATCTTTTTAGGTTTGGAAACAGATGAAAGTCCGAAGGTGCCGAATCAAGAGAATAAGCCGGGTGGGGCAGCAATTCGAAACCACAATCACGAATTTGAGCCATAGACTCAACAGACGTGTGAACACGAGCGTTGTCCTGGTGGAACAAAACTTTCTTTCTCAGTAATCCTGGACGTTTCTCTTTAATTTCTTGACGTAAACGATGCAAGAGGATGCAATAGTAAGTCGAGTTTATTGTTTCGACTTTCGGAAGGTAGTCCACCATAATAATACCTTTAGCATCCCAAAAAACTGACGCCATCACTTTTCCAGCCGAAAGAATTGTCTTCGCTTTCTTTGGGGTCGGTTCACCAGATTTTTTCCACTGCTTGGATTGTTGTTTTGACTCTGCAGTATAGTGGTGAACCCAGGTTTCGTCCATTGCCACAAACCTGTTAAAAAAATCTTGCGGATCAGCCTCAAACATCTCCAAACAGTCGCGAGAAATGGTGAGTCGAATTCGTTTTTGTTCAACTGAAAGCACCTAGCGGAAACCTTAGAAAATCCGAGTTCGTTGGCAATGATGTTTTATGTTCGTTCATACGAGATGCCTATAGTGTCCCTGATAGTTAATCTACAGTTTTTCAATATGAGATCACGCACTTTGCTGATGTTTTCTTCAGTCGTAGACGTCATGGGCCGACCGAAGCGAAGGTCATATTCGATGCTCTCTCGTCCATGTTTAAATTCTGCAACCCATTTTTCACGGTGGTATATAATAGAGCAGATTCTCCTAGTGTTGTTTTCATATCATCGTGGATCTCCTTTGGTGTTAATCTTTTTTTAAAACAGGTATTCGATGTCCGCACGTTGTTCAATTTTTTCCATTTTTCCAACAATACTGCACTTGGTCTCACTAAACTCGTTCTAACCTAAAAACCACACATTCTACAGCAACAAAATTTTACACTGTGACAACCAAAGAAAGTATGAACTTATTGAGGGTACTATAATAAACATATTATAATTATGGTATTTTTTGGTGAGGCCGCGAACTTTTCAGACCATCCTCGTAGAATTATCAGAATGCAAACTGTTGTTTAGAAAAATTGTTCAATCGTTTCTCGTCCAATTTTAATAATATTTTTTTTTTGAAGTTCAGAAAGACTATTGATGGGACTATATTTTTTTTATTTGGAACTTCTTTATATTACAAAAATAATTTTTTAAATAATTAACATTACAAAATGAAAATTTGACTTACATCAAATGTTTTTTTCCCAATTATTTCAAAAAATAAGGAAGATATTTGGGTTCAAAAGTATTTAAAAACTCATATTTCTTTCTCGTTCAGTTGGCTTAGTTAGTGGTGAAGCACGTCACGTCTTTTGCACCAACTACTTACTTTTGTTTTAGAATTATGTTATTATGTTTATATATTTGATTACTGTTTGATTATAACTGTGGAAATATATGTAGTGAATTTTACTAATATTTATTGTATTATAGTTATCATGCAGTTGTGATTAATGGTTGACTTTAGACACAGTCGTCTTTCTGATATACGTTTTCAATTCAACTCCTGAGCAAGAAATTTTAATATTTTATATTTATTTATTTTTTATAATTCTACAAAGATCTATATATATATATATATATATATATATATATATATATATATATATATATATATATAAAGGTACTACTGTGTGTGCACTATGTAATTTTAAAGCTGTATCCTTATTCAATTTTCAGTCTCAATTTTAGCCTGAATTATTGGCAAATAACTAAAGTACATTATTTTATTTAACTGTAAAGAAAATTCTTTATAGAAATTACAACATGGAACAAAACGCTAAAATTAAATTATATTTAATTAACTTGACAAGCGTGTATAGTAGTGATTGCTTATCAAGAATTCAATTTCAGCTTAAAAATGAGAACCATATGAGCAGATCAATATTAATTCGAAAACTAGAAATGATTTAGAGGTCATGAATTCGTGGCAGATGATCGCAATGCATTATGGAATATGATAGAAGAAGCGTTAAATAAAATAGATAAATGATTCGAACGACTTTAAAAAAAAAATCTAAGCAAAAGGAAAGTTTGTGCAAAAC
Organism: Pachyrhynchus sulphureomaculatus; assembly: GCA_019049505.1. NCBI lineage: Eukaryota > Metazoa > Arthropoda > Insecta > Coleoptera > Curculionidae > Pachyrhynchus > Pachyrhynchus sulphureomaculatus. The sequence continues at coordinate 137,293,801 of CM032446.1, forward strand.
TTATTCTACACAGTTTCAAAGAAAATCAAAAGTTATTGAGAGTACAACATTCCAGCGAAATCGTACGAACCACCTAAATCAATTGTTACTGGTGACAAGAAATGGCGTCTTAAATAGAAAACACTTCTAATTCGTCAATTTTTGGCTTTAAATCAAATCAGTGTATATTAACCTGATGTAACGCCTTGTGACATTTTACTATTTCCAAAAATTAAAAGAATGCTTTTTTCGAAGTTATATAAACCATTTAAATTATTCATCCTACATGTGATTTACTGGCAATCTTAGAATATGAACTAGAAAAGTCATTTGAGTCACTATTATATCACTATAAAAAGTGCACTGGGTTAGAAGGAGAACATATTAAATAAAAAAGGAAAGTGCTACAACACGAGTCCGGAAAATTAATTGTGGTAATATATTTATACATATATATATATATATATATATATATATATATATATATATATATATATATATATATATATATATATATGTGTGTGTGTGTGTAGAGGAGAGTGTGGCCCAAAATGGCCCTTTGCACTGCGACCATCATTGATCTATTGTGCTTATATATATATATATATATATATATATATATATATATATATATATATATATATATATATATATATATATATACTATATATATATATATATATATATATATATATATATATATATATATATACCATATATATATATATATATATATATATATATATATATATATATATATACATAAGCTGAAAAGTTTTGGTCTGACACATAGATGTCACCCTTTTCAAAAAATCCATATGATTTTTAAGAAGTACCAACCTTTAAACAATACGTGTTAAAATTTCATGACATTTCGACGATTAATTTACAGTGGTTGACGCTACTTTTGATATTTTCAAAACAATGGAAAACATCGAATTTCGTGTGTTGATTAAACACTGCTTTTTGATGGGAAAAAATACCGTTTAAGCAAGGCAATGACTTGATAAGTATTACGGGGACTGTTCCCCTAGAAAATCACTCATCATTTAGTGGTATGCGTAATTTAAACGTGATGGTACAGATACACATGATGCTGAACGCTCTGGACGCTCAAATAAGGTGGTTACACAGGAAAATATCCAAATCCAAAAAATTGTTTTGGATCACCGTAAAGTGAAATTACGTGAGATAGCTGACACCCTAAAGATATCCAAAGAACGTGTTAGTCATATTTTGCATGAACATTTGGGCATGAGAAAGCTCTCTTCGAAATGAGTACCGCGTTTGCTCACAGTGGACCAAAAACAACAACCTGTTGATGATTCTTAGCGCTATTTGGACCTGTTTAAGCGCGATAAAAAGGATTTTTTCGTGCGATATGTGACAATGGATAAAACATGGATCCACCACCATCAATCGGCAGTCAGCTGGGTGGACAGCAGCCGGTCACCCGAACCCGAATAATTTTCATCGACTATGCTGAGAAGGAAAAAACCATCAATAGCGAATATTATATAAAGTTATCGGTACGTTTAAAGGCAGAAATCGCATAGAAACGGCCCCAAATGAACAAGAAAGAAGTGCTTTTTCATCAAGACAACGCACCGTGTTACAAGTCACAATGTTTACGATGGCAAAATTGCATGAATTGAAGTTCGAATTGCTTCCTCAACCACGGTATTCTCTAGATTTGGCCCCCAGCAACTACGAGGCATGTTTTTTAAGTAAGTACCGTTTTGGAATTAAAAAAAAACGTGCAAAGATATCGCTATAATTTTATTTTTACATGAAAGCCTGTACCTTAATCTACTTTTCTACATAATTTCCGTGAATATTGAGGCACTTGTCATAACGTGGCACCAGTTTTTGAATACCCTCCTCATAAAATTCTGCCGCCTGACTTGTTAACCACTGTATCACAAATGTTTTGACTTCGTTATCGTCTTGAAGACGCTGACCACCCAGGTGCTTCTTCAAGTGCAGGAACAAATGGTAGTCGCTGGGCGCCAGATCAGGGCTGTATGGAGGATGATCTAGAGTTTCCCATTTAAAAGATTTGATGAGATCTTTGGTCCGATTAGCCACATGTGGACGGGCATTGTCATGCAGCAAAACGATACCCTTACTCAACTTGCCACGTCTTTTGTTCTGGATTGCACGACGCAGATTGTTCAATGTCTCACAATAAGACGCTGCATTGATTGTCTCATTACGAGGCAGAAACTCCACTAGCAATACTCCTTTTCTGTCCCAAAAAACTGTGCACATGATTTTTGCGGGCAGAAATTGTTTGCTTAAACTTCACTTTTTTGGGTGATGATGAATGTCGCCATTCCATGGATTGTTGTTTCGATTCTGGTGTGACGTAGGCCACCCATGTTTCGTCACCAGTAACAATTTGGTCTAAAAAATGTTCACCTTCATTGTGGTACCGCTCAAGGAAAGTCAATGCACTGCCTAAACGTTGGGTTTTGTGCAAATCCGTCAACATTTTGGAACCCAACGTGAACACAATTTCCGGTAATTCAAGTTCTCGGTCACAATGCGATACAAAACACTACGAGAATATTGAGGAAAGCAGTCGCACAATGATGAAATTGTAAAGCGTCTGTTTTCTCTCACCTTTTCGTCCACTTTCTGCAACAAATCTTCATTAACGACCGAAGGACGCCCACTCCGTTCTTCATCATGCACATTTGTGCGGCCATCTTTAAATGCTCTCACCCATTTCCTTACCATTCCATCACTCATAATGTTTTTGTCCGTAAACTTCACAGATCTCACGATGAATATCGATCGGTTTTTACGCCTTTAGCACTAAGAAATCGTATAACAGCCCCGTTACTTCACAAACGGCGGGACTCACGATTGTCGGAGGCATCTTAAACACTCAGTAAACAACGTATACAATGAAGAATCAGACTGTAATGGCGTCAGTGCGTAGACATGAGATGTAGGTTACCAGCGCGCATGCGCGGAACGCCGACCGTATCGCTGCGGCGGCGGAATCGCAAAACGGTACTTACTTAAAAAACATGCCCCGTATTATCTATTCACAGACCTCAAAAAAATGCTCGCGGTAAAGAGATTTGGCTCCAATGAACAAGTTATCGCCGAAATTGAGGTCTATTTTGAAGGCAAAGGCAAATCCTTCTACAAGAAAGTTATAGAAATGTTAGAAAAGCATTGAACTGATTGTATCGCTCTTGAAGGAGACTATATTGATGAATAAAGTCGAATTTTGCAAAAAAAAATTGTTTTAAATAGCTAGACCAAAAACTTTTGAGCCTACGTGTTATACGAATAAATAAAAAAATTAACACACATTGTGAAATGTTCTTTTAACGTCTTAATAGTTTTTAGGAAACTGGTGACAATAATAATGCAAATCATTTTCTAGAAACTAACATATGCTCACCTATACGGCGATGGCGGATTTGCTGCCAATTCCAATTTGCGATAAGATTCTTCAATAGGACTTAAAATGTCAGTAACACTAAAGGGTGTAGAATGGTGTAATTGTTGTAGGTGACTAAGTGAGCCCTGGCCTAAATGACCTTTTGGGCTTAGGCTCATTGCCAGCTCCACGCCATTGAGCTCGGGCAAAAGCCCATGCAAATCGTTTCCTCCGGCGCCCCGGTCCACCGGCACCACGGGACCTTCCCCGTAGTTGCCACCTTAAACAAAAGAAAAACAATTAAAATTATTTTCCTTCTGACCGATATGTTTTGGATTCAGAATGCTATTTCAAAATATTATATTTACTTTACTGACAGTATCGCCACCATAGAAGCTACATAGAGAAAAATGTGTTGATTATAATTTAAAAAATCGCTTAAGTGATTTATCCCCCCGTATAATCCTTGCAAACACGTACTGAATTTGACTTTCTCAAATAGAACATAAGTATATTTTCACCTTTTTCACACCCTTCTCCTGAAACAATATCAATTAAGAACTACGAGGCTGGTTTGAAAAGTCCGTGCACAAATAAAAACTACTTATGTGTTTGGGGTAAACCTTTTTTATTTTTCGACATAGTCTCCTTTTAGGCTTATACACTTCGTCCATCGATGTTCTAGTTTGTTGATCCCTTCCGAATAATAGGATTTGTCCAAGTCTGCAAAATATCCATTAGTGTCTGCAATCACCTCCTCGTTTGAATAAAATCTTTGTCCCGCCAGCCATTTCTTCAAATTGGGGAACAAATAGTAGTCCGAGGGAGCCAAGTCTGGAGAATAGGGGGGATGTGAAACGAGTTGGAATCCTATTTCCATTAATTTTGCGACCACAACTGCTGAGGTGTGTGCTGGTGCGTTGTCGTGATGGAAAAGGACTTTCTTGTGGGCCAATCGCGGGGGTTGTCTTGCAGCTCGGTTTTCAAACGGTCCAATAACGATGAATAATATTCACCTGTAATAGTTTTATCCTTTTCCAGATAGTCGATGAGGATTATCCCTTGCGTATCCCAAAAGACAGTCGCCATAACCTTTCCGGCCGAAGGAACGGTCTTCGCCTTTTTTTTGTGCAGATTCCCCCTTGGTAACCCCATTGTTTAGATTGTTGTTTGGTTTCAGGAGTATAGTAATGTATCCATGTTTCATCCACAGTGACGAAACGACGCTTAAAGTCCTCCGGATTCTTCTGGAACAGCTGCAAACCATCCTTGCAACACTTCACACGATTCCGTTTTTGGTCAAGCGTGAGCAATCGCGGCACCCATCTTGCGGATAGCTTTCTCATGTCCAAATGTTTATGCAAAATATTATGTACCCATTCAGTCGAGATGCCCACAGCACTAGCAATCTCACGCACCTTAACTCTTCTGTCATCCATCACCATATCATGGATTTGATCAATGATTTCTGGAGTCGTAACCTCCACAGGCCGTCCAGAACGTTCAGCGTCACTTGTGCCCATATGGCCAGTCCGAAAATTTTGAAACCACTTATAAACTTCTAATCGAAGGTGCAGAGTCACCATAATGTTTATCAAGCTTCTCTTTAGTCTCCTGAGGCGTTTTGCCTTTCATAAAGTAATGTTTTAATCACCACACGAAATTCTTTTTCGTCCATTTCTTGAAAATCATTCGACTTCCTTGATTCACACGAATGCCAAACACAAAGAAATAGACCAATATGGCTGAAACTTGGTGTGCGTTCATTCAAGAGATGCTACTAACTAAACATGACCTCGATACGCGCCGGTGGTGCCATCTCTCGGACTTTGCACGGACTTTTCAAACCAGCCACGTATAGTTATCATCCACACGTCGACTATTAAATTATCATCTGTTTAAGAATTATCTTTAGCAGATCAATAGGCTGATAGTCAGATAGACAGATAATCCTACTCAAATCTCAATCCCTTCTTTATACTATTTCTGTTAAAATTGGAAAAAATAGAAAAACAAGAACACTAAAATAGAAGGTACTCAATCAACCCCTCTACCCCCTACCTCATCCGTTTTACCCCATATAAATTTACAATAAAAAAATGTATTTTACAATAGACACCCAAAATCCCAATCAAGAAGCAGGGATAATTCTTATAATACTACTGGAAAGATACACTAACCCCCACCTCTTTTACCCTCTTTCCATTTTACTAATGAAAATAATGAAAAAATGTGTAATGTTTCAATGCCTTGACTAAGAAAAACTTCCTTCTTCACCCCTGTGGCTCCCTATATCTTTTATTATAAGTGATTATGCTTAAAATTTGCGATTCTCCCATTTAAAAAACATCCAAAAATCCTCAAAATACTATTGAAACTACGCAATATTTAACGACTATACAAGTAATGAAAAAATAAGCTAATTTTTGGATTCCTTGGCTTTCAAAACCCTCAAAAAGGACGTAAAACGCTGTATATACAAACCAACCTCTCTAATCTTCACCTCCAACTCTTCCGCCCGTTTTATGTTTTTACTATAATATTTGTGAATATTATTTATTTATTATCCCAATAAAGAAACCAGAAAAAATTACAATATTACTATTAAAATCATACAAAATTATCGACCCCCATTTCTTTCATCCCCTTCGACTTAAGCGATATCATTTAAAAATTATAGGCTTCTCATTTTACATTATGTACAAGGGTGCCCCATACGTATGAAATAATGATTCCACAGCATTTATTAATCAGTGTATCAAAAAAATGTTTATATAAAAGTTATAGGGTATTATACGGCGCACATGCTGACGTCGAGAATAAATTGTTTTGAACTGTCAGTTCGAAGAAATTACGCCATCTTGATTTTTTTTTTAAATGAAAAGCCCTGTATATTATTTTATTTTTGAGTCCTACTAAAAATTCTAGATATTATTTGTCTAACCTACCATATATCTAAATTGAACTGTTACCGTTAACAGCGACGCAATGACCCAATCTGTCATAAACAGCCTGAACAGAGTTTTACAGAGAATCTTCTACTGTTTCAGGTTGATTTCGGTAAAGTTTGGTTTTCAAATGACTCCATAAAAAAAAATCGAGTGGCGTAAGGTCGGGACTCCTTGCAGGCCATTCTACATCAACTCTTCTGCCTATCCTCCTATTGTGTTCTCCTACGGCATCCGTAACTAACCCTCATTAACAAAGTGATTTTTTCAGTTTCTGTTAAATGTACCATTATGATATTACGCTCAAATTGCAGTTTCACAAAATGCAGCAGTAAACGTTTTCGTCAATAAATCATTTTTTGGCGCGTTAAATCTGTACCTGACTGTAAACGTTTGACACAAGCCAGCTAAAATTTTTTTTATTAATTTGATCTCCTTAATTTAAATATCAATAATTCCAAAACAGTTCAATTTAGACATATAATATGTTAGACAAATAATATCTAGAATTTTTAGTAGGACTCAAAAATAAATAATATACAGGGCTTTTCATTTAAAAAAAATTAGGATGGCGTAATTTCTTCGAACTGACAGTTCAAAACATTTTATTGTCAACGTCAGCACGTGCGCCGTATAACATCCTATAACTTTCATTTAAACATTATTTGATACACTGATTAATAATTGCTGTGGAATCATTATTCCATACATATGGGCACCGTTTTTTTCCAAGTTTGAAATTTATATCTCATTTCCTTCGGTGTATATTCGCTCTGACAGCCAGACAGTACTTAAGGCAATTGCCAAACCCCGGATGAACTCGGCACTGATATAATAGTGCAGAAATGCGGCGCAGAATCCGCTTTAGAAATATCCAGATGACAAGTCGGGGCTGCCCTCAACGAATGGGACGATCGATGCTCTAAAGAGCAATAATACCAGAGCCCAGGATGTCGACAGTCCAAGAACTTTGTATCGTGAATTCGCGCCTCGAGTGGTTGCGTAATAAAAGTAGACGTGTTCTGAATCCACTTGTGGGGTTTCTCACGAAACATTGTAGGTTGTGAAGCACCTAGCATTGCTAGAGATGGAAGACAACCCAACATGTCCGGGCTGTCTGAAGATGAGGAGATGCCGCTCCACTTTGTCTACGCTAGAAAGACTCAGGTATCAGGTATCGTTAGAACGGCAGTGCCGTCATTCTGACGTGGAATGACATCCTGATTTTTATGATCAGGTCCAGGAAGTTCTGCGATAATCATGATAGTTAGGTTGGTCTTTAGGGAAAAGTTTCTTCGGGATTGGCAAAAATAACACATCTAGTCTGTTTCCTAGGCGCTGAGCTGCCCAATAACTACTACTGCTATCGTGCAAATAGATCGACAGACAGACAGACCGACGGAAATGAGTGACTATGTTTTTTCTGATGGAGAATCCCTAAAACGTGAAGAAAAGTAAAAATTTCGGAGGGTAATTTTCCCACTAATACAATTCCTCCCGTTAGCAAGAGAAGCAAATATAATAATTTACGAATAGGATTTTATGAATACAATACTTTCCTTTAATAGAGAAAGTGAAAATAGAAATTTTCTTTAGCGTTACTTTTGAAAGTATAGCTAATTGTCGGTAATTATTTCCTTTAAAAATCTTCCAATAACTGCATCTTAAGACTTAAGTAGTCGCTTACAGTCAGCTTTAACAGCTGAAACTTCCTGCATGCATAACATATAATCGCCACTCTGAATGACAGTGGCGGCTCCTCTATAGGAGCACATGAGTACGTGAACCCCCTGTTAACAAGGCAAAATGCAAATTATTTTGTATTATACCTTAGTAATACAATCGAATCTTAATATTACTCAAATAAGTAAAGGACAAAAACGCGAGTTCAAAAGAAGTTTTTTTGAATTATATGAAAAACATGCTATGCGGATGCAGTGTTAAAAACAGCTTGTTTTGTTTTCAATGTTTGCTATTTGCATCTGAAAGTGCTGAAGCGAGTTGGGTGAAAGTTGGGTAGTCGATCTGGCACTTATCACAAAAAATTAAAAAGCACGAAAGTTCGCAGGTTCATATAAATTCGCAGTTAGAACTAAGACCTTTGGTAAAAGTTGATATAAAACAACAACTGGATAGTGCCTACAGAAGAAGTATCGAAAAACATAATGACAATGTATTGAAAAACAGATACGTTTTGTCGAAAACTATAAATTGTATATGTTCTTTGAATATTTCGAATTAGCTGTGCGAGGACACGATGAAAGAGATGGTTCGCAAAATCCGGGCATTTTCAGAGGTCTAATCAATTTTAGTGCAGAGTCTTCAAAGATACTTCAAAAACAATTAGGAATGAATTATCAGATTGCATGCTACAAGTTTGCCATGAAAGAATGAAATAGCAGACGCCCAATTCATCTCTGTTATAGCAGATGAGACTATAGATATTTCTTGTAAGTTTCAAATGGTAGTAGTCTTCAGATACATTTTAAAAGACGGTAACCCAACTGAACGACTTTGGGCTTTTTTGAATCCACAAGATTATAATGCTATTAGTTTAGCAAATTGTATTAAAGACGTTTTGCTCAAAGTTACAGATACACCACATAAATTAATTTCACTAAGCCATGATGGAGCAAATGTTATGAGTGGCCGCCATGGTGGAGTAAACAGAATTATTCAAGATGATTATAAATACGGCTATTATGTTCACTGTTATACTCATCCATTAAATTTAATTTTAGCTCATGCAACTAGCCAGAATGCAGAAGTACGTATTTTCTTTTCTAATATAACATATATTAAGATTTTTTTTTTTCAAATTCTCCCCAGAGAGTTGAAATATTAAATGAAGTTGTACGCTGCTATATTCCAAGAACTTCTACTACTGGCTATTTAAAAGTAGAGCTATAAATATTATTTTTGAGAACAGAGAAGCACTTATCGAATGTATGGAGAAGGTAGAAAATACTTCGAAACAATCTACTACAATTAATCAAGCCTCTGCAATCCGTAGAATGTTATACGATGCACAATTTGTATTCTGGCTAACATTTTTTCATAAAATTATGCCACACGCCGATATCCTATATAACAGTTTGCAAAAATCGACTTCTGATCCTGCACAGGTAGCAACAGCAATTAATATATTTGAAAAATTTATAGCGACTGAAAGACAGAATGCTAAAGAAATCCCTAATTTAATTGAAGATGTAATTCATTTTCAGAATCAAAGACGTAAGAAAGATCCTTATTTAACGAAAGTAGTTGCAGCAAAAGAAGTATGTGATTATATATTAATCCAAATTAAGGAAATGTTTTCATTTAATAGTCATCTAAGTGGTTAGCTTCTGTTTATGTCTTCTAAGTTCTCGGAGTTTGAAAATAAATTCCCATAGCACTATTTGAATGATATAGTTCAGGCATATCCATTTTTGAACAAAATTAGATTACAAATTGGACTTGAACTTATTTATAAACGGCCAGATTTTAGAAATTTTCTAGGAGGGTTGCATTGTTTGCGATTTATAATCGAAAATAATTTACAAAATGTATTTTTCGCAACGTACACTTTACTGCAGCTAATTATTACCATTCCGATGACAACTGCTGAAGCTGAAAGAAATTTCTCCCACTTTAAAAATAATTAAGTCGTTTTTGAGAAGTACCATGAATGAAGACTTTCAGCATTGGGAATGTTGTCAATAGAAAAGAAAATGGTGACGATATTAGCGATTGACACATTTGCAAATTTTAAAAAATCGCCGTATGGACTCTTCGTTTAAACATTGTGTTTAGAATGTTCAGCTTATAGTTAGATGTTTTAAACAAAACAATGAATTTTGCTATATTTTTAATATAAACTGCATTTTCTTTCGTCAAGTGTTGTATATTATTTATGTTCACGTTTATACATATGTGTCCATACACCGCGCCCATTTGCCTGTTATAGTTGGGACTTTCTGTATTGGTAATTGAATTTGTATTTGATATTATGTTTAACCTATTGACATTTAGCATTTTTAATTATTATTAGGTAAGGTATTTTCATTTGAGACCTTAGAAAATTTTAAAATGTCTTTTAGATATGAATAGATACATAAAATTTAAAATTAAGTATGTATCTGGAAATCGTGCTTTCACGCTCTTATTGGCTCATAATGCTACATACAACATAGCCTTGTGAGGTATGTAAGCCTCCACCAAATTCCATTACGAGCCGCCACTGCTGGATGAGACCTTACAGTAAAACTGTAGCAGACCAATTCAGTCCTACTTTCTTTTTGGCATTTGTCTGCACTAATTTTCAAAATTCTCTATTGGGTAGTTCCTGCAGTCTATTTTAAACACGCAAGAGCCAATTAAATCGAAAACAGCTTACACTGAATTTCACCATTCATATTTATCCTTCTCTTTATTTGAAACTGTTGCATAAACAAATCTAAGACTAACTTTAATGACAAGTTGGTCAGCATATGATCACAATATATTGCCTATAGCCAAAAATACGAGGGCTGATCGTAAAGTAAAGTGCCCCTATTTGTTAAAAATAGGCAGTAACGTTTATTTTCAAAACCAAATACATCATTTGAAAGCTTAAACATCGTTCTATTTTTTAACGTAATCGCCCTTTCGATCCAATCATTTTTGTAGACGCTGCTCCAGCTTTCGTATGCCCGTATCAAAAAATTCCGCCGCCAACCTGTTGAGACAGAGATTCACCTCTTCTTTAACTTCGTCGTCGGTGCTGAAGCGTTGACCACCCAAGTGTTCCTTCAATTCTGGAAACAAGTAATAAGGGGTGGGGTGTTACAGTCCATCTAAACTGTCCTGGGTTTGATGAGAGACGTGGAGTCGAGCGTTATCGTGAAGTAGCGTCACACCGCTCGGACGAGCGATCCAGCCGTCCTCTCTGGAGTGGGTTTTCTTAGTATGTCGCAATACCTGTCCGAGTTTATTGTCGTCCCAGGAGACATGAAGGCGACCAACGATATCCCCTTTCGGTCCCAAAACGCAGTTGCCATGACCGCCTGTAAATTCCCTACACCATTTGCGGACGTGTTGAACGGCCATACACTTTTCACCATATACTTTCATCAATTGTCCATGGATGTCTATAGGTGGAACCCCTTTCGCTTTTAAAAAACTCATGAATCTCGCACTTGGCGATAGAGACGATCGGGACCTCCATCACGGACGGTTGCTGAACCAACATTGCGCCGCGTAGCAAAGCCAGGCAAGGTGGGATTCAGAGTGGGGGAACTACTGTACACGCAGTATTGCCGGATTTCACCTAAAACCTCTCCCTGTGGACCCAGCGCTTTTGGAACCTTACTTTACTATCAGCCTTCGTATGATTTAGTGTTTTGACGATATACATTTGGCCGTAGCACGACTCTATACTAATATATTTTGAGCTACAAACCTTATACAATAGATCTGATTAGCCTATAAAAAGAATTCAAAACATACCGTACTTCAGAAACTGGAAAAATGCATTGTAATAAAATTTGTTTCAAAGAGTTTAAGAAAAAGTACAGTACAATTGCCTTGTCATCCTTAAGTTCTTGCCTCTACAACAAATAACTTATTCTTCTTCTATTCACAGTGACTTCTTGTTCAATTTTTCACATTTAAAATTCATTTATTTTAATATTTTCCCTTTACCAAATCCACAAGCCGGCCAACCTCACCCTCCATGGCACCAGACTCCAATGGACTAACAACATCAAGTACATGGGTCGACAAGCGGCTAGTAATGAAAGATCAAGTCGCAGTCACCAACATGAAAGCCAGCTAGCTCCTAGGCAAGCTTTATCCCCTCCTCAAAAAGTCCAGGAAATTGTCATCACACAACAAGTTGACAATTTACAAAATGTTCATCAGGGTCAGAAATGGTTACGGACCCCCACCCAACGACAGGACTCGCTAACCAAGACCATCTTTTATGAAATATCTTAAGTTTTTATCTCATTTATATAAAACCCATACATAAGCTAAGTTAACTAGGTTACTGACATGTAAACACCTTAAGGCTCAAATTATACTAATATTAGATCACTTCTAATAAAAAGTAGTTACAGGGAATAGCCACGCCTAATTTAGTTAATAAAAATAAAAAATAATTTAGTCAAAAAATGCTTTTTTTGATAAATTTTCGTATAGTTTTTGATTATAGCGTAAATTTCACCTTACGTAAGGATTTCTTTGTTTTTTAGTGTTCCGTACGGATAATACTAATAATAAGATCACTTCGGTATATGACCGTCTGTCTGTCCGCCTGTCTGTCACGTCCGATTTTCTCCGAAACTATTTGACATAGAATGTTGAAATTTGACACTAAATTGGTGGCCTCATCAGAGCCGTTTTGAAAGTTAAATTTTGACTTAAGGGGTTAGTTTTGGGGAGTAAAAAAAAATTCTTTTACCAGGTCATCAGGTGGGGGGTGTCAAATGAAAGCTTGTAAAAACACGAGTTCAAAAATATATATAATGTAATACTTGCGCACATTTTTCTTTGTATTATTTCTGAAAAATTGTGAAAAATCGCTGTCCCCCCCCTTATCTCGAAAAGTACTCATCAAAAAATTTTGAAAAAATTCTGGAATATTCTCCACAAGGTATAGATGGAACGAAAATTATTACGATTGCATTACCTTAAATAATTTATCTGGTATATATAAAAAAAAATCAAGTTCATCAGTTTTTAGTAAAGATTGAAAAAAAAACTTTGTTGAAAACTCATTTGGGGTGTGTTTTGTGAAGTTATTGTTAACAAAAATTTGTATTCTAAAAGCAATCAACGTACGGAACACTAATTGCGCAAGTCCGACTTGCACCTAGCCGGTTTTTTTTTTAGAGGTACCAACTGAAGTTCCACAGTATTGCATTATACGACCCATTTTGTTTTATAATTTTATTTTTCCTGGCTATGTTAAATTTAAAAGTCAGTTGCCGTTTTATTATTTCTTATCAGGCAATTTTTTAATTCTAAAAATACGGAAATATATATATTTTTATTTCGTTCGAGTAACTGAACAGACATCAGAGAGAAATAATATCTAGAACGAATCCTACGTTGGATAAGATTATTCAAATTAATTTATATCACAGATTAAAGACAATAATATTATTACTAGTGTCATTATTACTATTGTAACGTTCCTCATTTTAAAGGTACATGTGCCAGGATAAGTCGTCTGAACTTCTATTTTATGAATTTAAAGATGATGCCAGAAACAATAGTAGATATGCGAACGCTGAATTCGGCTAATGTAGGTAGCGATCACAAAATGCTCCTATGTAAACTTAGACTTAGAATAAAAACTCCACCGAAACTAAAACCTATATACGTTAACAAATATAACATCGAATCCTTTGACACCGAAAGCACAAAACAATTATATCAGAACCGCTTGAGACAAAAATAACTCTACACCCAATCAGCCAACAAGAAAGCATAGACCAACAATGGACATCCTTAAAATAAAACATTATTAACGAAGCAAAGGAAACCTTAGACCAGAGACGAGTAAACATCAACAAAACAAATAAAACACCTTGGTTCACGCCAGAAATAAACGAGCTGGCAAAGAAGAAAAAGGAGGCATATATATATATATATATATATATATATATATATATATATATATATATATATATATATATATATATATATATATATATACATATACAACAAAACCCAAGACAACTGAAACGGATATACCGAAGAAAGAAACTTAATGGATAGAAGAAGAAAAGAAATTAAAGAAGAATATTGGGAGACATTTAATCAAGGGATGGAAAGTGATCTGTATGGCGCTCAAAGGAAAGTCTGGAAAATGTTAAGGCGGAACAAACTTAATATAAAAGACACAGCACAAACTAATAAAATTACAATTCAAGAATGGCAAGCATTCTTTGAGAAATTATATAAAGAAGAAGTAAATAATGAAACCACACTTGAAGAAGTGGAAGAAGTAAATCTAAAAGTAACTTTAGAAGAGGCAGAAAGAAGTCTTAAAAATAGCCTCAGGACCAGACGACATTACAAATGAGATGTTAAAATATGGAGAAGAAAGCCTATATCAACAACTAGCACAGCTCTTTACAAACATAGTAAAACATGGACAAATACCTACAGATTGGAAAACTATCATAACAATCCCAGTATTCAAAAAAGAACAAAAGACCTCACTCGAAAACTACCGCGGAATAACGCTCTTAAACCTTAAAAGTATTAACAAAAATCATCCTGGAAGAAATGAGCAGAGTTATTCAAATAAGAGAGGAACAACAGGGATTCCGCGAAAATCGATCGACTATAAATGCCCTATTTACTCTGAGACAAATAATGGAAAAAGCTAAAGAATTTAACAAACCTGCGTATATGTGTTTCATCGACATGACTCAAGCCGTCGATAGAGTGCAATTAACAGACATTATAAAATTATTACAGGAAAAGCAGACAAACCGGAAGCTAATAAAAATCATTCATGACATTAACACAGAATGTAGAACAAATATAAAAGTGGGACATCTACTGAGCAAGAAAGTAAAAATAAACACCGGAATAAGACAAGACGATTTACTTAGTCCCTTTATCTTCAACCTCGTCATGGACAGAATAGTGGAGAATCTTCCAAAAACTAGAGGATACAAAATGGGCAACACACACTTCCACACAATTTGCTACATCGATGATGCAGTCCAGAAGCGAGAAAACTAAACATGATTATCAACACAACCAAGAAAAAATGTATGGTAGCTTCGAAAGAATTACACAGCCCCACAAAAAAAAAAGTGGGGTATACTTTTGATGCAATATATCAGATCCGTAGTATTTTTGCCCGCTGATCACGAATCTGACGTCAGAATATCGCCATCACATTTCAATTTTTTTTCTAACCTCAAAAAATAGGTAAAAATTAGTAAAAATTAAGAAAAATATACTCCTAAAAAATTGATTCAAGCTTTTTCATCAATCCAAAGATGTATTAATATGTATTCGGACACGCTAAGCTAATATTCATCGGTTGGATTAAGCCATACAGTTCTGTTTTCTTTCTAACCTCAATAAATCAGACAGATATAGTGCTTCTCGAATGCAAAAACGAATTCAAATTAAAATTCAACCGATTCTTACCAAATTTGACACACGGGGGTTTTTTGGGTTGCTGATCATGAATCTGAGGTCGGATGTGCAAAATTCAAAAATGGCGGATCCAAGATGGCGGACAAAATTTTTTGAAAACCAACCGATTCCTACCAAATTTGGTATACAGTTGGGGAATCCTCAAACCTGATACTCTTAAACCCTAAACCCTAAACCCTGAAACCTTAGACTCCCACACCCTGTAACCTCAAAAAATAGACCTCAATAACCCTGTAACTTTAAAAATGAGACCCAATAAACTCAAAACCAGGACTTTTAAACCATATACTCTCAAATAGTAGACACTTAAGCCCTAGAATTGCGAAGGTTAGACCCGCGCCTAACTTTCCTTTTTTTGGCTGTATCTTGTTCTTTTTTCCGCGAATGACCTATTCAAAGGCTTTCTGCCCAAACGCTTTTGAGGACTTGTTTCTCTTTTTAGCAACCAGCAATAGTCCGCTAGCATATGGTCATCCTATCGTCCTTGATACCGATTTTCTATGATTTTCAGATCTTGGTGAAAACGTTCCCCTTGCTCCTCACTGTAGTCACCAAGATTATCTGGGAAATCATCGATGTGGGAGTCCAGGAAATGTAATTTTAGATTCATTAAGCAACCTAATGTTTGAAAATTTTTTACCCATTTTCTCGACTATTTCTTTGTACTTAGAACTTTTATTATTTCCCAAAAAGTTTGTTGCGACTTCTTTAAAACTAAGCCAAGCAGCTTTTTCAACTTTATTCATTTTAGTAACAAATAATGAATCTTGAAACAATTTTCTTATTTGTGGCCCGTCAAATACGCCTGCCTTAATTTTAGCTTCAGAAAATTTCGGAAATTTTTTATGCAAATATTTGAAACATGGGCCGTTTGTATCTAATGCTCTCGTGAATTGCTTCATAAGTCCAAGCTTAATGTGAAGCGAGGGAATAAGAACTTTTCCTGGATCTACCAATGGTGGAAACAATACATTATTTTCACCAGGAGTGAACGATTCTCTTGTTGGCCAAATTTTTTTCTTATAATGACGTTTCCTGTCTCTGCTATTCCACAGACATTTATAACAGGGATAAAGTGTAAACCCTGACTGTTGGCCAAGCAATATTGTTACAATTTTCAGATCTCCACAAATTTTCCAGTTATGATCAGCATATTTTATTTTTATCAAAAGTTGCTTCATTTTTTTGGCATACTGCTCTTCCATAACTGTGGAATGAGCAATCGGAATGGGAGCGTAAACGTTGGTATTATGCAGCAAAACTGCCTTAATGCTCCGTTTAGAAGAATCAATGAACAGTCTCCATTCTTCAGGATCGTATGAGTTATTTTGAAATTCATCCATTAGACCTTTTACATCGGTACAATATGAAAGTGACAATTCCTCGTCCATTGTGAAATATTTTCGAAATTCTCCATCTCTGTTTCTATAATAAGAAATCGTAGCTTCTGGCTTAAGTAAATGTCTTTTCTTTAAAAAGGAAGCAAGATGCTCTGAACCATCTTTGGATAAGCCTAAATCTCTGACTAGATCACTAAGTTCTGACTGTGATACGAGTATTGGTTCTGGTTTACGGTTGTATGGTAGAAATTCTTTATCTGTGTCACTAGTATATGATAGGTTGTCACTAGAACATTCATTAGTAACAGTGTTTGAATCTTTTTCGACAGTCTCAATGTTTTCGGCATGAACTGATAAGGTGAAATCATTTGTTTCCATAACATCAGCATCAAGTGGTTCAGGAGGCGGAATTAGTTTAGTTGGTCTTGTTACTGTCGAAACATCGTTATAAGTAATAGTGCTTTTTATTTTTTCGGTTATGCCTAGATACAACATTCATACAAAAGTAGCAATCATTTTCACTGTATGGTCTATTCCATATTGCTGGTCTGGAATATTTAATCGCCTTCTTATTGATGTACAACATTATTTTGCAAGAACTGCAAATGATGTGGGGAACCCAATCTGTAACCTGGTGCTGTATTTCAATGTTAAAACAATCCTTATATAAGATTTTAATTTTATCCGTTATCGGTGACCCCATTTTACTCAATACGTGTTGACAGCAAATATAACAAAATGAATCACTGTTTTTATCGCACTTATGAAAAGTCCTTGTACCGTGAGACCGTTTTCTTGTAGCATTATACTCTACATGAGCCAAGTCACCCACACATGAAGAGCTACGGTCTCTGGATGACGACGGCTGCGGGCCCGCTTTCCCACCCTGACCAACCGCCGATACTGTGTTTCCGAGTCCCTGCCTCGTAATTCTCTTTCTTCTACCTGCCATGACGGCATCTAAGCCGTTATCCAGGGACTCTGACGGCTAGTGGAGTAACACCGTTGCCCACCGTCACCACGTGGAGGTGCCCTGGATGCAGGTAGAAGAATAAAAATCGACCGATGAATTTTCTCGAAAACATCTGCCATCTTGAATTTTGCAAATCCAACCTCAGATTCGTGATCAGCGACCGAAAAAATCCCCGTGTACCAAATTTGGTAAGGATCGGTTGAATTTTAATTTGAATTCGTTTTTGCATTCGAGAAGCACTATATCTGTCTGATTTATTGAGGTTAGAAAGAAAACAGAACTGTATGGCTCAATCCAACCGATGAATATTAGCTTAGCGTGTCCGAATACATATTAATACATCTTTGGATTCATGAAAAAGCTTGAATCAATTTTTTAGGAGTATATTTTTCTTAACTTTTACCTATTTTTTGAGGTTAGAAAAAAATTGAGATGTGATGGCGATATTCTGACGTCAGATTCGTGATCAGCGGGCAAAAATACTACGGATCTGATATATCGCATCAAAAGTATACACCACTTTTTTTTTGTGGGGCTGTGTTATTAAGACGTAAGCTGGAGATCCAAGGAAGTCTTATTGAACAGGTTAATAATTTTAAATACCTGGGAACAATGATAACAAGCTACGGAGACTTAAACTAGGAAGTAAAACAACAGTTTATGAAGGCATTACTAACAGCAGGTTGTTTGACGGATATAGTATGGAAAAATAAATATCTCACACTGGAAAGGGAAATAAGAATATACAAAACAACAGTGACACCGATCCTCACACATGCTGTAGAAACAAGAGCTGACACATGTAAAACAGCACAACTGATAAGGACAACATAAATGGAGGTGATTAAGGACATACATGGAAAAACTATCCACCACAGAATCCGCAACAAAGATCTACAAGAACTAAGTAAGATTCAAGAAATATCCAAATAAACCAGAACTAGAAGAAAACAATGAAATAAACATGTAGATCGGATGAACGACAACAGACTTGTAAAAGGGCCAAACTCAATAAACCAAAGAAGAACTAGGGGCAGACCTCCGAAAAGGTGGAAGGAATGCCGGACGTCCACATCGGAAGAGGCCTAATGGGGATAAAACAGGCAGTATGCCCACTTATATGGCACACCATATAAGAAAGAAGAAGAAGAAGAAAGATGATGTGGTAATGTTGCAGATTTTCGGGATAACAGAGTTTTGGACCATCGTATGAATGTGCGGATAGGTTTCCCAGGAGCAATGCCTCCCAAAACTCCGATGACTAGGACCACTATTGTTACTGAATGTCGTGGAGCAAAGCACGAAGTTCATAGTTTAAATCTTTGTACTTTGAACATTTTTCATCCTGTTTATTTCTGTATAGGTTTCTGCAGGTACCAAAAGATAAATCGTTTTTATTGTTTTATCGAGAAGAGCTAAGACTGCTTGAAAAGCGTTGTACGCGGAGTAACAAGCTGAACCTCATACAGATGTAAAGCACTAGCACGACGTGGATTTCTAACATGCACCGCTCTGGGAGAAATTAAGCGGGCTACGTCCTTCGAACACTTTCCATGAAACTACTTGTAGAACAGACTCAAGTCGCTAACCGTTCTTCGATGTTTTAACGAATCAATGCCGCCGGTCAGTTCCGGGTCTTCAGTCAGACGAGCAGCTCTGCGCTGAACAGAATCCAACAAATGCAGTGTATGTTTAGGAGCGGAGCCCCAAACATCGGAGCAGTATTCCATAGTTCGTCGAATTTGAGCTTTGTAAAGAATTAACAGTTGTTGTTATGTTGTTGGATTGCCATTAATTCTGAGGCAAAGTGGTAGACAGCTTTATTTAGTGTCTCGATCGATACATTTTCTGAAAGTTCATTTGTAAGATATATATACTTTTCCATGTATTTTGATCTTGCGCTGATGACATCCACAAGGTGGTCTATTTGCTGAGCCACTGCCTCAGGTTGTTTTCGATGCGTTCGGACATAGCTGGATTAATGAGAATATGCCACGTAGTCACGTACTCTTTGGCTCGAAATGTTTTGATGCTCTGGCTGTTTTTCACACAAGAAAGAATCGATATAGGCCACATATGCTCTTCACGTCGACATGAACCTTTAGGAGCAATCATATAAGTCATCCCTCATCCCTACATCAGTCTACTCGAAGCGTCCTAGTCCATTGGGATTGTCGTCACCTTAGGGAGGCAGTCCTATAGTTCCTCCACTTTGCTCATCGTTTCTATCCAATCGAGACGGGATGTCAGAAGCATCTACCTCATTGTTCCTCGTAACAATGTGCTTTCTGAGTTGAACGCGTATCACCCGATGTTTCTGATAATACAACAAAACGATTTGGCACCATTTGGGTCACTGATGTCACTCGTGATCCCTTGAAAGAAGTATGAATGTCTGAACTAATCTAATCTAACCTGAACTAACGCACATAATTAAATATAAATAGTATCTAATCTAAAAATTTACTTTAATGATAACTCTATTTTCAAAATATATATTGGACATCTATTCAAAATTTAATAAGCCGATTTTGACATTGATTGGACACTTTTCAGTAGTAAGTAACAAGTTCAAAGTAGAAGTTACCTTCTTTATTGACTATTCATATTACTTTACAATTTATTTGTCAGAAGTTTTACCGATGAAATATATTTTTATGAAAAACTAATTTGTTACACTAATTTCATGTTTATTTTATTATAATAATACAAAAATATAAAACTAAAAAGGAACAAAAAGTGCTGCAATCACTATATTTTTCTTCGGATTTTGTCTTAATTTCTTCATCTCTGTTTATAACATTCTAAATTTAAAAAGCAATCTAACATTTCTAAATACATAATTCAATAAGCCGATTATATATAAGGGTTTAACTTACCAAAAATGTAAGGTGTTTGTGTAAATTATGTTTCCAGTCCGTAAGGATCATTTGAAGATATAAAATTAAAAGACTGATTTGAAATTATGCAACTGATAGAAACTTTAGTTGAAAACGAATATATTGTAGATTCACAGTTGAAATAACAAATCGCGCGGAATCGGCCCGGACGGATCGGAATACTGCGTTAAAAAGACATTGTCATAAAATGTAATTTCTTTTGATCAATTTTTTGAATATTATTTTATTTTTGTGGAGGATACTCTTCGATTGCATGATGATTTTGTTCACTGATCGTACCACATTTGCAAAAAAAAAGAGAAAGTGCAGTAACTAAAAGCTAGGATGAAAAAAATACATAAACAGCAAGCTACAAAAATCAATTTCATACGAACGAATAACTGTCATACTTTCTTAAACTAAATTTTGTCTGGTGGCATTTAAATTATTGAGGACCTAATATTAGACTATTTGTAACCACAACTGTTTTTCAAGAGAGAAAAGTAAATCGAAAAATCTTTTTATGAGAAATTTTTGTAGCAAATAACCAAAATTATATTGTAGTATATTTTATTCTATTTTTTTATTGCACATTATTTCATTTTACAGTAACATATTATATATTAGCAGATAGATCATTTGATGCAAATCAATCAAACTAAATTCGACATAATGCATAACTGGCAGTCTTAAAAAAAATAATGAGACTTAAGGCTTATATACCAGGACCCACTGTTATTCTAAAACTGAATCTCTAAACCGTTTTGTATTTCATGTCTATTCAACAATACTTAGTTACGGAGAAATCTACTCGAATCTTGTTTAGTCGCACTATTTCTTACATTTAATTGGCTCTAATCAATAAAACCAATAAAACGTTTTGTGAAATTAAATTATTTTAATTTCTCCAATGCGTCTGGTTTTGTAATCAGGTTGTAACTCCATTGTATTAATTAACATTCTTCATAATTATGCTTTTTTTCTAATAACATAGATCATTCGTTGAACGCTTACTAAGTTAGCTGTTATCTTACACCGCTTCCAAAGTCGTTGCATCTTGGTTGAAAATGCAGTTATGAGAAAGCTGTTCCTTTTTGATATTCCGCAGAGATTCCGTTTTTGTGAACGAACGGTGAATGGACGCTTGACCCTAGAGCATATGGGAGGTTTTTATCCTCCTAACTTCGGCAGTAATCTATCTGCCCGCTATCTGCTATATATTTTTTAACTCGGTGTTTTCACAAGCTTTCATTTGACACCCCGCTCAATGACTAGTAATTTTTTTTACTTCCGATTTCCGATATTTGTGACAAATTTCAACTTTCTGTGTCAAAATAGTTTCGGAGAAAATCAAGTGTGACAGACGGACAGACAGGCGGACATCGAAGTGATCCCATAAGTGCTCCGTACAACACTAAAAACCATGAGACAAAGAAACTACACGTGCCCAATATTAAACTGTTATAGTTGATTGTTTGTCTTTTTTTAACTTATATTATTACCAATTTTTATTTTAAATTTGACAATGTGGCAAAAAATGTATGTACGGTAAACTGATGGTTCAATTATGGCGGGAAGTTTCAAAATTTATACATTAATTAACTTGTGTAAGAGTCTTATATAAATGTTTTTATAACCTACATTAGTATACTTTCATTTTGATATTATACACTGTTTCTAAGAGTAATATACAATTACGTCGTAGAGTTCTGTTCGTTTGGATTTAGTGACGCCGTGAACTAAATCGGATCACAGGACCTAACAATGTAACAAAACATGTTAGCTATCACCTTAATTGCCACCTGCGTTAATTAGTCGATCTGCATTTGATTGTGTTTCTCTCCGATTAACGTAAATTCGCATTGTGGCGTAATTACAGATCACTTTTAGAATAACCGTTCCTTATTTATTAGTGTGGAAAAATATGAAAATAAATCATTACTTATTATTTAGCCTTCGACTTTAAACACGGTCTAGTTTTAATATGAGTAACTGAAATTGACAGTGGGTAACTGAGTGCAATTTTTATGATAAACTCAATGGTGAAAACCGCATATCGATATCTAGTACCGTTTCAGATATACAGGGTGTTTTTCAAAAATCTGCATTTTGGAAATTACTTTTTTTTACAACTAATATTTTAAAAGTACATATTTGAAGTAGATTTAAGCAAAATATAGTGTGCTATATTTTTAGAATGGTAATTTAAAGCTCTATTCGGATAAGGAAAAATATACAGGGCATCCCATTTAAAAAATATATTTTTGCGTTAATAACTATTAAAATATTAGTTGTAAAAATTGTAACTTACACTGCTGAAATCCACGTAGAAAAGTGCTTTAAGAATGTTTTTACAGAAATCAAAAATTTTCAATAGGAAAAGAATTACAAACATTTTTCCAAAATGCAGATTTTTGAAAAACACTCTCTATATCTGAAACGGTACTAGATATCGATATGCGGTTTTCACCACTGAGTTTGTCATAAAAATTGAGCCTCAGACACCGACATCAGTTTTTATCTATCTCCTTTAGATAAAGAGATTTACTTTTAAAAGTGTCCAATTTGGACCACTCTGTACATTACAGAAGAAGATTCTGACAATATTATTTAGTAAACTCTAGGTTCGATATCAGATCAGAAACTTATAGCTTAAAAACTTCAGCCCAAAGTAATAATAAATTATAACTTAAATAATTTCTTATTTATATCTAAATGGAAGCCGTATTCATTAATACCTAAACAAAAAGCTGAAAATCAAATTTTAGTTATTGATTTAGATATCCGACAGGAATAGATATACGTTATAGGTTTTTAAACCTCTAAATCTAGGAAAGTTACCATCGAATTCCTGTATAAGGGTATTTTGTTATACAGTTAAATTTAATAATTTTATAGGTTTGATTGTACCTGCAGACATGGACTCCAGGACCGCAAAAAAAGGATCCTCCGGTACTAAAAACGGCCGCTTAGCTTTTAATCCATTCAAGAACAGCACAACACGACGCGACGATAAAATTTATCGGAAATAAACGCACCCACTCAAAGTCAAGAACCCGAAACGTGCTACTCAGAACCACTCGAACCAATATCCGAATTCAATAAACAAACTGACTAACTATATAAATAAATCAGCGATCGGGCTATAGCACTCTTTATAGAGCACCCTTGATGTAAGACTCTTTAGCTGCAAAGAGCGCTTAACTCGCCTAAGCGTACTCTTAGAGTGCCCTCCAAGTGTACATGGCACTATGCTGCATTCTGGGTACTCGAAATTTAAAATGGGCGGAGTTTTGATCTCTTCCGCCAATCGCAGCTTTGAAACTTTCATGAAGGCGGCACAGCTATTACACGCAACTTTCTATCATATAGTCCAGGGATCGTAAAGCGCTCGCTTTACGGCATATTCCACTGTAAATAGACCTTATAACACTGAAACCCATAAAGCGGATTATTCTAAGAATCATAAAATGGGGTCCCTCTTGTAAAGTAAAAGGGGACGTACTTCACACTGATAGTGTATGTTTTATGGTTTTATTGGGCACATTGATTTGAGCAGGCTGGAGCACTCTCTTTGACTCCTATGAATCTTTCGATTTTAATGTGCATTTCTATATGGTAAAGTTTGAAGAGGGTTGTAAATTATGATGAAAATATCATCGAAATGTAATTACATTCTTACAAGTTTTTCGATATTGAGCAATTTCTTGGAGTTGAAGTTTTGTTTATTACTCTATATACAAGAAATTAGTACATATTTAATGAAATATTTATGCTATATTTAAAATTTGACCACAAACGAATGATTAAATTTTTTTGTAAGTAAAAAATGATCTGTCGGTGTATGTAAACCTCAGGATAAGAAAGTAGACATAAATCAAACAATATTATTCAATTTGCAAATGATATTTTAAATACTTTTTTACGTTTTAAATTCTGTAGTGGTGTTCTCAAGCGGGAGGGTTTCCTTCTGTTGGCTGTTGATATCACTATCATGAGTTAAGGGGTTACACCACCTTGGCGCTCGGAAAAATAGGCATAATTTTTTTTTTTTTTTGGCGTGAACTATTGTATATATAATATAATTTTTATTTTTCACAAATACATTATAGTTTTAACAACAAATTGAAAAAAAAAAATATATTAAAAAAATTCAAAAATGACGGAGATATGAGCCATCTTGTAGGACCCTCTTCTGAAAATCCTTGCCACCGGTGGAATTTTTTTCAGTCCAGAATCGTCCAAAAACTAAACAAATCATTTTTTTATTGTTAAAACAGGTGATAGCTAAGCGGCCACGTATGAAAAAAATTTTAAAAATTTTTTTATAGTTCGAAAATAAACCTGGATTTTTCACAAAAATTTTAAGTTTTAAAAATTAATAAAAAATTAACGGTGCCTGCAATCGAAAAAAAAAAACCATATGTCAAGTTCAAGATAATATTATAAAGAATATGTGGTATCAATTTTATCAAAATCGGTTTAGTAGACCTCGAGGTATTTTATCCACCAGTTTGAAAAAAAGTAATTTCGAGAAAAACGCAAAAGAAAAAAGCACTGCGTCCGCGTCTTAAAAATCTTTAATTTTTTATATCTTCAATCTGCAATTCCATTTTTGTAAAGCTTGAAATATTCTTAAAAGTATAAGTAATAAATCTAACCAAAAAAAATCGATTTTTTGAAAATTTCAAGGTTTTTTTGAAATATAGTGAACGCAATCCAAATTTTACTCAAATGCTTTTATTATACGCACTTAAAAGAACATTTGCAAATTTTTAAACATTTTTTTTTACAAAATGGCGGCACCAGTACTCGGTAAAGGAAGATGTATTTTATAAATATTAGTACTTTGCGGCCAGAAAGATTTCTCTTCGAGTTTTTTACCTGGAACAAAGTGCAAAGTTTTTTGAGTTCGACATAAGATTTTCTTGGGAAGTACAAAGAAAAATTTTAAAAAATCATTTTTCGATAAAAAATCATGTAAAAAATTGTTTATAAAAATAAGTTCAAAAAAAATTGTAAAATCCGTAATTATTTCTCTAGATAATGTAATTTTGAAGATGCAGTTAAAATTTCAAATAAATCGGTGATAATTTGAAGAAGTTATGTTTGAGAAATGTAGTTTTGAGAAAAGCGTGTTTAAAAGTTATATAAATTTTCTAGATACCTCTAATTTGCGATGCCTGCGCGATATAATTGGCCTTCTAATTTGATGTTTTATTTATGGATTCTAGATGAACGTAAATTCTGAAGATAAATAGATTTCTTCAATATTCAGAAAGGTACACTCATTTAAGCAGCGCGAATCATAAAGACTCTCGAAGAGCTTGGAGAGCGCTGCGAGACAATTACGTGCATTTGATAAAATGCACACTTATAACCTTCTTACCCTCATAAAATCCTTTGTACTTTATTTCTAAGTCCCTAAAGCCTCATTTAAACCAAAAAAAAATTTTGGTTTTTCAAATTTCTAGAATGGCATTACCTCTTAAAAATTAATAAGAACCAATATAAATTCTCTCATCCATCAATCAATCTCAAGACACGTTTCGCCGTATCACTGCTCTTCAGCTGAGCTAGGATCGAGGGAAAAAGAGAACAAAACTTAAAGTACTTATTGCGGTACTAGCGTAAAAATAAGTATTTTTACCTCTGGCTGATGTAAGCCTAATCTGGAAGGCGTACTTGCACTCTGTCGGGGGTGGTTCAAGGCCACAGACCGATAGATGAATTGTTCAGCCGTTTGCCCGACAGAGGGCAGGTATGCCTTACATCAGCCAAAAGTGCAATTTATTTGTATCTTACTTATTTTTTACAGTTGTATTGCGATGGGTACTTTTAAGTTTTGTTCTCTTTATCAGTCGATCCTAGCTCAGCTGAAAAGCCGTGATATTGTGAAACGCGTCCTGAGATGTATTGACGGATGAGAGAAGAGTCAAAAATTGTTGAAAAATGGACTTTGTCTAGTTTTAGTAGTTCATGTTGATTTATATATACTTGGAGTAGAACCCTATAAAGCACTTCCAAACGGAAATTGTTAGAAACTTGCTAAACAATTCATCTGTCAGTTTGTGGCCTTAAACTACCCCCGATAAAGGGCTGATAACGCCTTCAAAAATAGCCAAAGGTGCAAAGTATTGGCATTTCACATACTATATTCTATTTATTTGAAAGTGGTAGAAATAAATCATCTAGAATTATGCAAATTAGCATCAAGCAGTAGTACGGGCTCCAGAGTTTTACGTACATTTTACCTGTAACGAAGCGTTCAGTAACTTTATTGGAATACCACCTGGCATCGGTCTAAAATTCGCAATCTCTTACGTTTGAATAGGAAAACGACACTCTTTTGTTGTTTGGGGCTAAATAGTCTGAAATAGTTCTGACCAGTGGTGGTGCGCCTGGGCGTGTACGTATTATTTGCGAATAGTATGAATGAATATAATGTTTAAACAATTATTAGAAAAAAATAACATTTTTATAATGAAACATTATTAATTAAAAAATATACAAATGAAGAAGTCAAACAACAATGAAAAAAGTAGTACAAATCTCCGACATGCTTGAAAAACTATCATTGTCAGACTCATTTGAATTTACATGTATAATTAAAAGTTCAACAATGATATCCACTGCCATGTCCACAGTCCACATTTTATCTTCCACCCTCAATACATGCTCGACGCATATTCGCCAATTTTCTGTGGAAATATTAGATGACATTCTGAAAAAGGTTTTGTAGGTTTGTTAATTTATAAGTCGTATTGTTCCTGGCAACTTCCCCTTTAACCTGTGTACTTGTCTTTATTTCTGAGAACATCAAGCTTTACAAGTTCTAATAATTCTCTCTTAACGCTGTCTTTTGGAAATGAAATGTTTTTCTCGGTTATCCAAGATCCGTTTTTATCCAACCCAAGTTTGAAACTCGTTCTAATTTTTTAGAATGACAGCTTGCGTAATACAATACAATAACAAAACCGGCTAGTATTAAGTCTATCATCTGCGAAAACCAATCTTCAAATACATCAGAATTCATATCTTCGTGATAGTATCCCGTTTTCTTGGATACGAATGTTAAAAGACCTCCGTCTAGAACCACTTTCGCTTCCAGTATGCGTAATAATTAATCTACGTCCCTTACCAGATGGTGGTTTAAGACCAGTAGAAAAACCTTCACTGAATGCTTGGCGAGCTTTTTTGATATTCCAATTTTTCCAAAATTTCTTGACTGTGTACCCTTCATTTATCCACGTCTCATCTAAGTAATATATCCTTTTTCCTTCAGAGTGAGCTTTTCTAACTTTCCTTAACTACTCTCTTCTCCAGTGTACAATTTCTCAACTTTCTATCAATAAAGATTTTCTTTCACACTTTTTCCATTAAAAATTCCTACCTTTTAAAGCACTTCATAGTTTTACTCTACTTATTTTCGGTATTTCTGGTTCGCTTGTCGCAGCCTGCAGAATCATATCCAAAGTTGGCATTCTTTTTTCCATAAAAAAAGTCATGAACAATACTGCTTGTTTCGTGTTGTCTGTCAGCTGAAGTTCTTTTTTGCGTGGTCTTTTTTTTTGGAAAATCTATACCCCCTCCTTTTCTTCTCTTAAAATTCTGTAAACTGTGGCTTTACCAACTCCGGTCATTAAAGAACATTTTGTCACACAATCGTCCACACTTAAATCACAATTTTGATCGTTTTTAACGTGGTCAAATACATTTTTAACTATACGCTTTTCATTATGGGTTAACTACCCGAACTTTTGGCATTTCGCTGGAGGAGACATTTTGTTAACACACTAACTGACTTATCACTAACTGGCTTGACACTTGGGCATGCTGCTCTAAATATATTATAGTTGAGGCAACAGAAGGTCTTAACTTTCTTTGCTTTTAATAAATATTTTATTTATTAAATAGAAGTCGTTATTTGCCCCTTATGTATATCTTAATTCTGAGAATGGATTGAGTGGATATTAATACTGATAGAGGACAGAATTAAGACGTCAGCTAGCTCGTTTTTTACTGGCATAGAACATGAAAATCGAGGTAATTTTTGTACGCCTTTTGAAAAAAGTCTCTATAGTTGTTTAAAATTTGGTTGTACAGTTTTTTTGGGCACCATTCATTTTAGGATAAAAAGAATCTAAGTTCAGCTCAAAAAAATGAAAAAATACTGAAGAGTTATTTAGTTGTTGAAATAAAATTAATTTATGTACAACCGTTGCGTCCTGAAAGAAAGGGCAGGAGTTTACTGAGACACTACACATTTAAATTAAAAAGGGTATATTTATTAAGAAAATAAAAATTCATACCTCTATTACACTCTTAAAAATTACTTCTACTAAATAACAACCCCTTAAGCTAGGAGAGTGTACACTATGGCATAGAGTCTTTAATTTATGATTATTAAGTTTTTAATAGAAGGCTTGATAAAAGTTTTTGAAATTAGCTCCGCGAATTGCACGTGTAGAGTAGTCGATGGAAATTGCGATAAATATAAAAATGTAATAAAATATTAATTATAGGGAGGAAAACCAGTGTCGTAACATGATCTTAAAATCTAGGAAAAAATGAATGTTACAGTATGTAAATAAAATGATTTGATCGGCAATAAAACTTCGTTACAAAAGAGCATTGTTACCTGAAAAATACCTGGGAATAGATAGCACGCCTCTATTATAGGACCGCCTGTCAGTCCACCTGCACTTTTATTACTATCAGTTTCAAATAAATAGAGTATAAAAGATATTTAAAGCTATTGTCCACTTAAGCTACGTTTTATTTTACTTAGATAGATTATTATTTTTACTTTATTGTCTTGTTTAATAAAAAGAAATTTCGTTAGTCATATAAATGTAAAACTTTATTACTTATTTAATTAATGAAAAACAACAATAGTAACATTGTATCACAAGAAACACATTTAATAGCAGTAGTCAAGGAAAAACACCACCTATTATTCCTATAGTGCAGTCAAGGATCCCCGATATTGTCTTCAGACTGCGTATCATAAAACGTATTTTAATGAAGCTAGACACCAAAAAAAAGCTTCTGACGCTGACGGAATACCTGCCATAGTTCTAAAAAACTATGTGAGGGAACTAACACCAGTTTTCTGTAGACTTTTCAACCTATCCTACAGAGAGGGAATATTTCCTTCCTGCTGGAAATGTGCCACAGTTCAGCCGATACCTAAAAAAGACAAGAATACCTTGCCAAATAACTACCGACCAGTCGCACTGCTTTCAATAATATCGAAAGTCTTGGAAAGACTATCAGCCAGCATCTTCTAAAATATCTTGAAGCATTCAACATTATTAGCGATCACCAATATGGCTTTCGTAAATATAGATAAACAGGAGATCTTCTGACTTATGTAACACATGTTTGGAACAACGCAACTGAACACGTTGGAGAATCTCGAGCAGTTGCTCTTGACATATCCAAGGCATTCGAAGCTCTTATGGTATGTCTGAAAAGTTCTGTTTGTGGCTCTCATGTTTTCTCAAAGAGCGTTTTTTACGAGTGGCAGTCGACGGATTTCCTTCTAACACCTTCACTATCAGCGCCGGTGTACCCCAAGGCTCGATACTTTCTCCTACTCCCTTTCTTATTTACATTAACGATCTGCTGGAAAAGACCGGGAATCCAATCTACAGCTTTGCAGATGACTGTACGCTTATTTCTTCATTCACTTTGAACGCTCGGACATCGGCTACTCTGACGAATATCCGCAGACCACAGGAAGTCATTCAACTTAACAAAGACCTGGAAGAAATTCTATCTTGGTGTGACAGTAACCAAGTGAAATTTAACGCTATAAAAACCCAGGCGGCAGTTTTTTCTAAAAAAGTTAACGTTGCTGAACTCGACATAGTTATGTCGAGGCACTCCATTCCTCTAACATCGTCACTCAATTTGTTGGGCGTTAATTTGGGAGCAAATATGTATTGATATGAACATGTTGCATGCATAGCAAGGAGAGCGTCTCAAAAGTTAGGAATATTATTTCGAACCAGAAAGCTTTACACTCCACAACAACTGTTAATTCTTTACAAAACTCAAATTCGACCAACTATGGAGTACTGCTCCCATATTTGGGGCTCCGCTCCCAAACATACATTGCATTTGTTGGATTCTGTTCAGAGAAGGGTTGTTCATCTGATTGGAGACCCGGAACTGACCGGCGGATCTGATTCGCTGGAACATCGAAGAACAGTTGGCGACCTGAGCCTATTCTACCAGTATTTTCATGGAAAGTGTTCGAAGGATGTGGCTCGCTTAATTCTTCCCAGAGAGTACACGTCGCGCTAAGACTTCACATCTGTGTGAGGTTCAGCTTGTTATTTCTCTTACAACGCTTTTCAAGCAGTCTTTTATATGGAGAACATCATCCCTTTGTAATAATGTGCCCAGGACTGTGTTTCCCACCAAGTACAATTTACAGCGATTCAAGAACAAGGTGAATCGCTTTCTCTGCATACGTGTCCCTCCTGTAGCGCTTTAGGGACTTCCCTGCAGCACGTGTGCTAAACCCATAAAAAAAAGTCAAAATTACCTTTTTTTTTAAATTTAGTACGCTAAAGAGTAATCCTATATTAAGAACTCAAGTTCAATATTTTTGTCAGAAATATTTGTCTACTGATGTCATGTGTTTCTCAATTATTACCTATATAAAGGTGTATGTTATTTTAATGAGTTTTTATTTTATACAAATATTTGCATTCTAATTTAATGGGTTATATGGAAGAGATGTATGGGTTTTTCCCAACGTTAGTTCAGATTATTGAGATAAGACACCCACAGGGTGTTTTATCCAACATTTTATTAGATCAATTTTAGTTCAGGTTAGGAAACAGTTATCAGAAATGGAATAAACAAATTTCGTCATACTTATATTCACTGACCATCTTTTCAAAAAGTTTAAATAAATTTGTAGACGTATTGTTATCGATTTGCCTATTGGCCAATTTATATTACCTGGCCTAATAACTGGTTTAAATTATCTATACCTTATGCCAGAATAACGTTCGTGGGTTACTGGAACACTTAAGTATCAAAGGACAAATAATGTGTTTTTTCATGATGTTGCGCCTTTACATTTTAGACTCAATGTATGCGAAGATTTAAATATCCAGTTTCTAAACAGATGGGTAGGAAAAAATGGACATCCAGATCATCAAACTGCAGTCCCTATAATTGTTACTCTAGGGTGACATAAAAAGTTTTTATCTAAATTAGTTTAATGAAACAATTACGCGAACCATAGAGAACGTTACATTAACAATTTGTGCTCTTTCGTTCTTATTAACAGCGCCCTCTTAATCTTGGATAGGTCCATCAAGGTTTTGTTTACAACAAAACGGTAACAATTTGGAACAGTTAATATAGGACCAGAGTAAGTATACTATATTTTTAAGGCAGGTTTTTACAATAGTTTTTTTAAATTAATTTGCTATATTGAATGACAATTGGTGAGTACTATCATCAGGTAAAAATTATGGCACCAGTGAAAAAATTACTCTTGTGAGCAAAAATTATGTAATTACATTCTAGCAGATGCCCCAAATTATATGATCTTCTAAAACTTTACAAAGCAGACAACCCTCTGCGACCAAGTGTAAGCGCCTTCAACTTGCCCCTTAATATACGGGAAAAATGCATAGCCAGGATATTACAGACCATAGTGCAGCAAGTTAAATAACGCGTAAAAAATCCTGCATACTTCACCTCTTTAAATGCCGAAGAAACCAACACAGCTTCGATTTAAAGTCTCTGTGTTTAGTATCCCAACAAATCCAACAAATCGCTCGGAATCTAAATCTTCCAGGCCACATAATGGATCTTGTCAGATACTGCTTCAAAAATTATACAGGCAAGCAGAAGGCGCCCTCGTAGGTTTATCTCTGTCACCAGCCAGTCATTCTGTTCACGACATACTTTGAATGAAAAGTGTTAAACGAAGCTGCCCTAAAGATAATACTTTGGGTTCGGTACGTCGATGACATATTCATCATATGCTCCTTTGGGAAGGATGAATTCCATAAATTTTTAGATCTTTTAAACTCTTTACACCAAAAAATTCAATTCACACATTACAACTAAAAGAAAACAACAAATTACCCTTCTTGGTCGTACTTATGCAGAAGATAGCAGAAGAACGCCTGAAGCACTTAGTCTACAGAAAGGCCACACACATCAACAGATACCATTACCACCAATACAACTAAAGGCAATAGCCACCACCTTGATATCAAGATCTTTCCGCTTAACGGATAACCTAAAAACAAATCCAGAATTACATTTCCCAATCTCAAAGGAACAACATATCCGATCACACGACTTCTACGACCATATAATATATCCGCCTCCTATAAACTACATCAATTAGAAATCCAAAAGGTAAAATAAAGCTAGAAAACCAGGGCACATAGAGCATTCTATGTGGCAATTGCAGTAAGGCCCACCTAGGATAAAAAAGAGTAGGAGACAGCGTGGAGCCTTGAGGTATGCCGGCGTTGATAATGAACGCGTCGAAAAGAAAACCATCAACTGCCACTCGCAAAGTCAAAAGCTATAAACCAAATTCTTCAGACATGCCAATGGAGCACAGTTTAGCCAACAATCCGTCATGCCAAACACGGTCACAGGTCTTGAATATATCAAGTGCAACAGCTCGAAACTCCCTATAATGTTCATTCGCGTTTTTAGAAATATGTGTAACATAAATTTACCTCATTCACCTGTTGGTCGCCTCTTAATCTTTACTCACAAAACTCATATGTTTTAAAAGAGACTGACTGAGAGCCTTCTTTTCGATGATGTAAAATTATTCACAGCAATGCGACTGGCTGGCATTTGTTAGGCATGATCGCGTTGCCTTTTTTAGGTATCAGCTGAATTCAAGTGCATTTCTAGCAAGAGGAAACATTCCATTTTTTGTAACATAACTTGAAAGGTATACAGAAAGCTGATGTTGATTCGTTCGCTCATTTTTTAAATACGATGACAGGTTCAGCGCCAAAACCTTTTTAATATTATCAAGATAGGGGAGAGAGGCTGGAAGTTCCGAGGGTAAGTTGTTCGGACGGGAATAGGTACGCGAGTAAAAGAGATAGCGATATGTGTGAAGTGCATCGCGAAGGGTTTGAATACTGAGCAGTATATGGAGCTAAAAAAATATTACGTAAGTAAATATTTTTGTGTCTGAACTTTCTTGTCTGTCTCGATTAGTTACAAACGTATTAAAACGTTGTTTATGCTATTGTTAGTAAAACTCGTCTGATAGTACTTTTAAATTCATTTCAGTACTTATTCCGACACGAACGGTCATGTTTGTAAATTGGAAAATGGGTTTGAATATTGCGTGGTCTCGGGCTAATTGTTCCCTGGAACAACTTACCCCAACTAATTTTCATTCGTGTCTTAATACTTTTAAACACGGTTCTATTGTTGCAGAATGCGAAACTACAAACGCAAAACAGACAAGGTAAAACCTCGCAAGAACTATTACGTTTAGCTGCCGATGCCGTTATCAAAGAAGGCAAAAAAATAAAAACAATTGCCAGAGAATATGAATTTTGCCATATGACTTTACATCGGTTTATCAAAAAACTAAGAGCTGGTGAGTTTCCTACAGTAGGTTACAAATCTAGATTAGTATTTAGCCTGAAACAAGAACAAGAGATGGCCAAATACGTTTTAAAATGTCCCACCATTTACTTCGGTCTTTTGCCAGAAGAGGTTAAAAAGTTGGCTTACAATTGTGCGGTCAGATTATATGCCAAATATTCCACCTTCGTGGCACAAAAATCAACGTGGGGGGGCGGGATAGAATATCTCCCCCGGTATGTTCTGCCTGTCGTAGGAGGCGACTTAAAGAACAATCTAGATGGTAGATGCCCAGATCCCACCAGCATCGCCCGGTGTGATACCATCGCATCGGCTTAGGCTGCGTGAAGTTGCTTAACGTTTCGTGGCTGTGCCGATGTCCCGGACTGTGGGACCAAATAGCATGATGAGGCACCTGGATACAAAAAATTCCGGAGGTAAAATAGCCCCCCGTTCGGATCTCCGGGTGGGGGCTGGTTCAGGGGCGTCGACATGCAGAGAACAGAATTTCAAAATGGATTTTTGCAACATACGAGGTTTAAATTCGAACATAAATTCAGTGCACCAACACCTGCAATCAAATAAACCTCATGTACTCGCTCTCTGTGAAACTAAGGTCAGTTCATCGACCAGCACAGTAAACTATCTGGATCCTGGGTACGATTTCTATTCCCGATTTAGACATAACTTTGGAATCTGTCTTTAAGTCAGAAGCGACCTCTCTTGCCAACGAGAAGAGGCTCTGGAGCCCCCAAACTTTGATGTTATGTGGTTAAAAATAACGACTCAACCAACCACAAGGTTCGTCTGTATCCTCTATCGACCACCAAGTGATACAAACTTTAGAACACTTTTCGCTTCTCTTGCAGACACCATAGATCATTTACAAATTAACTATCCAAATGCCGAAATTGCCATCCTGGGCGACTTTAATGTCCACAACATCAACTGACTTAAATATTCAAATACTACCGACGAACAAGGTCGTGAAGCCGAATCATTTTCAATCAGTTGTGGCTTGACTCAGCTTATTGATGAACCAACACGGATCCCTGATCGAGACGGAGAGTTCGCCAGTCTTCTTGATCTGTTTTTAACCACCAATCCGGAGATTTACACGGTCAGCGCAAATCCGCCGTTAGGTTCTTCCGACCATAAACTACTTTCGACATCGAGTATTCTACCAATCAGTGACAGAGAGGCGCCCAAACCGCGCAAGATTTGGCACTACAAATCTGCTAAATGGGAAGATCTCATGGAATATTTTCGAACTTTCCCTTGGTTGGAAGTTTGTTTTCGATCCGACGACCCATCTGACTGCGCCAGGGAGGTTTCCGATGTTATTTTGGCCGGTATGGAGGCTTACATCCCTTTTTCGAAGAAATGCCCTTCCAACGGCAAGCCTTGGTTTGACCTAAAATGCAAAGAAGCTGTTGCTTCTAAACAAACACCATAAATCGTAACATCTTTGTTCGTGCCAGGAACAGATGCAAAGAAATTATCAACGAAACCAAGGAGGTACACAATCAACGGATTAGAAACAAACTTCTCGCTTGTCCCGGCAATTCCAGGTCCTTTTGGTCAGTCGCTAAGGCAGTTAGTCAAAATTTCACCAAATCCACCATACCACCACTCACACGGCCAGATAATTCTATTGCAACGACACCTGTTGAGAAAGCGAACTTGTTGGCTGAACTCTTTGCTTCACATTCTACTGTCGATTTCCAAGGAAAAACACCACCTACTATTCCCATAGTGCAGTCAAGGATGCCCGATATTGTCTTCAGACAGCGTATCATAAAACGTATTTTGATGAAGCTAGACACCAAAAAGGCTTCAGGCGCTGACGGAATACCTGCCATAGTTCTCAAGAACTGTGCGAGGGAACTAACACCAGTTTTCTGTAGACTTTTCAACCTATCCTACAGAAAGAGAATATATCCTTCCTGCTGGAAATGTGCCACAGTTCAGCCGATACCTAAAAAAGGCAAGAAGACCTTGCCAAATAACTACCGACCAATCGCACTACTCTCAATCATATCGAAAGTCATGGAAAAGGCTATCAATCAGCATCTTCTAAAATATCTTGAAGGATTCAACATTATTAGTGATCACCAATATGGCTTTCGTAAAAATAGATCAACAGGAGATCTTCTGACTTATGTAACGCATGTTTGGAACAACGCAATTGACCACTTTGGAGAATCTCGAGCAGTTGCTCTTGACATATCTAAGGCATTTGACCGTGTTTGGCACGATGGGCTGTTGGCTAAGCTACGTTCTTATGGTATGTCTGAAAAGTTCTGTTTGTGGCTCTCATGTTTCCTCAGAGAGCGTTCTTTACGAGTGGCAGTCGACGGATTTCTTTCTAACACTTTCACTATCAACGCCGGTGTGCCCCAAGGTTCCATAGTGTCTCCTACTCTCTTCCTCATTTATATTAACGATCTGCTGGAAAAGACCGAGAATCCAATCTACAGCTTTGCAGATGACAGTACACTTATCTCTTCATTCACTTTGAACTCTCGGACATCGACTACTCAGACGAATATCCGCAGACAGCAGGAAGTCATTCAACTTAACAAAGACCTGGAAGAAATTCTATCTTGGGGTGACAGTAACCAAGTGGAAATTAACGCTACAAAAACCCAGGCGGCAGTTTTTTCTAAAAAAGTTAACGTTGCAGAACCCGACATAGTTATGTCGGGGCACTCCATCGCTCTAACATCGTCACTCAATCTGTTAGGCGTTAATTTGGGAGCAAATATGTCCTGGCATGAACATGTTGCAGGCATAGCAAGAAGAGCTTCTCAAAAGTTGGGAATATTGTTTCGAACCAGAAAGCTTTACACTCCACAACAACTGTTAATTCTTTACAAAGCTCAAATTCGACCAACTATTTAATACTGCTCCCATGTTTGGAGCTCCGCTCCCAAACATACACTACATTTGTTGGATTCTATCCAGAGAAGAGCTGTTTGTCTGATTGGACACCCGGAACTGACCGACGGCCTTGATTCGCTGGAACATCGAAGAACGGTTGGTGACTTGAGCCTATTCTACAAGTACTTTCATGGAAAGTGTTCGAAGGATGTGGCCCGTTTAATTCCTCCCAGAGCGGTGCATATTAGAAGTACAACACGTCGCGCTAATACTTCACATCCGTATGAGGTTCAGCTTGTTACTCCTCGTACAACGCTTTTCAAGCAGTCTTTTATATGGAGAACATCATACCTTTGAATGGTTTGCCCATGACTGTGTTTCCCATCGAGTACAATCTACAGCGATTCAAGAACAACGTGAATCGCTTTCTCCGCACACGTGTCGCTACCTGTAGCGCTTTAGGGACTTCCCTGTAGCACGTGTGCTAGACCCATAAAAAAAAAAAAAAAAAAAAAAAACAAGCTGGAGCCGACTGGTTTTTGAGAAGAAACCCTTCTCTATCAATATGATCTCCAGAAGCAACAAGTTCAGGCCGTGCATCTGGATTCAAGAGACACAACGTTAAAGAGTTTTTTACAAAACTCGGTGACATTATGATAAAATTTAAATTGCCACCATCCAGAATCTGGAATTTAGATGAGACTGGCGTAACAACTGTGTTGAAGCCGAAGAAAATAGTAGCTCAAAAAGGAGTTAAACAGGTTGGTGCTATAGTTTCTACCGAACGCGGAACTTTGGTGACTGTGGAACTAGCAGTTAGCGCAGCAGGAAATTCGATACCACCGATGTTTGTGTTTCCGCGTTTAAAGTGTAAAGACTTGTTTCTGCGAAATGGCCCTCCTGAGTCGATTGAAGCTGGTAATAGCTCTGGATGGATGACCGTCACTGAATTTATACTTTATATGGATTATTTCATTAGGTTTACGAATCCTACCCCAGAAGAACCGGTGCTACTCGTCGCACATAGGCATCGAAGTAGATGAAAAAACTAAAGCCAACTCAATTATTATGTTGTCATTCCCCCCTCATTGCACACATCGTTTACAGCCTCTTGATGTTGGCGTAAATGGACCATTTAAATCATATTGTGCTAAGGCCCAAGAAACATAGCTCCATAACCATCCAGGGAAAACAATGTCGATTTATAAAATACCCGGAATCGTAAAAACAGCTTGATCTCAAGCAGCAACTCCTGTACACATATTCAACGCATTCAAGAAAGCTGCCCTGTCGATCCTAATGTGTTTACAGAGGACGACTTTGCGCCTTCTTCCGTTACCGACCGCCCGTTTACAGACACTCCATCACAACATGTTATTCAACGTGAAGAAGAGCCTCAGCCAGGGCCCTCCAACATCTCAGCTTCAGTGCTTTCGGGGCCTTCGTACATCTCAGGCACAACGCCAAACGATGAAGAAAGAGAGTCATCCTACATTCCTATATCGATACAAAAGGATGAACAGCCAGAGCCCGTCAACATGCCAGTGTCAGCAAATTATGATCAACAACCAGGGCCATCCAATATCGGAATACTAGATTCTGTGACATTCTCTCTTGAACTTGTGAAATCCTTGCCAAAAGCACCGCCAAGATTGAGACAACAACCAAACGACGCATAAGAAAGACAGCCATTTTAACAGATACACCAGAAAAAATGCCTTGGCTGAACAACAAGCTAAAAAGAAAAGAAAACTAATAAACAGGTTCAAGTTAATAACAATAAGAGAGCAGGTAAAGGAAAGAGTAAATCACAAGAAAAAGTAAAAAGACGAGTGCTACAACACAGTGAGAGTGATGCTGATGATCTGGAATGATACTGCATAATTTGCTTCGATTTTTATTCTAGTTCGCGGCCAAAGGAACAATGGATTGAATGTGTAATGTGCAAGAATTGGGCACATTGTAAATATTTACACAAAAAAGATATAGTTACATACATATGTCCCAACTGTGCATCTGATAATGAAGAATCTACGAGGATGGATTGAAAAGTTCACGGCCTAGTTAAGAAAACAAAATAAAATACGTACAAAAATATTTTTATTTTTCGACGTAATCTCCGCCTAGCTCTATGCACTTCTTCCACCTGCTTTCCAAAGCTTCCACACCTGTTTAAAAAAAGATTCCTTGAGGTCTTCAAAATACTGGTTAACTGCAGCTTCGACTTCTTCATTTCGCTTTCTTTGGGGTCGGTTCACCAGATTTTTTCCACTGCTTGGATACTCTGGAGTATAGTGGTGAACCCAGGTTTCGTCCATTGTCGCAAACTTGTTAAGAAAATCTTGCGGATCAGCCTCAAACATCTCCAAACCGTAGCGAGAAATAGTGAGTCGAGTTCGTTTTTGTTCAACTGAAACCAATCTGAGGACCCACCTAGCGGAAACCGTAGAAAATCCGAGTTCGCTGGCAATGATGTTTTGTGTTCGTTCATACGAAATGCCTATAGTGTCTGCAATCTCCCTGAAAGTTAATCTACGGTCTTTCAATATGAAATCACACACTTTTCTGATGTTTTCTTCAGTCGTAGACGTCGTGGGCCGGCCAGAGTGAGGGTCTTCGATGCTCTCTCGTCCACGTTTAAATTCTGCAACCTATTTTTTGACAGTGGTATATGACGGAGCAGATTACCCTAGTGGTATTTTCAGCTCATCGTGGATCTGTTGAATTTTTTCCAAAAACGGTGTACTTGGTCTCACTAAACTCGATTATGATAACCAAAGAAAGTATGAACTTATTGAGGGTAATATAATAAAAATATTATAATTATTTTTTGGTGAGACCGCGAACTTTTCAATCCATCCTCATACTTAGATAAGTTCATGTTTAAAAGATAAGTTTTGTCAAAGATCTCAATTTATAATATTAAAATATTATGTACCTAGCTAAGAAATATTTTTACTAAGATGTTACTAAGTAAAACATTATGTTTTTATTGAAAGACTATTTATCAATTTTGTTGAATGTTATTTTTGTTTAAGATATTTTTCATTTTTTTCCAAAGTTGATTATGACAGATTACAGTAAAAAACTAAAGGCTCTAAATTAATTGATCTCCAATACATTTTAAGTAATTACAAAATAGTGAACTACCGGAACAACTTACCTCAGCGATGGAACAACCAACCCCGCAGGGAGTTGATTGTTGCTTTCCGATTTTTCTTATATAAATGCTTCTGGAATTAAAACGGTTTATAATAAGTAAATAATAAAAGCATGTCCCAAAATACAAATAAGCCCTCTTTCCATCTGAGTATAAGTTACAGGCCCAAGGCTTTATTTTCTTAGGGTAAAGTGATATTTTCTGAAAATCGGAACTTCCAGCTCCGCTCTCCCCTACGTTTGCGACACACTCTATAAATACAAGATCGGGCAAATTTGACATCCACAGAATCCACAGAAAAGTGAATATTATTTTTCCCTGGAAATTAAGAGTAGAGTGTGAAGCAAGGTCTTCAAATGTCAAGTTGACTTTTCCAACAGATCTCGCTGCAATATTCTTGCAAATGTTGGTATTTTTAAGGCCAATTCTAATTTAATGAAAGTAAAAACCACGAGTATTGAGGAAATTCAACAACGGTAACTTATATGGTACGGACACGTAGAAAGAATGGAAGAACACCAAATACCAAAGATGGTTCTAAAGTGGGTACCAAGCGAAAAGAAGAGAAGAGGAAGACTAAGAGCGACATGATTTGGAGGTATTCAGAGGGCAATGTCAGAGAGAAATCTAAGACCCATAAAATGGGAAGATCGAAGAGTATGGAAACTGGGAACCGGAAGGCGAAGAAAGCTATAAAAAACCGGATGGATGATGGCGAATTAAAAAATTGGTTAATTAATTGGTTTGTTTAATGTGGTATCTGCTCTCTTATTCCTAACTCATTTCGCTGTTTGTGAACGATGTATGCGGATGAAAGAGAGATAAGCTTGAAAGTTTACTAATCGTGAATGTATTTCTTTCTCTTCTCCTGCTAACACTCCCCTCCGACTAGTTGCCGAAGATTGCAAGTCTCTAAATATAGATCTAAAATTTCACAAGAGGAATTGTTAACTGGTTGATGGAATTCACAAACCTGTATCTAGTAGAGCATCAGCCTAGAAAATCTAAAGTCCAGGTTCGATTCCCGTTCATAATTCATCTGAATGTCACCAATTAAATTGATTACAGATGCTAAAGGTAACTATTTAATCCATATTTAACTAATCAACGAAAATTTCGGAGCCAAAATAGTCATATTCGTTAATTACGGAAAACATGTATTGACTCACAAATAAATTTCTTACAGAAATTACGTTTCGACAAAATAATTTATTTTATTTGTTTCTCATGTGATAGAGTATGGTGTTGTATCGAACCTGTCAGTTCATTTTATCTAAATATCTTCTGAACAAAATATATTTTCTTCAGAGGAAGATACTAAGCCATCAATAACCGGATCGCCAAACATACGGATCAAATATATTATAGTCCTCCGTTTTGTGTATCCTCAAATATATGGTGTTGGAATATAATAGAAGCTTTATAGCAAGGTTAATTCAAAATAATAATTACTCTAAATTTTTGAGTATTGATCTTAAGGTTAATTTAACATGTAAAAAGTGAAGATACTATTTCAGACTTTTGTAGATTCACCTATGTTGAAAATCGCACAAAGCAACAAGTCACAGCAGCAAAACACTCTAAAATAAGATGCGATTACTCGGGCGTCACTTATCGCATGAATAAGTTGCATTAATATCCGACGACAATAATAGTCATGCCCTTCGCTTCTAACACTCTCATCCAGCTTAAAAAGGTTATTACCGACTGTTTGATTCGACTACCAAAACCTTCATAATAGAGTTGGAATTCGTCTGAATGCCAGTTACATAAATTTATAATTTTAAATCGGTTACATATTCTAAAACGAACTACGTAAATCTAATGTTAAGTTTTGGAGGTGAAATCTGTCAAATAAAAGAGAACCGACTTAGAAAGATTGGAATTACAGTTTTAAACATCATTATTCCCCTTAAGAAAACTTAAAGAATGAGAATAGCAATGTATTAAAATATGCTCCCTAACCTCCATCGATTTATGCCCATAATACATTAATTTAAAATAAGTTCAACAAAACAAACTACTGTTGGTCAAAGTGAGACCTCTGCAATACGTCCTAAAGGGCTGGTTTTACAGCGGATGTCGAGTGGCAGCAAGTGGGTCATGAGAGCTGTTGATAGCAATCCTTGGCATCATGTTCTTGTAGGACTCTTAAAATGCGTTAAAACTCATCGAAATATATACATGAGTTTTAAAGGGCCGTTGTGCTGTAAAAAACAATAATGTAAAAAGAAAAATAAATCTAAAATTATATACCTATAATGATTTGATTTAATTTGGAATCTAAAATAATTTAGATTTCCAACATTAACGACAAATTTATTTTAATTGCGCATGATTTTATTTGGCCTAAGTCTTTTAGAGGGGTCAAAACGAAAATAATTGTCGAAAAATATATGAAAAAAATCATTTCTTCTCTACACAATACAACTCCGCAAAAATTACTAAAAATTGATTCTGACAGCCATGACAATTAAAAACACTTTTGTTCATTGCTATGATAATGTCAAACATAGTTAAGGATTTTTAATGTTTTATTGACATTTTCTTGGTGTGCAAAAGTAAAAAAAAATGCTGTATTTAATTGCGTCGAGTTATATTAATATCTGAAGATTTTTTTTCTTTTATTTCGATACTTTGTCCATATATAACGAAATTATTTTGGAAGTGGAAACAAATTTCAAACTAATAATTTCAACCCAATCTAAATTAAATATTTAATTGATTTTAGGGACCAAAATACATTTTTAAAAATAACCAGTCAAGTGCAAGTTGGACTTACGCAATTAGTGTTCCGTACGTTGATTGCTTTTAAAATAAAAAATTTCGTTACGGAAGTATAAAATGATCAGTGACTTCA
Organism: Pachyrhynchus sulphureomaculatus; assembly: GCA_019049505.1. Taxonomy (NCBI): domain Eukaryota; kingdom Metazoa; phylum Arthropoda; class Insecta; order Coleoptera; family Curculionidae; genus Pachyrhynchus; species Pachyrhynchus sulphureomaculatus. The sequence goes on from CM032446.1 coordinate 137,336,984, forward strand.
CAAAACACATCCCAAATGAGTTTTCAACAAAGTTTTTTTTCTGATCTTTAGTGAAAACTGATGACCTTGAAATTTTGTATGATAATTTTCGTTCAATCTACACCCTGTGGAGAATCTTCCAGAATTTTTTCAAAATTTTTTGATCAATACTTCTGGAGATAAGGTAGGGGAACAGCGCACTTTTTTAAAAATAATACAAAGAGAATTGTGCGCAAGTATTACATTATATACATTTTTTCACTCGTCTTTTTACAAGCTTTCTTTTGATACCTCACTCCCCAAAACTAACCTCTTAAGTCAAAATTTAACTTTCAAAACTACACGGCTCTCGTGAGACCATCAATTCCTATATTAGTGCCAAATTTCAACTTTCTATGTCAAATAGTTTCCGAGAAAATCGGGTGTGACAGACAGACAGACAGCCAGGCGGACGGACACTGAAGTGATCTTATAAGTGTTCCGTACGGAACACTAAAAATTGAAAAAAAAATCTTATTCGTAATAATTTTACAAAGGAATATGTTTTACAATGTTCTTTCTAGACCACTGTTCTGTCAACAGAGTTATGAAGATACCACGAGTCCAATCAACCTGTAATATATTATAGAATCCATTATGAAGCCACCGAAAGCTTAAATTATTGCAAGTTACCCTTTACACAGAGAATATTAGGTTGTTTTATATTTTGTATATGTGTTTCAGGGTCTTGCGAAGAGATACAAAACTGCAATCCGGTCGATTCTTGAACACTCATAAGACATTTTAAAGTAAACGTACTGGCTGGGTAGGGTAGGAGCAAGAGGAGTAAGGGAAGGTGGATATAAGAAAGGTAAATCAAGCAGGAGTGGATACAAAGAGTCAGAGTAACCCTTTACATAATTTTTATAATAAATAGACACCGAAGATTTTTTCGATATGCTACTCAGACCATTGTGTTAATAGTTTACCGAACATATGCTGCTATAATATTTTTGTATTTCTTGGAATAAATGTGTTTTTCTATTAATGTCCGCGTAGTATGTTTTAGAAATAATTAAAAAATTATTAACATCACCTATTATGTAAATAAAACGTTCACGAACTGAGTAAAAATGTATCATTCTCACCTGATTTGCACGTAGAATGTTCTCGAGCTTGGTAAAAACTTTTGAACTTTAAATGGTTTCTACATAAAATAATCTAACAATATCCAAAAATTTGTCCACTTCAGCTTATTTCTGAGAAGAGGGTTCTAGAACGTCAAATAATTTCTACATAAACTGTGATGTTTTAAAAATAGTATTTATTCTATATTTCACCTTTATACAAACTAAGTATATTATCTAATTTAAAAATAGAATATTCTAGAATAGATTTTGTATTTCAGCTAACAGATAAGAAAATATTTAAATTTCGCCTGATTTGTGAATGCTCCAGAACATGATTAAAATCTGTTGATTTCTTATGAATTATGAGTAGAATATTCTAAAAGTTTACAAGAATTTTGTATTTTGACTGATTTCTACAGAGAATATTGTACAAATTTCGAACAATACATTGTTTCAGCATGATTAGTGAGCTGACTGTCGTATTTACAAGATCGTTTTATAATGACTGCTTCGTCTGATTTGCGGAAATAACATGCAGGAACCTTGTAAACCATTATTTATTTTGTCTAGCCACCAGCTTCCACCACTCCTCTACTATCATAAAACGGATTCTGAAATAAGTTTTAAAATATAATAAAGAGTAACTATTTATATATATATATATATATATATATATATATATATATATATATATATATATATATATATATATATATACATATATATATATGTATATATATATATATATATATATATATATATATATATATATATATATATATACACATATATATTTGCGTTCAGCATTAACAGTGACTATCGGATGCTCAGAGCAAAAATGAAAATAAATCTGAAGCAGGAGAGACGTAGATTGATAACGCACAAAGATAAAAACACCAACAGAAAAAATAAAACAAAACACGGACGAAAATCGACAAGTACTGGAAAATCATATAACACACATAAACTACCAAGCAGATCTTGATGAACTAAACACACAAATAATTAACAGCCTACTTATGACTATAAAACAAATAGCAACATCGAAAAAAGAAAAAACACAAAAATTAAGCAAAGAAACACAAAATCTAATGAAACAGAGAAGACTATTAAGAAATGTTCATACAATGGCAGATTAGAAACTAGAACTAGACAAAAAAATAAAGAAAAAGATCAGAGAAGACATCAGACAGTACAGAAACTCGACAATAGAAGAAACTCTGAAAGAGAGAAAAAGTTTGAAACACCTAAACAAACAAATGAAGACATCAAATAATAAAACTTATAAATAACGATAACCAAGAGATCGTACAAATCCAAGAGATAAAGGAAGCGACAGAAAAATATTATCAAGCACTACGAGGCTGGTTTGAAAAATCCGTGCAAAGTCCGAGAGATGGCACCACCGCGCGTATCGAGGTCATGTTTAGTTAGTAGCATCTCTTGAATGAACGCACACCAAGTTTCAGCCATATTGGTCTATTTCTTTGTGTTTGGCATTCGTGTGAATCAAGGAAGTCGAGTGATTTACAAGAAATGGACGAAAAAGAAATTCGTGTGGTGATTAAACATTACTTTATGAAAGGCAAAACGCCTCAGGAGACGAAAGAGAAGCTTGATAAACATTATAGTGACTCTGCACCTTCGATTAGAACAGTTTATAAGTGGTTTCAAAATTTTCGGACTGGCCATATGGGCACAAGTGACGCTGAACGTTCTGGACGGCCTGTGGAGGTTACGACTCCAGAAATCATTGATCAAATCCATGATATGGTGATGGATGACAGAAGAGTTAAGGTGCGTGAGATTGCTAGTGCTGTGGGCATCTCGACTGAACGGGTACATAATATTTTGCATAAACATTTGGACATGAGAAAGCTATCCGCAAGATGGGTGCCGCGATTGCTCACGCTTGACCAAAAACGGAATCGTGTGAAGTGTTGCAAGGATGGTTTGCAGCTGTTCCAGAAGAATCCGGAGGACTTCAAGCGTCGTTTCGTCACTGTGTATGAAACATGAATACATTACTATACTCCTGAGACCAAACAACAATCTAAACAATGGGTTACCAAGGGGGAATCTGCACCAAAAAAGGCGAAGACCGTTCCTTCGGCCGGAAAGGTTATGGCGACTGTCTTTTGGGATTCGCAAGGGATAATCCTCATCGACTATCTGGAAAAGGGTAAAACTATTACAGGTGAATATTATTCATCGTTATTGGACCGTTTGAAAACCGAGCTGCAAGAAAAACGCCCGCGATTGGCCCACAAGAAAGTCCTTTTCCATCACGACAACACACCAGCACACACCTCAGCAGTTGTGGTCGCAAAATTAATGGAAATAGGATTCCAACTCGTTTCACATCCCCCCTATTCTCCAGACTTGGCTCCCTCGGACTACTATTTGTTCCCTAATTTGAAGAAATGGCTGGCGGGACAAAGATTTTATTCAAACGAGGGAGGAGGTGATTGCAGACACTAATGGATATTTTTGCAGACTTGGACAAATCCTATTATTCGGAAGGGATCAACAAACTAGAACATCGTTGGACGTAGTGTATAAGCCTAAAAGGAGACTATGTCGAAAAATAAAAAAGATTTACCCCAAACACATAAGTAGTTTTTATTTTTGCACGGACTTCTCAAACCAGCCTCGTATATGACACGAAAAAATCGCCACCGCCGGGGAAAGAAGAAGAAAAAATAGAGTGCTACTAAGAAATGTGGGATCTGAAGAAATTCCCGATATAACAACGGATTAAATAATGAACGCCATACAACATATGCACAACAATAAAAAAGCGGGGGATAACCAAATAACCATAGAAATGGTATGGATGGGTATCCATAATCTTTTCAAGCTCTATTTAACCGATGCCTTATAGAAAGTAAACGCCTTGATTGTGCTTATTTTTAAAAAGGAGATGAAATTTAAAATGGAGAATTACAGACCCATCAGTCTGTTATCGCTACTATACAAAATCGTCACTAGAATAATAACATAGATTAACGAAAAAATCAGACAGTTATCAACCACGTGAACAAGCGATATTTAGACGGGAATTACTTAAAGTTTGCAGATGATATCACTCGAATCGCCAACACAAAAGAAGAATTACAAAAAATGCTGACAGAATTAAATAACAACTCCCGAGAAATAGGTCTAAAAATAAACTTCACCAAAACCAAACATTTGAACGACGAAACTGAACATAACAACCAAGAACTGTTAATAAAGGGTGAATAAATAGGAAAGGTACAAACATTTATATATTTAGGACAAAAAATCGGAATACCAAAAAAATATATAAAGGCATTTAAATTAGACATCCCAAATACATGATCGATCAATATGAACTGCGGATATTAACATATAGCAATGAAATGTGGACTGTAAATAAAAGTATAATATATAAACTCCAGGTAACCCAAAGAGCAATGGAGAGGAGAATGTTAAATATTAGACTCCGAGATTGTATTCCTAACATCGAGATACGATGAAGATCAAAAGTGATAGATGTAATTTGGGCAAATCGCAAGGATGAATGATAACAGATGAACACGCCGTATGGTTGAATGGAGGTCTAGAGAACATAAAAGATGCAGAGGTAGTCCACAGACAAGATGGACGGATGACATAAAAAGATTGAGACAATTTGGAGAGGCTTACATCCGACTATGGATGGAATAAGCTAATGATATATATCTATATATATATATATATATATATATATATATATATATATATATATATATATATATATATATATATATATATATATATATATTCTTTAATATATTTTAAAACTTATCATAATAGAACTCGTTTTATGCTAGTGGAAGAGAAGTGGACGCTGGCGGGTAGCCAAGATAATTAATTGTTTACAAGGTTCCTGCATGTTATTTTCGTAAATCAGGTTATCGAAAACTATAGATTAAAATAATAGAAATAAATACTATTTTTAAAGTTCTAACACATTCTAATCGAAAATTAGTCACAATAAAACTTCTTGTAATTAGAATAGTCAGATATACATACATATGTATATATATATATATATATATATATATATATATATATATATATATATATATATATATACATATATATATATATATATATATATATATATATATATATATATATATATATATATATATATATATATATATATATAAATATATATATATATATATATATATATAATAATTTACGTGTTCTTGGAATTAGATCATTAAAACTATTCTTAGATTTGCTATATATTTATTGACGTTTCGACCTTCAAAAGAGGTCTTCTTAGGTCTATCAGATAGAGCAATCAAGCTTTCTGACATAGAATACAGAGAGAGTACAATAACCAAAGCTAAAGAAGCATTAACACTTAATAAATATCCGATGTACCTTATAAACAAAGTCTTCAAACAACGAATACATAACTTTTACAATACCATAATAAGTAAAAAACCAACTAACAACAACCATAATACATATATTGCTTTACCGTTTATAAATGGACTATCCCAACCACTCAAAAATCTTTTTGAAAACTACAAAATTCAGTTATGTCACAAATCATATGATCTGCTCTCATCTAATTTTTCCAGGCTTAAAACCAAAACCTCAAATAATAAAAAAGTAACATAGTCTACGAAATCAAATGTAACAAATGCGAAGGGATATACGTCGGGCAAACAAGCCAATTTCTAGAAAATAGAATCAAAGGCCATAAATACGACAAAAAAAACAGTACAACTCTTACAAATCATGAAATGAATAAAAGTCATACCTTTGATTTCAAAAACATCAAAATTAACAAAACCGAAATAAATAAAAAAAAGAGAAATACTGGAATCCATACACATACCGATGACACCCACCGAAATAAACAAAAAAACAGATGTAAATAACCTAAACCGTATTTACCTACCAGTCATATAAAGTCCTTCACGTTAAGTGATTGTTTGTAGAATGTAAAAATGTGTTTTTGACAGTGATTTAAAATTAACACCCCAATACAACGAACTACTTTCTAAGGTAAGGCCCTCATTAATTTATACAGTTAAGCATCTTAAATTAAAAACTACGAAAAGCTACAAATATTTTAACCTCGAAATACACGACAAACTGATTAATTACTTATCTATATTTAATTCTTCTAATGTCATCTTTTAGAGCAAATTTTGAAGAAGACCTCTTCCGAAGGTCAAAACGTCAATAAATGTATAACAAATCCAAGATAATTTTAATGATCTAATTCCAAGAACATGTTAATATATATATATATATATATATATATATATATATATATATATATATATATATATATATATATATACATATATATATATATATATATATATATATATATATATATATATATATACATATATATACATATATATATATATATATATATATATATATATATATATATATATATATATATATATATATATATATATATATATATATATATATATATATATATATATATATATATGTATATATATATACAAAATCATTAGGTATATTTTAAGCAACCTAACAATTACACACAAAATGCACTCACACACAGAAAACAGGAACTACCCTTGTATAGCAATTATGTCGTATTGCAATTTGTATATGCAATCAGGTTGTATTGTATCTTCAGTGCAGAAAGAACTGAACCCATCATTAAGTCCCACAAAAGCCTTATGAAAGTAATTCAACGTTTATAAAATAAGTGGGTATACGTAATCTTAAAAGTGATTTTAAACATGTTTCCTGTCTTTTGGAAATACAATAGATACAAATTTTAAATTACAGGTTGTCGATTTAATCTAGCGTCAAAATGTATTATCTATCTTGCCTATACACGTAGTAATAGACAAATTTGATTTTTAAAGAACAATCTCAGTAGTGTACAGCTAGATTCAGTAACGAAAAACTACTTTAGTACATGAATTATTTTAGCTGGAAATATCGAAAGGATTTTGAATTAGTTTGCTATAAATCTTGAGATCCAATATGCCGGAATAACAATTTTAAAAATATTTGATTTCATCTGAAATCAAATAGACAAGTTTTTGGTGAGTATGGACTCACTCAAGTCTTCCGTATCAAAATTAAAAAACGGAATACTTACGGAATCACTTCGGTCTATGTCTATCTGTCTGCTACCGCCGATTTTCTCCGAAACTATTTGACACAGAAAGCTGAAATTTGTCATAAATATAGGAATGATAGCCCAATCACAGCCGTGTAGTTTCGAAAGTTAAATTTTGATTTTGATTGAGGTTAGTTTTTGGGGGTGAAATCGGAAGTGAAAAAAAAAATTTCAAGGTCATCGAGTTGGGTGTCAAGGCTTGTGAAAACACGAGTTCAAAAATACAATACGCAAACTCTTCTTTACAACATTTAAAAAAAATTGCCAAAAATCGCTGTCTCCCCACCCGATCTCTAAGAGTACTAATCAAAAAATCCTGAAACATTCTCCATTGAATGAAAATTATCACGAGTGCATTACCTTTGATAATTTACCTGGTATATAAAAACAAAGATCGAAAAAAAAAAAAAATTTTTTAAAAGCAATCACGTTACGGAACACTAATTGCGCAGATCCAATTTGCACTTGGCAGGTTTTGTTATATTTATATGGTATCAGTGAAGGTAATTTCCATGCAAAACTCGAATCTCAAAAATGTTATCATAGAGGAATTAAGGGCCTTTTTCTATCATACCAAGATTAGTCAAAATATTACAGGTAAAAACTGAAATTTAAATTTTTTTCGGGTTTCAATATTTACACTTTATCACATTCTATGATATACTAGTAACTATGTTCTATAATTTTTGTTCCAAAATTTATATTGTAATGAAAATGAAAATTGAAGAATGAACTGAGCGTTTGTTTACTCCTGCTAAATATAATTATTGATTAAATCTGTATATATATATATATATATATATATATATATATATATATATATATATATATATATATATATATATATATGGGACATTTCGCTTCAACGGAGCCACCCCAATACCCAAAAATAATTTGACGAAAAAAAAATTCAAGGGTGTCAATTTTTTCGTTGAAACGTAAACTTTCAAATGCAACTTGTCCCTTTTGAAAAAAAAACAGGATGGCGGCTCAATATGGCGGCTAGAAACAAAAAAATCATGATTTCTAAGCGGAGTTAACTGAATTTCAAAATTGAGACAAAATGCAATATTGATGTAATAGTTATAACTAACATAATTTTATTTAATACCAACATGACGAATCCAATATGGCTCCTAAACCGGAAATTAAACGAAAAATGAGCAGTTATGGAGATTTCGCACTTTTTCTGACCGGAGTAATATATATATATATATATATATATATATATATATATATATATATATATATATATATATATATATATATATATATATATATGTATATATACATATATATATATATATATATATATATATATATATATATATATATATATATATATATATACATATATATATATATATATATATACATATATATATATATATATATATATATATATATATATATATACATATATATATATATATATATACATATATATATATATATATATATATATATATATATATATATATATATATATATATATATATGTAATAATTACAGCTCAATATGCAAATTTTTGCGGAAAAAATGGAAAAAAAAACTCTTTAAATTGTTGTAAAGAGCATCAAAAATCAATATATAATGTGCCGTATTATAAGTTTATCCATGCGATTTATTGAAATTATTCGTTGTGAATCCTGATAACGTTTTCCTCTTTCATATAATGGCCATTTTTGCCTAGTCTTTGCCCATTTTATATCTTTTAGTCAACTTAACGTCCAGGTTAACTTTTCTTATGTTCTTTGACCTGCTGCCTTCCAATTTTTATATACCTTTTTAATATTAAGATATGGTTTCCAAATTATGGTGGATTTTAGCAGAAATGGCCGTAAATTAAAAATGGTGTATTTAAAGATAATAATCTTACAGCCAATGTTTATATACATCATACATATAGAAGAAATTTAAGAGAAAGAAATAATTTGAAATCATATGCTTTACTATAAAATTTTGGGAATTTTGGGAAATCTTGGAATGTTGAAAATGTTATTACACGTTTAATTCTTTCTAGCTTATCAAAGAGAATTTGAAAGATTAAAGCAAATTGAGATGCTATTGATTGGAAGTGAAAAAGTTCCTGTTTTCTTATTATGAGTCTCCTTAAAAAAATCTTCATAATTCTGTAATTCGTCAACTTAAAACTAATTTATCATCAGTTAAGGTGGTAGTGGCTTTTTCAATTTTTTTTTAATGAATTCTCCAGTAAGTTACTTTGGTCCTCAACAATCATTTTCACCTTATTTTGGTAGATATTCAATCACCTTTTCCTATTTCTCGGCATTACTCTCATGAAGATTACTTATTACTATCGTTCTCAATCGATTAAGCATACCACTAACATAAAAATTAATTGATTAATTTGAGTTTTTATTTTATTTATTAAAATATTAACCATCTGATATGAGTTGTAGGAGTCTTTACCAGTCATAGTTGTTATTTTAAATTTTTTTTTTTTTAAAAGAATACAGGATTTTTCAAGTGATAGGAATTCGTCAATAATTTGTATTAATGTCAATTTTATTTTGTACATTGTTTAATTATAAGGGATAGTATCCAGGATTAACATTTAAGTTATAGGATATTAGCGTTTGTCCGGATGCGGTGCTGCAGAGGGTTGATGAAATGATTTGTTTTTTTTTTGGGTTGTTCCTTTTCTTACCATCTTCTTATACGCTTTTACGTTACCTATGGGTTCTAACAATTTGTCTTCTTCCCTCAGGACTTATTATGCTGCGGTGCCTATGAGTTCCGAGGATGTTTGTTTCTCACCCAGAACTTACTATGCTACGTTGCCTTTAGGACTCCAAATATTTGTTTCCTTCCCCAGGACTTCTGTAAAAGTTATTTCTTAAAATCGGCCCTCCATTTTTCTGATTTTTCAGTCTTTCACGAGCATTTGACTGCAATTGTCCGCTGCCTTCGAATCGGCATAACATATGTACTGCAGGGAAATCCCTAAAGCGCTACAGGAGCGACCCGTGTGCGAAAAAAGCTATTCATGTTAGTGTTAAATCTCTCAAATTGCACTCTGTGGAAAACACAGTTCTGGGAAGATCATTCCAAAGGGATAAGGTGGTTCATATAAAAGAATTCTTGAAAAGTGAGTTGTACAAGGAGTAAAAGCTGAACGTCATAAGGATGTGATGTACAAGCGTCATGTGTATTCTTAACATGCAGCATACTGGGAATAATTAAGCTGGCTACATCTATTGAACGTTTTCCATGAAAGTACTTGTAGAATAGACTCAAGGCAAAAATATTTCCAGCTTTTGAGAAGCTCTCGTTGCTATGCATGCTACATGTTCATGCCAAGACGTATTTATTCCCAGGTTAGCGCTCTGAAAGTTGAGTGACAATGTTCGAGGAATAGAGTGTCTCGACATAACTATGTCAGGTTAACTTTTTAGAAAAAATTGCTACCTCGGGTTTAGTAACGTTAAATTCTACGTGGTTACCGTCACCACAAGATAGAATTTGTTAGGTTGAACGACTTCCTGCTGTCTGCGGATATTTGCATGAATAGCGGAAGTGCGAGTGTTCATAGTAAATGAAGAAACAAACGTACTGCCATCAGCAAAGCTGCAGATTTAATTGCTGGTTCTTTCCAGCAGATTGTTAATATAAAGGTGGAACAGAATAGAAACAGTGTGGAGTCTTGGGTACACCAGCGTTGATAGTGAACATGTTAGAACCAAATTAGTCAACTTTGACTCGTAAAAGACGCTCTCCGAGGAAACACGAAAGCCATAAGCAAAACCTTGCAAATATAAGAACTTAGCTTAGCTAATCATCTATCATACCAAACAAGATCAAATGCCTTGGATATAAAAAGTGCAACCGATCGAAATTCTTCAAATTTTTTATTTGAGTTTTTCCACATATGTGACATACGTTAAAATAGCTCCTGTTGATCTTTACTCAATACTTCGGACTTATAATGAGGGGCCCAAAGTACAAAATGCTACGTCTAATTATTGAGGGTAAAATAAAGGGCAAACGAACGATCGGAAGACGACAGAATTCTTATCTGAAGGACACGAGAAGATGGTTTGGATGGGCTTCGAGTGATATTTTTCGAGCAGCAGTTTCTAAAGTTCGTTTAGCTATATGGACCGCCAACCTTCGTGAGGAGAAGAAGATCTTTACTTACGACAGCCATATTGATGGTCGCTAATAATATTGAATCCTTCCAGATATTTTAAAAGATACTAGTTGATAGTCTTTTCCATAATTTTCGATATATATGAAAACAGCCTTTTTGGGTATATTTTAAATTCTATGGAAGGTATTTCATCAGCGCCAGAAGTTTTTTTCGTAGCATCATTAAAATATATTTTATGGCTCGCTGTCTGAAAACCATATCGGGCATCTAAGGCTGCAAATTGGGAACAGGGGTAGTGTTTTTCCCTGAAAATCAACAGTAGAGTGTGAAGCAGAGTTCAGCTAATAAGTTGGATTGCTCAATAGATGTTGTCGCAATAGTATTATCTGGCCGTGTAAGTGACAGTATAGTGGATTTAGTGAAATTTTTATTAATGTCCTTAGCAACCGACTATAAGGACCTCTAATTGTTGGAGCAGGCAAGAAGAAGAGTGTTTTTAAATCTTTGACTGTGAGCCTCCTTTGTTTCGTCGATTATTTGTTTATATCTGTTCCGGGTACGAACAATTTACGACGTTAAAGTTTTCCCGCCATTATCGGTAGACATAACCAAGATGTTTAGAAACAAGAGCTTCTATGCATTGTCGATCGAACCAGGCTGGATCGAAACAATGTTGAAATGACATTTCTTCGGAAAAGGAATGTAAGTTTTCATGTATGAAATAGGAAACCTCCTTAGCGCAGTTAAATGGGTTGTCGGGTCTGAAGCAAACCTCTATCCACGGGAAAGTTCGAAAAATATTCCATGAGTTTTTCGCATTTAGTACATTTATAGTGCCAAATCTTGAGCAGTTTAGGTACCTCAATATCGAAACCAGTTTGTGGTCGGAAGAAACAAATGTTACGGTGATAATGTAAGCCTCTAAATTAGTGGTTAATGTAAACCTCTAGATTAGTGGTTAAAAATAAGTCAAGTAGATAGGCCAAGTCTCAACCACGGTCAAGAATTCTTGTCGGTGATTTCAGGTATTAATTAACGAAATTTATCTTCGAGTTTAAACTTTAAAGCTACTAAAAAATTTTGATATCCTCATGGTAACGGCTACGAACCAGCTTCCATCCGGTAATCCAAGTAGGGGACTATTGTACTTTTGGAATTTTTGATCCTGGGAGGTTCATCGTGCTATTCTTGTCTCACAGCGGAGTCCGGAAATATCAGCACAGCCGCGAAACTTTGGCGCAGCCTAAGCCACACCGGGCGATGCCTGGAGGGATCTGGGCATCTTCCATTTGACAGTATCTGGCTTGTCCTTGTGGTCGCCTTCTACAATAGACAGAACGTATCATGAGTAATATTCTGTCCCACGGGATGATAATTATCGAAAATATGTCGAAAAATGTACAAACTACGTTCTTCCCGATAAACGGTAAAACATAAATTTGATCTTTCGCTTGCACTAATTTAATGGGTGGCTTCTCAAAAATTTTAATTTCACAGGAACATGGAATGAATAAAATCTTAATCAATAATGACAACTGTAATGATGTTTAAGGGGTAATTTTTTTCACACATGCTGCAAGAAAATCCCGAAAACGTTACAGGAACGACGCGTGTACAGAAAAGGCGATTCACGTTGGTCTTCAAACGCTGTTAATTTTACTCGATGGGAAATGGTCCTAAGCAAATCATTCCAAGGAAATATATATATATATATATACATATATATATATATATATATATATATATATATATATATATATATATATATATATGTATATATATAAATATATATGTATATATATATATATATATATATATATATATATATATATATATATATATATATATATATATATATATACATATATATATATATATATATATATATATATATATATATATATATATATATATACATATATATATATATATATATATATATATATATATATATATATATATATATATACAGTAATACCCCGCTTAGCGCGACCCCGTTATGCGCGGTTTCACTATAACGCGAATTTCAAATTTCGCGCTCATGTAGTCATTAACTTCTCTATGGTCGCGGGGGGATCCCCGCTTTCTCTGAATATTCTCTTTGAAGAATTGGGAATTCCCTGTCCTTCGACTTTGTTCTATGGGGATTTCCTCGTTCGTTTCGTGTGTTCATTTGTTCCGTAATGTTAGTTCGGTCGGCTGGCAGTTTTGTTTTAATATTTATTGGAGATACATACATACATAATTTAACCCTACGTTAAAAATGCCGCCTGTAAAGAAAAAAGAGCGTAAAAGCGTCACTTTGGAATTGAAGATGAAAGTGTTAAGAAGAATGGAAAATGGAAGCAAAGCAACAATTGTTGGGAGAGATTTTGGACTCTCAGAATCGACTGTGAGAACGATTTATAAAAATCGGGAAAAAATTAAAATCTCCAGCGAAGGTTCAACACCTATAAGTGCAACAAAACTTTCTCGTTCGAGATCATCTATCTTAGAAAGAATGGAGAAATTACTGTCAGTCTGGATCGAAGATTTGAATAAGAAGAACACACCACTAAGTCAAGATCTCATATGCACAAAAGCAAAATCTTTGTATGAGATGCTGAAAACAAAAGAAGGAGAAGGGAGTGCCACTCCGACTTTTGCTGCCAGCAGAGGCTGGTTCCATCGGTTCAAGCAGCGTTCTAATCTTCACAATATCCACATAACAGGCGAGGCGGCCAGCGCGGACATTCAAGCTGCAGCTGAGTTTCCAGACAAGTTTCAAGACTTCGTTAGACGAGAGAAAATTCCTGCTTGTCTCATCTTCAATGTTGATGAGACCGCACTTTACTGGAAAAAAATGCCATCTCGAACATTCATTTCTAAGGAAGAACGTCAAGCCAGTGGTTTCAAAGCTGCGAAAGATCGACTAACACTTCTGCTGGGTGGTAATGCCACTGGTGATTTCAAACTGAAACCTTTACTAGTGTACCATTCAGAAACACCCCGTGCAATGCGAGGCACAGACAAGACAAGTCTACCAGTTGTGTGGCGATCAAACAGAAAGGCGTGGGTTACACGGGAAATTTTTCAAGAATGGTATTCTAATAGTTTTTGCCCATCAGTCAAATCATACTGTGACAGAAATGGGCTTGAACCTAAAGTTATATTACTCTTAGACAATGCCCCAGGACATCCAACCTCACTTGATACGCCCAGAGACTTAAAAGTGTACGTAAAGTTCCTTCCACCAAACACTACGTCAATATTACAACCTATGGACCAGGGAGCAATAGCAAACTTCAAAGCTTATTACCATCGCCGCACTTTTAGCCAACTAATTCATGAAACTGACGGGGAAGGAAGACAGTCTATGCGAGAGTGGTGGAAGTCATACAACATTATGAAGTCTATTCACAACATAGAAGAGGCTTGGAAGGAAGTTAAAATGAGTTGTATGAATGGGGTGTGGCGTAATCTTTGGCCAGATGTAGTGGAAGCACCTAGAAGAATTGTCCAGATGCAGAGACAAGTGCTTGAAGACATTGCTGCAATGATTGAGGGGTCTGAACTTGAAGATGTCACGGTAGAAGATCTCGTAGAACTTGTAGCAACGCACGACGATCCTATTAGCAATGAAGATCTGATCGAGTTACAGAATAATCCTATCTACGATGAGGAAGAACAAGTAGAAGAGAAAGTTTTATCTTCAGGGGAAATACAAAATGCACTTTCAAAAATTTATTCAGGTTTGGACATATTGCAGAGTATAGACAATAATGATGACCGTGTCTTGACCGTGTGTCAAACAATTAAAAACAGTGTTGGGTGTTATGAACGTATTTTACAAGAACGTAAACAAAACGTTACCCAAAAGACAATAGATGTATTTTTCCGTAAAAAATAAGAGTATGTATTGCATAAAGTGTTCTTAGAATTAAAGTGATTGATTAAAATGATTTGTATTTTTTTGTATTAAATTTTGACTATGTTTAATCATAAACCTCGATATACGCGAATTTCAGTTAACGCGATTTTTTTCGGAACGTATCCCTCGCGTAAAGCGGGGTATTACTGTATATATATATGTATATATATATATATATATATATATACATATATATATATATATATATATATATATATATATATATATATATATACATATATATATATATATATATATATATATATATATATATATATATATATATATATATATATATATATATACATATATATTTATATATATATACATATATATATATATATATATATATATATATATATATATATATATATATATATATATATATATATATTTCCTTGGAATGATTTGCTTAGGACCATTTCCCATCGAGTAAAATTAACAGCGTTTGAAGACCAACGTGAACCGCCTTTTCTGTACACGCGTCGTTCCTGTAACGTTTTCGGGATTTTCTTGCAGCATGTGTGAAAAAAATTACCCCTTAAACATCATTACAGTTGTCATTATTGATTAAGAGTTTTTATGCAATAATGGTATATTTAAACTACAATATTATTGATTTTTATTTAAAAGAATTGTTGTAGACTACATATTTGTATTTATTTTTAACATATGGTAACACTGTGTTGACAAAGTGATACATGAACGTAAATAAGTACAAATCTGTATCAGTCGCGATCGGAATCGAGTCAGGTACGGACGTGTTTCTGTGGCTTTATGGACTGTGATTGTTTGTTTAACAGTTTTATACTACTCAGTTATTAGTTTATTTTGTATGCAGTGTTTTAAAAAAGTAATTGGACTATTTTCATTATGGGTAGAAAAGGCGATCTTTCACCACGTAAAAAAGCTGAAGTGAAGGCCCTTGTCATTGCGAAAACATTTACAAACCGAGAAATATCACGAAGATTGGAGGTTTCTGAAGCTAGTGTACGACGCATAAAAAAGAAAATTGAGTCAGGGAAGGAATTAAGCCCGAAAAGAAAGAAAAGATGCGGTAGAAAACCAATTTTCACTCCACGGTCAGAGAGAGATGTTTGAAGAAAATTTGTGTAGAAAACAGATTTGCTACCACAAAGGTAATAAAATCACAACTCCAGGATGCTAGCGTAAATGCTTCTGAGCGCACTGTTCGAAGAAAATTGAAAGAATTAGATTTTAGGGCCTGTCGCCCCGCCAGGAAGCCCAAGTTAACAGCTGCAATGAAAGCAAAGCGCCTGAAGTGGGCCAAACAATGGCAATACAAAGATGTGGACTTCTGGAGATCGGTAAGATACAGCAATTTAATCAATAATTGATACATTATTACCATTTTCAGTTAAATAAAACAAATAAACATGGAAGTTTATATATTTTTCCTATTTTTGACAGGTCTGCTTCAGTGACGAAAGCACATTCGAAATTTTGCAGAATAAAGCTCAGTATGTGCGTCGTCGTCATGGAGAAAAGTTTCATCCTGATTGTGTCGTCCCGACGGTTAAACATCCCACCAAAGTGATGATTTGGTCAGTCATCAGCGGCAAGGGCACTGGACGTCTGTACGTCGTCAAAGGAATAATGAGGCAAGATCAGTACAAAGAAGTATTACAAAATCGGTTGATTTCGCAGCTCAGAGAATGGTTTCCAAATGGGGAACTATTCACTTTCATGCAAGATGGAGCTCCCTGCCACACTGCTCGGTCTGTTAAAGCTTTTTTGGCAGAAACAAATATCCCTCTGTTTGGATTGGCCGGGTAATAGCCCTGATATGAACCCCGTGGGAGCTGATGAAAAGAGAAGTGGCTAAAGATGTGATTACCAACAAAACCCAGCTCCTAGAAAAGATTATTCATGTGTGGAATCGTCATCCTCAAATGCAGGAGACAGTACAATCTTGCATTGATAGCATGCCGCGCAGAATTAAAGCTTTGATAGCGGCTAAAGGTGGCTCAACTAAATATTGACTTTTACTAACATTAATTTCACTTTTCTTTTAAAACTTAATAAACTTATACTTTTCTAAATTAATGCTGTTTTATTTTATGTCAAATAAATAGGTAATTGATTGGATAATATAAAAATAAAAAACAAATCAATTTAAAATAATAAAACGGTACAATATCACTCGGTAATTAATATTTTACATGAAATCTTGCAGTGCGTCTAATAATTTGGCCAGGGACTGTATATATATATATATATATATATATATATATATATATATATATATATATATATATATATATATATATATATATATATATATTTATATATATATATATATATATATATATATATATATATATATACATATATATATATATATATATATATATATACATATATATATATATATATATATATATATATATATATATATATATATATATATATATATATATATTTATATATATATATATATATATATATATATATATATATATATATACATTTATTTACCACATTCTACAATATTCCAATTACAGAATGAGAAAATAATATAAATATACAAAAATACTAAACCTAATTAAATTTAAATAGCTAATTAACAACATATTTTATAACTACATTTTTTTTATTTTTGTCATGCTGCAGTTGAAAATATCAAGCTGGTTCTGCATTTGATTATATTTCTCGAAAATTTGAAAAGGGGAGAAAAATTTAGTACCTTTGTTCTTGGAATCGGTAAATTAAAAGTTTGCAGACTACGTGCCGCGGGTCTAGGTACATGAAAAGGCAGACACTGCAAGATTTTGTTTGCATCAATTTTGTTTGATATTATTTTATGTAAAAATATAATTTGGGATTTGTTTATTTATATATATATATATATATATATATATATATATATATATA
The DNA here is from genome assembly GCA_019049505.1 of Pachyrhynchus sulphureomaculatus. Taxonomy (NCBI): domain Eukaryota; kingdom Metazoa; phylum Arthropoda; class Insecta; order Coleoptera; family Curculionidae; genus Pachyrhynchus; species Pachyrhynchus sulphureomaculatus. Next base: position 137,355,139 of record CM032446.1, read on the forward strand.
TATATATATATATATATATATATATATATGTAACATTTATTTTTTCCTAGATTTTAAGATCATGTTACGACACTGTTTTTCTTCCTATAAGTTATATTTTATTACATTTTTATATTTATTGCAGTGATTTGAATTTTTGAGCAGTGTAGCTTAAAACAGTGTTTTAAATTTTTGAGTAGTTTAATTTAAACTGACAGTGTGTAACGCGTGTTGCCGACTTGACTTATTTAGTTCGTATTTAATGCGTCGAGACTTGCATGCTGGGTGCATGCTGGAAAATGACCCAAGGAGAAGGGAAAGGAAAGGGAATATTTAAGCAGCCATTTCAAATTTTGAAGAGCTTTTTCCACTATGAAGCAGTAACGGCTTTGTTCCGCCAGTAGGCCGTAGTGGCTTTCTTCTCCAGCACGCCAGAGTGTTTTTTTCTCAGTAATGTAGTAATGCAGTAACGGTTTCTAGCTCTTAAGTTTAAGGCCTTTTTCTTTTCTTGAAATATCCTGCTCATCCTCAAGCATTTCGGGTCAAAAAGTATATAGTAACCCAAATGAAACCAGGATGGTAGTGGCCGAGACAATATTTTTATGAGAATCTCACCAGGAAAGGCCAAGTAACTTATGGAAAACTAACGAGGAGAAACCAATCAATAAGTCATAAGCACACCAGTCTTAATATCTCACTTCCTGTCTACAAGTGTGTGTCCAATGGCTACTCAAAACGTGTAATTCGCGGAGTTAATTTCACAAAATTAATATCGTGTTTTATAAAGCCTTTTATTAAAAACTTAATCATTCTAATTTAAGGACTCTATGCAATAGTATACACACTCGTCTAGCTTAAGGGGTTTTTATTTAGTAGATGTAATTTTAAGAGTTAAATAAAGGTAGGAATTTTTATTTTGTTAATTAATATACCTTTTTTTATTTAAATGTGTAGTGTCTCACTAAACTCCTGCTCTTTCTTTCAGGACGTAAGGGTTGTACCCAACTCAATTTTATTTCAACAACTAAATAACTCATTTTCATTTTTTGAACTAAACTTATATTCTTTTTATTCTAAAATGAATCGTGCCCAAAAACTGTACAACCAAATTTTTAACAACTGTATAGACTATTTTCAAAAGACGTACAAAAATTATCTCTTATCCATAATCTCTCCAAACAAAACGAGCTAGCTGATATCTTAATTCTGTCCTCTATTAGTATTAATATCCACTCAATCCATTTTCAAAATTAAGATATACATAAGGGGCAAATAACGGCTTCTATTTAATAAATAAAATATTTATTAAAAATAAAGACAGTTCAGACTATACAAAATAGCGTTCCAACGTTAGGCTATAAAAAAGGCCCCGCTGCCAGACGCTATAATATATATATATATATATATATATATATATATATATATATATATATATATATATATATATATATATATATATGTATATAGTATATATATATATATATATATATATATATATATATATTATATTATATATATATATATATATATATATATATATATATATAACTATATACATATATATATATATATATATATATATATATATATATATATATATATATATATATATATATATATAACCCAAAAAGGGTTTAACTTAGGGATAGCCCTTAGGATTACAGAGTGAACAAAAAGGACTTAAAGTTCTCAGTAACTGTAGTTTTATTCTAATATCGAGCTTTCGATGCCAAATCATACATCATCTTCAGGACCTAGAAGATATAGAAAAGAATTCTCATAAGCCAGAGTACCGTCTGAAGAAATATATCGTACTTTTAAAAGAAAAAAAGTAGGAAACGCTACCATAATTTTTTTAAAATTTTTGAATCCGAGTTATTAGCTAAAATAGTACTTACTAAATATTTACAGGTGGCTCTCTGTTAAATGAGAATCTGATCTATACCAAGTGCAGGAAAGGAAGTGTTGACACAGGATTGTTAAACAATAAATAATGCAGAATTTATTCTTATACATAAAACTTCACACAATCGGTCACAACTTTATTTATTAAATTGTTAGAATATCAGCCATCAGAGATTTTAATAATTTGTAAGTATGATACTTACAAATTATTAAAATATTAAAAATTATTATAAAATAAAAATTAAAATTAGCGGCGACAACGTGTGTCAGCCATTCTGAAATCTTTCTAGAAATTTTTAATAAGTATGAATATTAATCGTGTCAGAACCTGGACCTGCGTAGTGATGAAAGATATTTTTAAAAAGCCGACTTAAGAACGTTAATTCGGATGGAAAATAAAACAGCGAATATCAATAGTTTATGAAGCATCAAAATTCAAAGAAACTCTGATGTAAGCATCATTGGTTCTTATTTTTGTTCTTGGGACAATAAATATGTGTATATGGAGCTTAAGCCTTCGACATTTTTTTTTTGTTAAGACTATTGTGGCACTTCTTTATACAGCACATTTCCAGAAAATTCCGTCTGGACATGTTACTTTCAGTGTCCTAAGTAAAGGTCTCGTTGTAATGGACTTTATGGTCATATTTGTTCACCTGTTGGCTCAGACTGGTCGAAACCGGTTCGTGCTCACAATAGCTTTTTTGTAAGGCGATTCTTTTAGATAATTTTTGTGATGTCCGGCCAATGTAGACTGACCCACATTAACATTTAATTCCATATACTACATTTAATTTTTGCCAAATATCAGTTTTATCTTTTTTATATGAGTAGTAACAACCCAGCCTCTTTGAGTTGTACTGAGCTATTTTAACGTTTGTGCCTCTGAAAAGTGGAATAATTGATTGGGAAAGACGCTCTGTGTGCCATCCAAATTGTATTTCAGTTGATATTACATTATTTGAAATATTTTTTTGTCTAGGTCTATTTGTTTGCAATTAGGATGCTAATAATTTCAAATTTTATTTTTTTAAATGTAGGGTGCAGATTCTGTCAACTCAACCCTAAGGAACAGAATTGACATATAAATACACATAAAAGCACAAACCGGATTCGACCAGTCTGAGCCAACATGTGAACAAATATGACCATAAAATCCATTACTACGAGACCTTCATTTTGGACACTGAAAGTAACATATTCTGATGGAATTTTCTGGAAATGTGTTATATAAAGAACTGCCACTATAGTCTTAACCATAAAAAAGACATCGAAAGCTTAAGCTCCATTCCATATTTATTGTCCCAAGAACATACTAATATATATATATATATATATATATATATATATATATATATATATATATATATATATATATATATATATATATATATATATATATATATATATATATATATATATATATATATATATATATATATATATATTATATATATATATATATATATATATATATATATGCATATATATATATATATATATATATATATATGTATATATATATATATATATATATATATATATATATATATATATATATATATGCATATATATATATATATATATATATGTATATATATATATATATATATATATATATATATATATATATATATTATATATATATATATATATATATATATATATATGTATATGTATATGTATATAGCGTTACCCACATTGCTTCTGCTGTCGTCTAAAAATAATATTAAATTTTTGAATTTATATATATATATATATATATATATATACATATATATATATATATATATATATATATATATATATATATATATATATATATATTAGTATGTTCTTGGGACAATAAATATGGAATGGAGCTTAAGCTTTCGATGTCTTTTTTATGGTTAAGACTATAGTGGCAGTTCTTTATATAACACATTTCCAGAAAATTCCATCAGAATATGTTACTTTCAGTGTCCAAAATGAAGGTCTCGTAGTAATGGATTTTATGGTCATATTTGTTCACATATATATATATATATATAATATATATATATATATATATATATATATATATATATATATATGTATATGTATATGTATATAGCGTTACCCACATTGCTTCTGCTGTCGTCTAAAAATAATATTAAATTTTTGAATTTTTCCTGTTCAACAATTAAAGAAAGAATTTCTTTAATTGTTTAAATTCATAATATTAAAAAATCCGGGAAACAATAATTGTATAATAAGTAATGATAAAAAGTTCATTTACTGTCTTTAATATTACCTTTTTATTTGATTAAATATGATATTCTGAAGTAAAACTTACAGGCATTGGTAATAGATTTACACTAATATGTTTGTTTTATACTGCCCAGGGTTTCTTTGTTTTTCAAATAATTTCGAAACTTCGTATAGCTTGACCTTATATAAATATTCTAAACTAATAAAATGTTTTCTTCATTCATATTATTAAAGAACTTACAACCACTCAAAACACTTCAAGCTGAAAAGTATGCGCCCTAATCTCAACTCTAAAATCAATTGAATAGTGTTTGGTAGTAAGTTGTGCACGAATTTAAGATGAAAGGACCATATCTCTCGATCTCTTGCTCTTTCATTTATCATGATGCCTCTTGTGAAACGATTTATCTAAGCTCTATTACGACCTATTTACACATCGGCTGTCCGAACAGATTAGTTTTGTTAACAAAAATGATCCCTTTTTAATCCACTAGATCGGAAACATAATGGTTAGTACTTTTCTTGAGTTCTTTTTAATTTGACCCATATTGTTACTTTCGCAGCGGCCCTGATAAATACAATAACAGTTTAGAATGAACTGGTATGGTAAATTGAATGGACGACTGATTTTAAAAATTTACAGTACATTAGTTTGTATTTAATCATTTTTATCTGATATATTTTTGGTGGTATTGAAAACTTTTGTTGTGGTATAACCTGTAACGTCTTAATCGTAAAATAACATTTCGTTCATATTTCTATCCTAAATTTTTGATATTGCACTTAAAAGTTCAATCTCTTAAGTTAGACTATAAAGTACAATTTTTAAGATTTTGTCTTTAAATGCCTAGAAGACATAAGACTCGAAAAATTTTGAAGCTTATGAAAAGCTATTGGATATTTCTTCCAGTAAATATGGAAAGACTGTAGCCAAATAGTCATTGATGTCAGCCTTTACCTATTTGATTGATTTTATTTCTAAAAGTACCTCCTACATCTTTATACAAGTATTAGTTTAAAAATATTTTTAACTTTTTATAAAACAAATGTGCCCGCAAAAATGTTATATCCATATGTTTATTGTTGATTTGTAAAAATTATCTCATCAAAAACATAAAATGTAAAAAAATCTCGCAACGCAGTCCTTCCACCATAAAATGTTGTAAGATCTTATGTAAAACCAAGTCAGTTATTTTAGTTAGTATCTATGGAAGCACCTGTTCAACAACTCTGTCATAAATTGTTATCTAATTAGATACCTACCATCATTTATAGTGACCGTATCAATATTAGACATCTTTACTTCTATAATAAATATAATGACTTGGCAATCGCACGGCAACATAATCACATAAGAATAATCTACTATTTCGATTGCTAAGTAAGTCTAAACAGTGCACTTAAGAATAAAGTATAATCACATAAGAATAATCTACTATTTAAAATACTCTTCTAGCCCTGGTGTCATGGAAGTAACATCTTCATACTTTTTTATAATTAAAATATACTTAAAGTATTTCACTTAACAATTTTTTAATTATACGAAGTAGGTAAGTATTATTAAACGAATATATTTGATAAATGAAAAATAATATTAAATATAATACATTAATTAATAAATAATACAAATTATTCATAATTATGGATTTTTTAGTGATTATTTAACTTTATATGACGTATTATTTACCAGGGCCCACGGTTGACCTTGCATCATGCTATGTATGGATGAGCGCTGCGCGCTCTCCGCGCTATATCTCAAAAACGGTTAAGCGTATAAAAAATTTTTTTAGAACAAAATGTGTAGAGAATTTTATGCTCTACAATTTTCATGATAGATGCAAATACCATTGAAACCATAGGAAGCGAGATCTTTGCAAAAAACCGATTTTTGTGACCTTTGACCTTGAATATCTTAAGACGCGGACACGAGATTTTATGAGACTTTTGAGAAAAATTTTAGAATGCCAAAATAAAGATTTATATGTACAAGTTTACAGCTTATTATCTCTCATTCCGAGGTTGGTCCTCTTTTTTGGCTTAAGTGACTGTACAATTTAGAAAACGGGACTGAAATTTCAGGATGTTTCAGTTTTTCCTTCCTAACACAAACACTAACTAAATTCAAAATTTGAAGTTTGTGTGTCTGCTAGAAGTACCTTAGAATTTTGATGATCGGTGTGTGTCTCAGTGACAAAATTAAAGAATTTCGACTGGCGATAGTTCGTAAACCATAAGGTATAAATGGTAGGTAATTTAGGAATATAGCTAGTATAGTATGTCCTCTTGAGCACTGAAAATTCAGGCTTCTAGCCTTATCCACAATGAAGTTACAGGGGGGACGAAAGTGCCGTGAGTGGCTTCGAGAAAAGGATGGTACGGCTGTGCTTTCTGCTCGACTTGGCGGGGGCACTGCCGTGCCCCCAGATTAATAATATTATTGTACACATTTTTACATGTAGCTGATGATGACTTGATTTGCTAAAATAAACTTTAAATTTTCTTATGGAGACAGCACATATCCTGCTGGTAAATCCCTAAATACGTACAGGGAAATAGCGATTCAAGTTGGTCTTGACTCGCTACACAAGTTATACCCAGTAGAAAACACACTCCTGGGTATTTCATTTCAAAGGATTGAGGTTCTCCATATAAAGAAAGAAGATTAAAGAAGAGGGTACGAAGCGTGACAAGCTGAGACTCATCCCTAGCATGCATTGCTGCGGAGGAAATCAAGGGAGCTTCCCATGAAAATATTTGTAAAGGAGATTTAACTCACAAACTTTTCTGGATGTTCCAAGGAATAAAGGCGCTGCTGACTTGTGGATTTGTAGTCAGGCGAATTTTTTGGGTAGAATATAGTAAATGCAGAATATGTTTGGAAGAAAAACTCAAACGTAAGAGCAGTATTCCGTCGATGCTCGAATTTAGACTTTAAAATAATATTTCGATTTTTTTAAAAGTTATGCCCGCAACATGATTATGCCAATATATATTTGCTTCCAAGTTAATGCCTAGCAAGTTGATTGCTAGTAGAAGAGTCTTGTAAAATTTTGTTTCGTTACTCTCGCCCCACGACAGTCTCCTCCAGGTCCTTATTAAACTGCAAAACTTCTATTTCATGCAGAAATTTGCATCAGCAACAGATATTTGAGTCTTCAAGGTAAATGCAGATACAATGTCAGAGAAAACTGACCAACCATAAACGAGCAAAGCTAGCCAAAAATACATTTGTGCGGTGAAAATATTCCACAGTTTTCCATTACGCTATTCCAAATATATATGATATAAGTTAAGAGATCTCCTGTTGATCGATAATAATACTGAATCTTTCGAGCTACTTTAAAAATCGAACATATTTTCCATAACCTTGTATTTTACTTAGAGCAATGTTGCTAATCGGTAGTTTGACATAGTCTTTTTATTGAAAAGCCTGCAAAAAAAAAACTGGCATTAATTCGCTAATACATTTTTTCAGTACGATGACAGGTATCTCTATAGTAGTAAAATGTGATTTAGAAAAACCAAAAGTTACAAATCACATTTTCACAAATTTCTAGAACAATAATTACGGAAATTAAACACAATACGGATCTTTTAGAATACTCTACTCACACATCACAAGAAATTAACACTATCAAATTACAGAATATTCTTCTTACAAATGAGGCGCAATAAATAGATTTTTACAGATTTATTGAACAATCTCTGTAGAAACCGGCTAGAACACACAATTCACAATTCGCAAATTCGAGAGTATTCGATTAAGAAATTAAGCGAAATTAATGTATTTTTACAAGTTTCCAGAACGTTATATATAGAAATCAATTTAAATGAATGAAGAAAAACACAATTTTTACAAAATTCTAGAACATACTATTAGTACATCTGACAAAATATTTAATTTTTATAAAGCTCTAGATGAAGAACAGCCGAAATAAAGACATATTTTACAAAAAATAGAACATTCCATCTGGAAATTGGTCGAAATGCAACATTTTGATATAGATCTAGAAGTTTCTACTTATATTATTATTTTAGGGGGTATTTTATATGCGATGACATTAATTTATTTCCACAAATTAAAACTGTTATTTAAAAACTAGGAGATATGATGTACAAAACTAAACGATCTGAAAAGATAATTCCTAAAATGAACGTTATAGAACATTCCCCCAAGAAATTTACTGCCTTTTGTTAGCTAGGTTATGGTCTTAATATAGGAGAATTATGTAATTCGTACCAAGACAGAAATATCATTACATAGTTAGAAAAAATTAACGTTATTGTTTCATAAAAATTACAAAGTTTGTAGATAAATAGAAAATTACTGGTTATAGTCTGTTTCTTCTGTCGGCGTTGGTGCAACAGCTCTTCTGAACTTAATATCTCCTCTACACCAGACTATTTAACCAACTATTTACATATATATATATGGACTAGAGCGTAAGCTAGTAAGTTTGGTAAAACAGTAGCGGCAAAAAAATCTGTAAACTTATACCAAAGTGCAAAGAATCTGTTAGATAAGGTGACTGGAGGATAAAATAACTGATAGTATAACTCAGGGCTGTGAAGGTCATGCATAGTTCGAGCCAATTTCGGAGGTAACGCCTCCCGCTGCCCCCACCACTGCTGCTGCCGCCGATCGCGCGGTCTCAGGAGCGGCTATGAGAGACATAGGAGGAGCGCATTGTGTTTGGTAAGCGGCCGAGCCGCGATCGGCGGCTCGGCCGCTTAACGTCTAGCAGTGGTGGGGGCAGCGGGAGGCGTTACCTCCGAAATTGGCTCGAACTGTGCATGACCTTGACAGCCCTGGTATAACTAGTAAAAAAAAAACTGATGGAGAAAAATCTTGGCACAGAAATTAAGAAAACAAGCTGACAAACAAACAAATAATTTTACCTGATCAACTTTGAAGCATGTGGCAACTAGAAAGAACGCGGTACTGCAAATGGCGTCGTTCCGCCTCCTGTAAAAAAGACATGGTCTCTTTTATTTTAATTTCAGGCCGAGTTAAAAAGGAACACGTGGAAAGGAAAATACAGCAACTTACACAATCGTGAGTTTTCTACCCAAAATTTTAGAAGAAAAAGATTGGTTTTAGGGCGTGACCTCTAAAAAAAGCACGTGGAGAGAATCATCATTATCGCTGCGACACTTCTATACTATATACACACACACACACACACACATACACACACACGCACACATGCACGCACCCGCACACGCACACGCACACCCACACACACACACACACACACGCACACACACGCACACACACACGCACACACACACGCACACACACGCACACACACGCACACACACGCGCACACGCGTGCACACGCGCACACGCGTGCCCACGCGCACAAGCTCACACGCGCCTACGGCCCGCACGCCCGCACACACCCACACACACACGCACACACATACACACACACGCACACACACACACGCACACATATACCAGGTGTACAAGCATGAAATGCAGATTTCAGATAACAAATGGTGCACCAATGCAGTTTGTGCTATAAAGATTTGACACTTCGCCATTTTGTTGTGTCATCAACAAGTATCAGATGCTCACGAGTGAAAAATTGGAAAAATGTGTGCATAGTGTTATGTTCAATATGTGGAAATTTATACCGAACAAAGAGCATTCGCCGACAGCATTAATTTTTTGTTTTCATTTGAAGAAAACTGCTGTTGAATCATACCGATTACTTCGAGAAGCTTATGGTGAACATGCTCCCTCGCAAGATACGTGTGAACGATGGTTTCGGCGTTTCAAAAGTGGTGACTTCGATGTTGCAGACAAGGAACGTGGAAAACCACCAAAAAATACGAAGATGTGGAATTGCAAGCATTGTTGGACAAAGATGATTCGCAAACACAAAAACAACTGTTTCCAATCGGCTACGAGAGATGGGAAAGATTCAGAAGACCGGTAGATGGTACCACATGAGTTGAACGACAGGCAAATGGAAAAGCACAAAAACACGTGTGACATTTTGCTCGCTCGATACAAAAGGAAGTCGTTTTTGCATCGTATAGTTACAGGGAATGAAAAGTTAATTTATTTTGAGAATCCCAAGCGCAAAAAATCATAGGTAAACCCAGGCGCACTATCCACATCGACCTCAAGACCGAATCGCTTTGGTAGAAAGACGATGCTCTGGGTTTGGTGGAACCAGAGGGGCGTGGTCTCTTATGAGCTGTTAAAAACCTGGGGAAACGGTTAATACTAAACGTTACCAACAACAATTGATCCATTTGAACCGTTCGCTGCTTGAAAAAAGGCCAGAATACCGAAAGAGGCAACACGAAGTCATTTTTCTTCATGACAATGCTCCATCACATACGGCAAAACCAGTTCGCGACACGTTGGAAGCACTCAGCTGGGAAGTTCTACCCCATGCGGCTTACTCACCAGACTTGCCTCCTTCTGATTATCACTTGTTTGCATCGATGGGTCACGCACTTGCTGAGCAGCGCATTGGTTCGTACGAAGATGTGAAAAAATGGCTCGATGAATAGTTCGTAGCAAAAGAGGAAGATTTTTACTGGCGTGGTATTTTACAAATTGCTCGAAAGATGGGAAAAATGTATAACAAGCGATGGAACATACTTTGAATAAAGGACTTTTTATCATTCCTCCGAATTTAACATGTTTTTTTAGAAAAAAAAATCCGCATTTCATACTTGTACACCTGGTATATATATATATATATATATATATATATATATATATATATATATATATAATATATATATATATATATATATATATATATTGAATGATCTACATTCAAAGGAAAACAAAGGAAAGAACTTCAATGGAATCCAACTTCTTGACTTTCTAGGTCACCTAAATTCCACTTATCACTAAAACTGAAGATGAACATTTGGAATATAAGATATCCAGGAAACTAACACACACAAGTGGAGATCTGAGTGCTGAATTCCATCACTACCCCTCAAAATTGCAGACCGTAAATATCACGTTAGTTTCCAGGTCAACCCGACTCACAAACAACTCCGAGAAATCAAAACAGCTAGAAAAGATCACTGTTGCTCTAAAACAGAATGGATACAAACATCACACAATAAACAGGGTAATAAATAAACAAGAAAATTCATGAAGAAAACCAAATGAAGACTCGGACAACAGACCAAAAGCCATTCTACAATATTGTATACAAACTTCTTCGGACAATAAGATCTATTATAAAAAATCTCAAAAGATAAAATTCAACTGGACAACCCAAGGTGTATACAGCTTATCATGTGGAACTTGCAGTAAAGCATATGTTGCACATAAGGATATTTTACTGTTTTAGGCAGCCATAAATCGATTTTCTAAAACTTGTTCCAGGTAGAAAAAATTTGCTACCTAACAATGTTAAATAGTAGTATTTGTTTCTTTTCTGTGCATTCGTTAGAGAATAGTTATTTAAAAAAGTGATTTTTTTTTTTGGGAGTTTATCTTGAAGAAAATCGTGATGGATTTGAATATTACAGATAAGAGTGCATACATATTGATCATTTTTATGTATTTTTAAAAAAATAATTAGTAATATTTTGAAGATAAAAAATGTTACTCAAGATTATTGAACGAAACCAGTTTTTTCGGTATTTAAAAAAGTTATTTTTTGTACTTCAGGTTAGTTCAGGGTGCGTTCCAGTGATTTTATTGGTTTTAACAGAAAAAGGAGTATTTGCACTAATCAATGTATCAATACTCACAGTAGACTCTATGCAATAGTATGCACTCTCATAGTGTACAAGGTTATTTATTTAGTAGATGTAATTTTAAGAGTGTAATAAAGGTAGGAATTTTTATTTTGTTAATATATATACTCTTCTTTATTTAAGTGTAGTGTTTCACTACGCCCCTGCTCATTCTTTCAGGATGCAACGGTTGTACATAAATTAATTTTATTTCAACAACTAAATAACTCTTCTAACTTCTTTTTATTCTAAATTGAATGGTGCGCAAACAGTACACCTAAGTTTTAAACAACTATAGACACTATTTTCAAAAGACTTACAAACATGTTCTCTACTAGTAAAAAAAAAACGAGCTAGCTGATATCTTAATTCTGCCCTTTATTAGTATTAATATCCACTTAATCCATCCACAAAATTAAGATATACGTAAGGGGCAAATAACGGCTTCTATTTAATAAATAAAATATTTATTAAAAATAAAGAAAGTTGAGGCTACAATATATATATATATATATATATATATATATATATATATATATATATATATATATATATATATATATATATATATATATATGTATATGTATATGTATATGTATATGTATATGTATATGTATATATATATATATATATATATATATATATATATATATATATATATATATATATATATATATATATATATATATATATATTATATATTGGATACAATGTATTTATGGATACGTTTTTTTCCAGTCTCCGAAACACTTGTTGAATTCGATTTCTGGAATACCTTCTTCGACTCGATTCAATCGACTCAAAACGATGTCCTCGAAGCGGTTTCTTGAGTTTAGGGAATAGCTAGAAGTTCGATGGAGCTAAATCAGGCGAATAGGGCGATTGCGGAATGATATGAGTTGAATTTTTGATAAAAAAGTCGCGAAAAACCAATGCTGTGTGAGAAGGCGCATTATCGTGATGAAAAAACCAAGAGTTATCAGCCCATAATTCTGGCCTCTTGAGGTGAATAGCTTTACGCAAACGACGCATAACACTCAAACAATATTCCTTGTTGACAGTTTGGCCCGGCGGAAGGAATTCATAATGAACAACACCACGATAATCAAAAAAACTGTTAACATCACCTTGATTTGCGACTTGCTTTGACGTGGTTTCCTCTAGCACTCGACGATTTTTGAGCACCAAATCCTTGATTTGCTTGACGTGGTTCTCATCGGTAGATGTTGAAGGACGACCAGGACGTTCATCGTCCTCCACACGTTCTCTGCCTTCTTTAAACAATTTAGACCAATCAAAAACACTTGCTCTAGATAGAGCATCATCACCAAATGACTTTTTTTATCATTTCGAAGATTTGGGAAACCGAAAAACCATTTTTAAAACAAAAAATTTAATGCAACTTCTTTGCCGAATTTTTTCACTCATGTTAAAAATCGAAAAAAACGCACTTTCGAATTTGACACAGATGGCAGTTAAGGTCCTACCAACCTAACGAAAAAAAAATGAATCCGATTTGGAAATAACCGGGCGATTTAAATTTAAAAGTCTTACTATTTTTTAATCACAGTAGTATATATATATATATATATATATATATATATATATATATATATATATATATATATATATATATATGTATATATGTATATAAATATACATATATATATATATATATATATATATATATATATATATATATATATATATATATATATATATATATATATACATATATATATATATATATATATATAAAGGGTGTTTTTTATAGAGGTATAAAACTTTAAGTTGGCAACACTTTTTTAATTGGCTGCCATTTTGTCAGCTGTCAAGTGATTTATGTTTAGTTTGGTTTGGCATTTCAACATGAATAGACTGACGCCTGAACAACGCTTCCAAATTTTGCAAATTTATTTTGAAAATCATGGTTCTGTTCGAAATACGTATCGCGCACTACGTCCATTTTACGGTCAACATAATCGTCCATCAGAGCAATTAATTCGATTAACTATGGAACGTTTTCGCACCACGTTTACTCTAAATGATAATACGCATCCACAGAGACGTCGTACAGTGCGTACAGAAGAAGTCATTGCTGCTGTAGAGCGTAGGGTAGAGGAAGACCCGAATCAATCTATCTGCCATCGTGCACAGGAATTGGATATGTGTCCATCCACTTTATGAAAGATTTTGCGGAAAGATCTTGGTATGCGTGCTTACAAAATCCAACTCGTTCAACAATTGAAGCCACACGATCACCTAGCAAGGCGTAGATTCGGTGAATGGGCCCAAAACAAGATTGCCGTTGATC
>CM032446.1:137374290-137401790 GCA_019049505.1 Pachyrhynchus sulphureomaculatus
AGCGCAGGAAAGATTTATAGCAAGCAGAATTTGGAGGGATTAATTCTCTCGACTGGTATTGTTAATCCCGTCAAATTTTGCGCTCTTTTGTTTACAATGTTGTAAAATGCTGTTTCTCTTAAGTACAAACGGCCATATGGCCTTATTAGGAATATTATCTGGTTATCTTGTAGGTTTTATAAAGAATATTTTCAACTACTTGTACCAGTAAAAATAACAATATGTTTTCTTGTTTCGTAAACACTCGTCATAACTACATGTAACAATTCCTGATAAAATGCGTATAAAATTATAAACTGAATAAGTGCGAGTATATAGTAATTCTTCCTACATAAAACTTAGTTATTCACAAGAGAAAATATAGTCATGAAAAAGAGTTCGTGACATGTTCTACAAGAATTGGGACTATTGAAACAAAAACCTGTTAGAAACCTCTTAAAATATATTGTCAATAAGGTTTGATACACAATTCTATTTAAAGAGCCTTGCCAAACTTAATGCTTTATTTGAAATATTGATGCTACGTACTATAACAACTTATTTGCGATTGTAGTTGTATTGCTCGAGACTATTGACGATAATTGCCGAAACAAAGAAATAAAATTATTAACCGATATTTTTAGGTATTTATAGATGAACTGGTAAATACTTATTCAAGATTTTCTTATTAATAACAATAGAAATTAAAAATGCTACCTCCTAGAAATTCAAAGCTGACTGTTATTCAATTAGAGAAGTTGAAAAAAAAACTGACTTGCTTTTGTTAATTCAATTAACTTATTTCAAGTTCACTCTTTAAAGCATAATTGTATTTTGTTTTTCAACATTTAAGATTATAGTAATTGGTGATTAGTGGGTACTTTATTTAACTTACGTTAATTAAATTGCTTTCTTAGTAATTGAATGACCACAATAATTAAATTACTTTCAGAATAATTGAATTACTTTCACAGTAATTGAATTACTAGAACTGTAATTTAACTACCTCCATTGTAATTTATTTATTATCAGAGTAATCGAATTATTCTGACAGTAATAGTAGTGCAATTACCAAAGCTGCAATTGAACTGGTTTATAGCAACGAAATTACTCTTAGCAGCGAAATTGCAACAAAATTAATTTTATTACATTTCAAATTATTTTTCTTATTTTATCAAAATTTACTAAAAACAATAATTGTAGCATTTTTAATTTTTACTGTTTCAAAATATAGACTGCAAGCAATTGAAAAATATTAGAAAATTGTTATATAAAAAATTAAAATTAAAAATCCCCCCCAAACATAACATAGGTACGTGGAAAGGAGAATAACAAAATCCTAACAAAATGGTACATTAAACCAATGTGATCAGATAGGTACTTGAACTACCACTCAAACCATTCAAAACCCCAAAAAATAAGTGTAATCGTGGGTTTGAGCGATCGTGCTATCACATTTACTTCTCCATAATTTAGACCTGTTGTCCCTGAAAAAGTAAAAGAGATTCTGTCACGAAACGGTTTCAAAATGAATGACACAAATCAAATAATAACTCTACAATAATACAAAAAACAATAACACAAAACCGAACTCAAACAACCAAATCCCAAAAAAAATACGTGACATTACCATATATAAAAGAGCTATCTGAAAAACTAAAACACACACTAAACAAATATGGCATAACTGTATGCCACGACTATCCTACAGAACAATCCAATTATAGAATAGGAACATTCAAATATAACAAATACAAACAGATAAGTATCTATCAAATTAGTATTTTAATAATTCTAATAACTACACTACAAGCTAAAGAAATCAAAAAAAAAGAGAGAGACCTAATCCACAGTTAAACATGACCTGCGTAAGGTTATACTCGTACTGCAACAGAGAATATCAAATATATATTTGATCCTTTCATAATTCATGCACATAACGTATAGCGGCGAGTACATCAACAAGTTTGTTCTTAGAACAGGCATGTAGAAAAGGGAATGGCTTAGGCGAGCGTGTTGAGATGGCACACGGAACCTAATACTTGAGAGGGTGCAGGGGCATTCGATTCTGTTGTTCAAGATTTTATATAAAACAAGATTGTAGCATATTCTCTACGTGGAGAAAGGCTAACAATACTGAATCTTCTCAATAGAACATCATTAGGGAAACCCAATGGTGGATAAATACCATCCAATTTAAACCAGAGGAACTTCACAAATCGTCTTTGAATTTTTTCAATGTGATTACTGTGGATCTCATATGTTGGGTACCAGATAACTGAACCATATTCCAATTTAGAACGAACCAAAGCATTGAATAAACTGATAAGGGTTTTAATGTTTGAAAGGTCTCTAGAATTCCTCATGATGAAACCCATGCACTTATAAGAAGAAGCAATGGTCTCATTTATATGGTCCACAAAACTGAATTTAGCATCAAACATTACACCAAGATCTTTGAAACGATAACATTTTTCAAGAACATTATGGTTTAAATTATATAAAAAATTTACTAGTAATTTCTTTCAAGTGAATGACATAGAAAAACATTTCTTTGTATTCAAATAAAAGTTATTACGAATACACCAACGATTTAAAGTATTTAGATCATCCTGAAGAGTTACACAATCATGGAGAGAGTCTATGCCTCGGTATATTTTTAGATCGTCAGCATAAAGCAAAGAGGACGAGTTAAAAAACACTGGTGATGTCATTTATAAATATGTTAAATAATAACGGTCCTAGGATAGACCCTTAAGGAACACCAGCGGTAGCATTAATAATGACCGACTCAAAACCACGATAATTTACTATCTGTCGACGACCAATTAAATAAGATTTTAGCAGATTTAATAAATTGCCATTAACTCCACAGTTTGAGAGTTTTTCAAGTAGAATACCATGGTCAAGCCTGTCAGAGAAGTCTGTATAAACTATGTCGACTTGTCCTCCATTGTCCATACTTTCCGAAATAAATTGAGTAATTGTAACTAAATTGGTAATGGTTGAACGCCCTGAAAAGAATCCATGTTGGCTTACAGTTATGAAAAGTTTAACATGATTAAATATAATGTCATACAGCACAATTTTGAAAACCTTTGAAAAGTTGTTCAATATTACCACAGATCTCTAATTTTCAATGAGGCTCTTATCACCCTTTTTGAATACGGAACATATTTTAGACTTCTTCCAGATTTGTGGAAAGGACGATGATTTTAAACACAGATTGAAAAGAAACGTGAAAGGCTTGGACAACACAGCTGCGCAATCCCGAATAAAAAAAGCTGGTAGACCATCGGTTCCAGCTGTCGATTTAGGTTTAAGTTTCTTTAAGGCTCTGATCACGTCCCTTTCCTCTACGGTGTTAACAATTAGAGATGAGAGAGAGAGATGTGAGAAGTTACGGCTGAGGAGCCGTAAGCAATTCGTTTTCAAAATACATGTTGATGGGAATACTAGTTGTCCTCCTTTTCTCGTTTGGAAAAGACCAAAATTTATTTGGGTTGATAGAGAAGTCCCTTTCCGCCTCAGTAACATAATTTCTTTAAGCAACCGAAACCTAGATCTTGATCCCTCTACGAAGACGTTTAAATTCGACTAGGTCACAAACATTTCTAGTACGTCTATACCTTTTCCAGGCTTGATTCTTTTCTTTTTGATATTGCGTATTATCGAATTATCGTACCATTTAGGATATTTAAGGGGCTTAGGGCGAATAATAGGAACATTGTTGAAGATAACTGAATTCAGAACAACATAGAATTGGTCGCAAGCGTCATCATTATTACTGAGGGACAGCAAAAATGAAAAATCGGTTTGTACAATGTCGCTGTAAAGGGATGGGTAATTCGCCCTTCGAAAGTTATACCTTTGAGTCTGAAGAAGGGGAAATTTATCATGAATATGCTCAACCAGAATTGACATCTGTAAGGCAGGGTGTTGAAGATCCACTGGTATCAAAGGATGATCAGCACGATATACATTAAGTGGAGTTCTACTAAATACAAGATCTAACAGACGATTATTTTCGTTATAATTACGATTAAATTGATTTAAAGATAAAAACTCACATAATTCAAGTAAAGAAGAAATTTGGTTATCTCTATAAAAGGCATCCATAACATAATTTGCATAAGTAGGAAAATTGAAATCCCCCAATACTAGCAATTCGTCTTCATTAGTAAAATGATCAGAGTCCAGGATTTCTTCAAATAGAGTGTCATAGGCAACAGTATTACTGTTAGGTGGGACATAAATCAGAAGAATGCAAACATGATGGGACAATTCCAATCTTATGGTGATCATACCAAGATTAGGAAGCGAAGAATGAAAATCAATTTTAGTTGCGTTAAAGGTCTTGCTCAAAGCAAGCAGTACACCACCACCCCTAGTAGTATTCGTTAAAGCAAAATTACGATCAGCCCTAAAGATATTGTATTGACTACTAAACAACTAGCCAAGTTTCAGTGAGTGTTATAAGATCATAGGAACAAAGATAGGAAGCATTAAGAAGATCATGTGTTTTAGTTTTCAAACCACGTACATTCTGATAATAAATAGAAAATTCTTTAAGTTTGCGCCCCAGTGTTCTCGACCCCAAGCCGTCACTTGATTGCTATAATTTAGATGCAAGAGATGTTTTAAAAGCATACAACTTAGTTTTATAAATAGGACATTTAACTGCATTCCACGCTGCATGGTTAATATCTGTTTCAACTTTTGCATTAACACAGTTAATGCATTTAAAATGATCAGATTTACATTTAGAAATACTGTGATCTAGATAACAATTAGGTCAATATTCAACCGTGAATTTAAAATTTTTTTGAAAAATGATTTAAACCATTACATTTATAACAGAATTTTAAAGCATCATAAATAATACATGAGTCATAATCCACAAGCAACCGACCACTATTTAGAATTTTACAATATAAAAAGGAATCAACAGACAAGATTGCTCGATAAACATCGCTCCGCTTTCTAGTAGGCCATACTTTTAATACTTCACTAGAAACATCAAAAACGTTATTTTGTAGTTTAAGTTTGGCAAGCAATTCCTCAGGGCTCATCTCGCCAGTACCAACCAGCTTTAATCTCGGATTTGAACTCCTCACCTCCCTAATCTCATATTCATCAGCTAGAGCAATATTTGCAAGATTTTTAAATTTTTCAGCATCGTTTGCACCATCACACTCAATCAAAATACCTCCATCACTAATGTGATTTTTTCTACATTCGAATATTTACATCGATAAAGTCAATGTTTTGTCTAACCTTAGATTTGGTTGCACTGTTTGATTGACCAGCCGCCTTGGGCCTAATAGAACGCTTAATAGCGCCAGCATAGCTTTTACCTTTAGAACGACACTCTAAAGTAGACACGGCAGAAAGAGATTTTTCCACCTTCTCAATTAAGTTAGATTTAACATCAGAAAACACTTGAAGAACATCAGTGACTAACGTGTCCATTTTGTTATTAATTCTATCCATAAGTATAGTTGCAAAATTATCTTTCTGCTTCGTGCAGTCAGGACAGTACCAAGATAAACCGGGCGTTTTTATATGCCTTAAGATGTCAGTCGGAACACCAACACATCCGGCGTGATAAGAATTTTGGCAAAAACCACGACAAAAAATACCGGGCTTGATACGGCTAATAGCCGTTTCACAATAGTTACATATGTTAGCCATGTTGGTCCAATTAAATCACTAAATAGATATTTGCATTATAAAATTTTAAAGTTCTTAAGACACAGTAGTAAAATGTATGGGCTTTAAAAGTTTTAACTGGACACTATTAATATATAATTATAACAAGTTGAATTCCCTGCTCACGAAACTGAAAAATAAAACACCCAAAATAAAAAGACTCTAACCTAAGATACTCCATCCCATGGGGAAATCGCTCAAAAAAGTATATAGGTATGACTAGCCAACTGTTAAAAGATAGATTAAACGACCACAAATACACAAAAAAATGCCACAACTGCACTTAACAAACACGAAAACGAAACAAACTACACTTTTAATTACAAAGAAACTAAAATCTTAAACAAAAAACCATAATTACCACAAATTAGTAATTAAGGAAATGATATAAATAAGAAAGGAAGAAAATGCAGTGAACTACAGAACTGATATTAAGGACCTAAGTTTAATTTATAACATCTTACTTATTAGTTATCAATTACTTAAAATCAATAAAAAAAAAAATAAAAACATATTTAAAAAAAAAACAACAAAAATAAAATCATACAAAAAATAGTTGGCCTAAACTAAAATGTATAAATCTAGTTCACTTATATTCGAGGTACAAATGATATAAAATATATTAATAATAAGTTAATGTTGCTTCTTTTTAATTTTAAACCAATTGTTCTTGTAAAAAAAAAATTGAGTGTATACGAGGCTGGTTTGAAAAGTCCGTGCAAAAATAAAAACTACTTATGTGTTTGGGGTAAACCTTTTTTATTTTTCGACATAGTCTCCTTTTAGGCTTATACACTTCGTCCAACGATGTTCTAGTTTGTTGATCCCTTCCGAATAATAGGATTTGTCCAAGTCTGCAAAATATCCATTAGTGTCTGCAATCACCTCCTCGTTTGAATAAAATCTTTGTCCCGCCAGCCATTTCTTCAAATTGGGGAAGCCAAGTCTGGAGAATAGAGGGGATGTGAAACGAGTTGGAATCCTATTTCCATTAATTTTGCGACCACAACTGCTGAGGTGTGTGCTGGTGCGTTGTCGTGATGGAAAAGGACTTTCTTGTGGGCCAATCGCGGGCGTTTTTCTTGCAGCTCGGTTTTCAAACGGTCCAATAACGATGAATAATACTCACCTGTAATAGTTTTACCCTTTTCCAGATAGTCGATGAGGATTATCCCTTGCGAATCCCAAAAGACAGTCGCCATAACGTTTTTCCGGCCGAAGGAACGGTCTTGGCCTTTTTTGGTGCAGATTCCCCCTTGGTAACCCATTGTTTAGATTGTTGTTTGGTCTCAGGAGTATAGTAATGTATCCATGTTTCATCCACAGTGACGAAACGACGCTTAAAGTCCTCCGGATTCTTCTGGAACAGCTGCAAACCATCCTTGCAACACTTCACACGATTCCGTTTTTGGTCAAGCGTGAGCAATCGCGGCACCCATCTTGCGGATAGCTTTCTCATGTCCAAATGTTTATGCAAAATATTATGTACCCGTTCAGTCGAGATGCCCACAGCACTAGCAAGCTCACGCACCTTAACTCTTCTGTCATCCATCACCATATCATGGATTTGATCAATGATTTCTGGAGTCGTAACCTCCACAGGCCGTCCAGAACGTTCAGCGTCACTTGTGCCCATATGGCCAGTCCGAAAATTTTGAAACCACTTATAAATTGTTCTAATCGAAGGTGCAGAGTCACCATAATGTTTATCAAGCTTCTCTTTAGTCTCCTGAGGCGTTTTGCCTTTCATAAAGTAATGTTTAATCACCACACGAAATTCTTTTTCGTCCATTTCTTGAAAATCACTCGACTTCCTTGATTCACACGAATGCCAAACACAAAGAAATAGACCAATATGGCTGAAACTTGGTGTGCGTTCATTCAAGAGATGCTACTAACTAAACATGATCTCGATACGCGCCGGTGGTGCCATCTCTCGGACTTTGCACGGACTTTTCAAACCAGCCTCGTATGTATACTTGTGACCTAAATTATTGTTATATATTTTTAAATTGAAACTGTGATTGCATATATAATTTTAATTCCAGAAATGGAAAAATACATCAATTTCAATATTTTTTATAATAAGTAAAAATTTTAACATATGTAATCTGCTAAAATTTAATTTCCTTCCTTCTAAAGGAGCCAGTATAATAAATAATTTATGGAGGTAGGTTTTTTCTTCTGAAAGCTACAAAAGATCCTTTATCTTATGTCGAACGCCGAAAAGAAATTATTCCTTTGTTACGACGGCACATACCGGCCTCAAAAGGCTTTTTTGGCGTCTACCGACTGTCTATTAGTTTAAGTTTATAGAGAGTTGGGTAAATCGTATTATTTTTGGTACTGACATGTTTCTTTTTTTTTGGTTCCTTCTTTTGTTTATTGATGTCTTTACCTTTTTTAGTTATATTTTTCCTCGGTTTGGTTGGTGATGATTCTTCTAACATATATTTGTAAGGACTTGATGTAACTGCCACAGTTTTTTTTATAGTATTTTTCATAGTATTAGATTTTAACAGGTGTAGCACACATGCCATAAGGAAATCCCGACGCGTGTCCGGAAAAAATGATTTAGAGATAATACTCCCAGTTTTTGTGAACCTCTCTTTCTATATATACAACATGTACATGCGCAAACATATTTGCTCCCTAGTTAACGCCCAGCAAATTGAGTGACGATGCCAGAGGGATGAGAGAGAGATTATCCAATATAGTTATATCGGGTTCCGCAACGTTACTTGTTTTAGAAGAAAACTGCGACCTGGGTTTTCGTAGTGTTAGATTCTAATTGGTTACTATCATCCCAAGATAGAATTTCTTCCAGGTCTTTGTTGAGTTGAACAACTTTCTGCTGTGTGTGCAGATATTTGCATGAATAGAAAGAAACCTGTTCGTAAGAATGCTTTCTGAGAAAATACGAGAACCATAAACAAAATATTTCAGACATGCGGTAAGAGATAGGATGCCTTGGATATATCAAGTGCAACCGATCGAGATTCTCGAGATGTTTAATTGCGTTGTTTCATGTATGACATAAGTTGTTCTGTTGAACTCTGCTTACCGAAGCCATATTGAGGGCCATCAATAATATCGCATCTTTCTAAAAATTTATGCTGATTGACAGCCTTGTCCATAACTTTCGATATTATTGAACGCAATGCGACTGGCCGGTAGATTGTGTGTGTATGTATAGTAGGTGTGTTAGCGTATATATATTGAATATATGAATGGAGAAATATTTTTTTACAGATCCGGGAGTAAGCTGTCGATCGATGTTGTTCGGAATTAGTAGTCGTAGACATTTCGGCAAAGTGTTATTTAGCCACACCACACCAAAAAGTTGCGTCCTTATTTTTTTGGTGTCTTGATCGGCTTTAATTCTTTTCACAGTTCAGCTGTCGCATACTTCTGGAAGTGTATGCCCGGGGAGCTACTGAGATTTTCGAACTCAATGGATAATATAAATTTTGAACAAAATTCAAATTTAATAGACAAGTTTTAGGTGTCTCCAAATGACCCAGGGAGTCACCAATTTCAATTTATTATACATTTTCACACTCATTAGACTGCATAATTTTAAAAAATAATGCGCCGCCACTAGCCCAGCTGAGATGAGCGTTGGAATTCCTTAATGAAAGAGGGAGGAAGTTTTAAAAGTGGATTAAAGAGGGACGAAGACACCCTTCGGGTAAAATGTCATTTTTACGTCTGTTTTTTGAAAAATAAATTATTTTTAGTAAAATATAGCAACTGGGTAACGCCAAAAGTGCGCTAAGTGATTCGTCAATGCTGAAGATTAATAACAATAACAGTTGTTTAATTGAATAGCAACAATGGGGGTCAAATTTTAACCTAAATACGTTGAGTTTAACTATTAATTATTTAATAGAAATTTAATAGAATTTTTTTTAATTTTTTCAGAAGAAACTAATTCTTTGTTACTCATTTAGAAACATGCAAATAATAAAATAGTCGACTAATTTTAACAGTAAAATATGTATCGGTAACTAGTTTTAAATTTTACGTTCTTCGTTAAGTTAATCTTATGTGTTATTATCGAGGGTCGCTATTTATCAATATTTTTCTCCAATTGTTTTTGCTACAGAAATATATCAGTTTGAATATTAAATGATTTTCATAAGACCCTATATATATATATATATATATATATATATATATATATATATATATATATATATATATATAACATATATATATATATATATATATATATATATATATATATATATATATATATATATATATATATATATATATATATATATATATATATATATATATATATATATATATATATATATATATATATATATATATATATATATATATATATATATATGTAATACATATTACACTTTCTTTACAAATACGTCACAAAATAACCCTACATATACTCTTGTTAAATTTCGAAGTAGTGAAAAATAATACAATTTTCAGAAGACCCATAGATAGACTTATACTATATTATATACGACGACACTCTTCTAACCCACTCCTGTACATATTTTCTTCTGTATTCAACCATAAATATTTAAAAATAATTAGTGCAATAACATAATTTTCAGATTCTTCTACTTTGAAAATAACTTATTAGTAATATATCCAAAACCACACCCTTAACCCCCCTCATCCGCTTATTTAACCTCATAAATATTTCAATAATTTTACTTAAAATTTGTTCATTATAAATAGAATCCAAAATAATTCTCATACTAAAATTATGTAGAATTTATCAACCCCACCCTTTTCCATTATCACATCCGGAATTATATGTACATCAACTTTGAAACTGATATGGCAGTTTGTAGGAAAGAAATCGTTCCAACAGACAGACAAATTCGTATACCGGGTACAAAGTAAATTTAATAAAAAAAAAACAAGAAGTATATTTTATTAAGAATTCATTTCATATTTCGCACAACGCACCTTGGCCAATATTTTGAAAAAGAACGCGTAAATAACTCATTTATTTAACTAATTATACGGGGATTGTTGATCATCTTCCACTTTTATAATACTACTACACATTTTTTACAGACCAATTCTTCAAAGTGAGTACTTTTTGTGAATTTTTGTTTCGACATTAAACAGATAATTTTAATTAAATATTATTTTAAGAACAATCAAACTAGAAGAAATACTTTTCTAATAGGAAAAGTTTAAGAGAAATATCAAGTTAAGCGCATATTTTTTTTGTAAATAGAAACCGGATGCTTGAACTTTCAGGTTTAACAATGTTTGGCTGCTACAAACCGCCACAAAAGGTTATATTTATACTTAAAAATGGTTTGTACACATTCAAAGTCAGTTTATTATTATTTATTTATTACTAACAACAAATTAAGTTAATTTTTTCAAATTTAAATTTTTGATATTTTTAACTTTGCCAATTCGCCAGGTGATCATTTTTTCTGAAGTTTTATATAAATGACATTTTTCACCCTATCAATGGCAGTTTAATAATTTTTTGCTTTTTTTGCAAATTAAAAAATTTTTGAAATATCGATTTTTTTAACACTTTTAATATCAAACTCATTCACACCTTGTGAACAAGAGATTAATAGGAAAGCAGAAAATTCTTTTCTAGGAAAGAAATTAAACTTTTAGCAGAACCGGGCAGTACCTCTTCGGATTCACCAAAAAATACTGCGAATAAAAATGAAAAAGATATATTTGTGAAAAGAATATATTTGTATATATTGTAAAATATCTAGACATACAATTCTTTAGATTTTAAAAACCTTAATTTTGTATATATTGTAAAACATATATATTTTTTAAAGTCATAATTACTAAATCCTCATACATATTATTTTTTGAAAATAATGAATATTAACATAATTTTCAAATTTTTCTACTCCAGGACCCTGAAAAGGACGTATAATACGATATATTCAAAACAACTTCTTCCCCCACACCTTGGACACTTTATGCTTGATTACAAAAAATAATATTGCTTACAATTTGCACATGTGTACGATCAAAACCAGGAACATTTTTATAATACGATTGAAACCATACAAAATTTACCAACCCCCACCCTGTCATAACCTTCCATTCAAGCAATATCGCTAAACAATTTTAGGTTCTTTTTCAACTTCAAGTATTATTTGTATACCAATTTCAAATTGGTATACAAACTGGTATAGAAATTCAATAAGGCCAGGAACAGTCGCGTATTTTCTTTGGCTCTAGTGCGACTAGTTTTTAAGATATTAATGTCTAAAATTCAAATTTTCGAAGTTTCACAATCTGTAGCATCCAAATGGTGCACAGAAAGATAGAGCACATCGATTTCCAGGAACACAATTATGAGAGAGCGTCGTTTCTTTGAAATGAACTCTCCTAGATGGAATTTTTTTTCGTCGAATTGATAGTCATTCTCTTCCCACGCCCCTTTTATCTAATTTTTAATAACCATCGAATTAACTGCAAATATATTCATAGTTATCGATATATCGATTGTCATAGACTCTCGATAGGTAAAATCGAGTTACCCTCATCCCTACTCATAACCAACGTAAATCGTTATTTTCGCGCATGTGCTGCTTCCGTTGACATTTTGAAATTAAGCGCGTATGCCATAGCCATAAATTAAATAATTTTATGTTGATTTTTCATGATCTGTTAAAAAAATATTACACTTTCGGTTGAATGGAAGGTAAACCCGATGTTAATATATTTACGTAAGCTATGGGAACATCCAAGCCATTGTATTCTAAAGTGCACTTAGGATGCCTCGACCTGTGAAATTTCCAAAATTTAAAATTCTGGATGTCAGTATCTCAAAAACTATTAGTTTTCTCTACACCGCGATCAATAAAAAATATGTCTAGAAGTTTACAAGAAATTCAAAAATGGTGTGATGTACAGGGTATTTCAGTTAACTTAAGGTAACTTAAGATAATTAAACACCTTTCAATTATAATTTATTTTAAATCATAAAATCTTCGAATTTAATTATCGTTTCTCTATCTCTATAAAAAGATGTAAATAAACATAAATCTTCGTATATTAATATTAATCTAATACAGACATTTTAACTAAAACTTATTGTTAGAATATCTTGTAAAGGAATAAATTAAATTTACGCCCGAAAACAGCTTAAATTGTGTAATAAACATGGCACCATAAAACAAATGAAATCATTGAAATCCAATAACCCGCCCTTCAATGTATATAGCCGCCTTAGATAAAAGTTCAGCATTAAAGTATGGTTTAGATCGATTGGATAAAAGGTAGGGTGCAACAGAACCTTATATATCAATATCTTAGAAAACATTAATTGTAAGTATAGAAAGAATCTCCACCCCAATTTGAATCATCATATCCATAAAGATTGCTTACAGTAATATTAACTTCAAACACAAGTTTCAAGTACCCTTGGCATAACGAAGAATTCTTTTTAATGCTTTGAGCAACTTTTCACTTGCTTTGTCTTGAAACCTGCTTAGTAAAGTTATACGTGTGCTTGACCCATAAAAAAAATTCTTACATAAGTCTGGTCTGGTACCTGATACAGCGTATAATATACTACTTAGAATCTTTATACAAATGTTAGCTAATTTTTCACCAACGTTGTCACATTTTAATCAAATAAAATCAAAATTTGGATCAATTGACCTGAACTAACCTGAATTTACAGGATTACAGTTAATCAGATTATGCTTTTGTGACATCACATTTTTGTAAATTTTAATTTATAGGAATTTTTAAAGTAAACTACATTGCAATTTTTATTTTTAAAATATTTCAAATGTGTAACAATATAAATCAACCTAAAAAACAATAATATTCATCAGTCAAGATGCATCAATACTGGCGCCTGAGCATTTGTTGTTGCAATGTCTAAGTCTAAAAGCACACAGGCTTTGTCATCCATAGATAAAAAGAACACTTGACTAGGGCACAAAATTGATGCCAATGACTCCAGGTTCCTTATCGTAGCTATACAGAACATACCATCCTGATGTTTAACATGTAGCGTGGAGTCTGGCTTGCACAGATTAACTGGAACAGTCATTACATGTCTTTTTCCTTCTTCCGAATTTGCTCGTTTACATCGTGCATCGACTGATATAGCGTTTAATTAGTTCATCTTGTAAATCGTCTAAAGTTTTGAAGCTTCTTATTACTTCAGTACGACGTCGATCATCATTTAAAGTCAGAAACCGATTTTTTTGTACAGGTGTAGACAGGAATAGATCAAACATTAGTATAATTTATGAACATTTTGATGCTGAATTTTGGCTTTGTTGGGTCAAGCGTATGACCAAATTTCTTTTGTTGACAACACTGTTCTGAGTGGTGTCAAATGAAGGCTCCTAAAGTAAACATTTTGTTAGTTTTCTTAAATACTTAGGATAACAGAAGATTTGAAGTCATATAATTCGTTGTCTCAACGATGTGCTTCCTAAAATAATAATAAAAAATTAATTTAGAATATACCGTGAAAAAATTATCAGCGGGATAGTTTGTAAAACAGTTGTTTTTTTGGAGTATTTCAATTTGTGCTCATAAACTAGGGATGGGTGATAATGGATTTTCGCCCATCGATAGTGGATGGCAACGCACTTATCGGTAATTTAAAGTTATCAATATATCGGTAGTTATCGATAGTCATTGATATATAATCGACAGTTATCGATATATTGATGACTATAGCTGTGTTGATAACTATCGACATGGGAGGAACACTGGCGCAGCAGATAATGAAACCTACTGTGAATCCAGGGGTCGGCGGTTCGATTCCGCCTGTCTGCCTGGGTGTTGTGTTCCTCTTTAACAGAGTTTACGTACAACCAAATTTCCCCAAGGGAGCAGAAGCCAATAAACGAACAAAAAAAAAACTATCGACATATCGATAGTTATTATTCAAAAATCCATGAAAGGGGGGGACGAAGAGACTTCTAAAGGAAGAATCCTACCTTCAAAAAAAATTTTAACAGGCTCTAAAAATTATGTTGGGAATGTGAAATCTTTGGCACAATGGCACTACTTCGTATATATCACCACTATACCAAACACTTTATTTTTGCACTCGACGTGCGTTTCGCTAACCATGTTAGCTTCATCAGGAACGATGATTGATGAAGCTAACATGGTTAGCGAAACGCGCGTCGAGGGCAAAAATAAAGTGTGTGGTGTAGTGGTGATATATACTGAGTAATGCTCTAAAAATAATGAGCGGAGGATGGAAATAGGGAATGACTATTGATGTATCGATAACTATCAATATATCAATATATATATATATATATATATATATATATATATATATATATATATATATATATATATATATATATATATATATATATATCAATACTTCGATAACTATGAATATATCGGTATCTATCAATATATCGATAATTCTCGACCACCATAGGTAACTGCTTAATATTGACATCTAGTTGTAGTATGATTATTTTTATATATCTGAATTTACTGATGAGGTAGCTCGTCTTATTTATTATTATATTTGACTTTTGCTATTAGAATTGGTTTTTTAGCGGATAAATTAATACTATATACATTCAAAGAATGATTAGAAGTATCGATACTGCTCAGCATCGATATTTCGTGTATCGAGACCTATCGAATATTCCTGTGTATGAAACACATTCGCTCAAAATAGATTAAAGAGATTCTACAACGCTTATTTTGATAGGCCACTGTGTTTATCTCTATTTGAAGCATGCGCCCACCGTTTGGAACTTGCGCAATAGTAAAGAGAAGAAATTAAATATCAGAGAGAGATTTTGCAACGCTAATTTTTTCATATGCCCTTGTCCGTATCGTTATCTTAAGCATGTGCAGTATTAACGCGAAGGAATTGCTTGGTTAGGTTAGAATTCATCTTCTATAAACTTAAGAGGTTTTTGTTTCGTACATTTCATGGTTAAGCACACCGGTTATTAGTATCAGATGAGTCAACAGAAGTTTTCAATTTAAAATTATGTCTGGTATGTTTCTATCACTTCCTTCAATATTTCCAAAGTAATACGAATGTGCGATAAATAAAATTTCATTTGAAATTAGCACTACACATACTGTAATGCCATTGTGACAAAGATTGCAAAATCCCAACATAATCTGAACACTAATTAACTGTTGTCAGTGTTATTTGCGATAAAAGATTATCATTTCAATTTTATTGTATTTTCTTAGTGGTGTGTATACCCAAGTAGAAAAATAAACCGGCCATATCATTATAGCGATAAGAATAACGAACTTCAAATAACCTCTCTTGTAAGTTCCTAAATAAGGGAAAAATCGTTATCCTTAATAAAATTTCTCTTATTTTGTTTCAATACTGCGCAAGCCCCAAACGATGGGCTCATGCTTCAAATAAACATAAAGACAGTGGCTTACCAAAATAAGCGCTGCAAAATCTTGCTAATTTCAATTTTGAAACTTGTGTTGACCCATCAAATACTAATAACCGGTGTACTTAACCATGAAATGAATGAAAAAAATCTCCTAAGTTTGTGGAAGATAAGTACTAATCTAACCTTGCAATTCCTTCGCGTTAATACTGCGCATGCTTGAGATAACGATAAGGACAAAGGCATGTGAAAAATTAAAGTTGCAAAAATCTCTCTATTTGTTGTGATATTACCCAAAATATTTTTGTTATGTGCCGTAGAGAGAGTTTCTGGACGATTTTTTAAATGCCTCGAAGTATACCCTAAAGTATTTATGATTATTTAAGTTATTAGCGGTTTATATTTAAGTCATTTCAAATTATTTGTCCTTTCTTAGTAATTATACAGGATGGGCCTGGAGATATGTTAATAAACGATGCAAGTAAATACAAAAAAATCAGTTTTTTGCGAAACATAATACTATTTACCACTCAGAATTAACTACACATTGATTGAATTACATAGTTATTGTAATAAAGTTTATATAATTCACGTTAAAGTTTTCTACATTCCTGTGTTCAGAACGCAACCACAGTAAATATTTTTAAATTTACTGTGACGCAACCCTCGATGGTTATTCAATGTTACCAATACTTGAAGAACAAAAAACTTTTTATTTTATTCTACCTCACTATTTAGTTTCTCTATTAGAAATTAACGGGAATACCTTGTCTTAGCTATACTTCCACTTTAATATTTCATTCTCTTTTTTTCTGACGTATGTCTTGAATAAATGCAGGTAACATTCTGTAGGCGACGTAAATTCATTTTAAGTTGGTAGCAATAATTTGGGTATTTTTTTGTCTTTTGTTTACCAGCAACATTTAAGACGCGAGTTGACGAAAAATATGCCCTAATACATTACGTTACCTCTTTTTCAAAAGTCATCGGTGAGGAACCGGTCGCAGTTCGATAGTTAATCTATCCTTATTTAAGTGGCGTTTTTAGAAAAAGATAGTCTGTACAGCTGATTAAACTGGTGGTCCTGACAGTTTGGTTTGAAAGTGCCCATACGTGTTCCTTCTTCAAATGAGAAGTGACAAATGTCTTGATTTTAATGGCGCAAGATGTGTTTAGCAAAATGGCTGAGGATTCGTGCTTGTTAAATGAAGATGGATATTTAAAAGTGGACACCGATGTTAAAGAAATTATCTATCATCCTTCCTTAAATGTTATTCTCATTTGTACTAACAGTGGTGTGGTTCGAGTTTTGGACGTTAATTCCGGTGTTATTTTGCAATCGACTAATCTTTCAGGTAAAAAAAAAAAACAAGACTTTTTTTATGTTTCTTATCCGCACTTGTGTATTAACATGTATTAAATATTGTATGGTACTCTCAGTAACCCATTTGTTTTCTGTGTACTATAACCTGTAGTAACACCTAATTTAACATGTCAGTGTAATGAGAGAAAACATCTTGTAAGAATATATTATCGTCAGGGCTATAAAGATTAAAGTAAATGATTTCTTAAAAATTGATTTTTTTTGTTAAATTTCTATGGCTGCGTATAATTCAGTATTTCTTGAAATGTTTTGGTGTATTTTCATTTTACCAGTATCTATCAGAAGTTCATGTTAAATACATTTATTGATGTTTGCCCTAAAACTAAGTCCTGTGAATCAACATAAAAATGTGGTTTATAACTCGATTTAACATTTGATTCTAGGAAAATTAATATGACCTTGGTATTGAGTTAAAATTTCACTATTCATAATTCCCATTGTTTCGACTTAACAATGATTTTATGAAAAATGAGATTTTTACACCGTAGTAGTAACTTTTGTTATGACTACATGCATTAGAAAGAGGTATTCCTTAATTGACCACAAATATAGTGTAAATTTTATGGTTCCAGCTCTTACATTCATTTTGAATATTAATAGTGATAAGTTGTGCAATTAACATATTCAAAGTTAAGAGGTTCAAAGGGCTAAGGAGACAGAAAAATCCAAGAAAAAAAAGGAAACAATTCCTTTTACAACAGTGTAAACCAAAGAACATGTCATTATTTTAACAGCTTAATTTTATTGATATTTGAATTTAAATTAACAATGCCACAAATGAATACCCCATATTCTTTAGACAAATATTTTTCTCTAATTGAATTGTTCCTGTATTGTTTCTAGTTCCTCAAGTGTCTTGAAGTGGTGAGGTCTAATATAAAGAAATTTGTATATATGCTTTACATGCACCAATACTTAAATACTTACTATTTTTCTTCAAGTATGTTACCCACATGAATTGAGAGGCAGTCTGACTACTGAGAAGCTTTTCATAGTAGATCATGGCCCTTTGATGTGAAAGGAAACCTACTCCTCAAATGTTGCTTTTTAACCAATATCACACAACTGATTTTTCAGCTTATGTTTAGAGTAGAATCAAGTATTGTACCTTTTTCAGCTAAAAGATGGCACTTTAAAATTACTATAGGGCAAGAAAAAAGTTCAAATTTGAATAGGTTCTGTAGTTGCTGGAAAATAGGAACTGAGAAATAATTTGTACATATATTAATTGAATTACTTTAAAGAAATTACTAGATAGCTAATGGGATTTTGATAAAATAATTGAATTATAGTAAGTCATTGGGAATGAAGTACTTTGCGTCAGTAATGGGTATTTGTGTTACTTTTCTTTAAATTACTGGTATTTGACAATATGCATCATCAGTACTGCTTTTGTAAGCAAAGATCAACAAAAAAATCTTCTAACGTATATAACACATGTTTGGAACAATGTAATTGAACATTTTAGAGAATCTCAAGCAGTTACTTGACATATCCAAGGCATTTGACCGAGTGTTTTGCATGATGGATTATTGGCTAATGGTATGTCTGAAAAATATTTCCTCAGTGAGTGTTCTTTATGAGTGTCAGTCGACGAATTTTTTCTAATACCTTCACTATTAACATGGATGTGCCCTAAGGTTCCATAATCTCTCCTACTCTCTTTCTCTTTAACAATCTGCTGGAAAGGATCAGGACTCCTATTTACAGCTTTGCAGATAACAGTATGTTTATTTCTTTATTCACTCTGCATGCTCGAGCTTTGGCTGCTCATGCTGAATCCGACATAGGTATATTGGGGAACTCCATTCCTCTAGCATCATCACTCAATTTTCTGGGATTTAATTTAGGAGCAGATATGTCTGGAATACATCTCCCATATTGGGGGCTCTGCTCCCAAACATATACTGAATTTGTTGAATTCTATTTAGAAGAAAAGTGCTCGATGGATGTAGAACGCTTGATTCCTCCCAGAGCTATAAGGATTTCCCTGCAGCATATGTGCTATACCCATAAAAAAAATATATTTTTCAATTAACTTGTGGAAGTAAATGGGAATTGTGATGGAATTATTTTTTAATATAATTGATGACAACTCTGTTCTGTGCAGCGATCATCTAATTTGTTCTTTTAGTTGCCTTTTACAATAGGATGAACATAGAGGTTTACTCTATCCTACACTTTTACTAAGAAACAGACGGGGGTTGGCAATAACCTAGATTTTCAGATTAGTGGGGTTGATTTTTAATTTTTATTTGGATTTTAGATTGACTTTTTTGAGGTTTTTACTCTAATCTCAAACTGTTTCTTAGAATGTCAGAATAACTACCAAATTGACTGTTTCTGCCAAGTCTCCACATATTTACATTAGAATACTATCAGTCATCTAATATGCACTCAAAATCCATTAATAGTATCGACTAGTAACAAATGGGTCAAATTTATAGTGTTTTCAGACTTCTAAAATTTAGTTCTTGGACCACCGGTTTCCAAAATATCATTAAAAGTCTAATCTAAGTTACAATACCATTTTGGTATCCCAAGCGGTTTGTACTAGAAAACAAGCAGGTTGCCATTCAGTTTTCTTTATGGTGTAGCATTAACGTATATTAAAATACTTTTTTGAAGAGTTGCAGTTTAGTCTATTGTTTTCTATGTGTTCTCACCACATTTGTTGAAATTTTAAATTGATGATTGATTTGGCAGAAAATAATATATGTGAGTAGGGATGATGTACCTCTTTTACTGGAAGATGAGCACTATCCTTCTTTGTGAGTAATATTGAATGGATTTGAGGGCAAACAATCACAGGAACCATTCAATAGAGTAACTAATTATAATTTAAAAAAAGGTAATTTTGGGCGATTATACTATGAATTTAGCACTATCGATTGGTGTGAGGTAGAAAAACAGATTGCTGTTGACACAACAGTGGATAAGTTTTATGAGAAAATCTATAGCATATTTGATCTCTGCTTTCCTAGGGCCAAGCACTCCACAAGGCGATATCCAATTTGGTTTAATCATGAAATAATAAATAACATAAAATTAAAGGATAAATTTCGTAAAGAGTTTTAAAAAACCGGTGAAAGGTGATGAGAATTAAAATACAAGGACTACAGGCAATTAGTAAAAGCTCAAAGCACAACCGCCTATTGTTCATATAAACAAGTGCAGGAAGAAATGAAATCAGATCCAAAAGCATTTAGGTCCTTTGTAAAAATCCCAAAGAGTAGCTCTGATATTCCAGAAAATATGTTCCTAAAGCAGCAAGAGGTAAAGGCTACACAAAATGTAGTGAATGCCTTTGCTTCCTATTTTGATTCAATATACAACATATATAATGGTTATATTGATTTCCCATATTTCTCATTGTTTTGGATTTTTGGAAATAACAGAGGCAGAAATTAGAGAAGCAGTTAAAAGAATAAAAGTAAATAAGTCAGTAGCAATTGATAAGTTGCCTGCTTATATTATTAAGGGTCGTGTAGATTTTTTCATAACCCCGTTAAAATACCTTTTCAACCTATGTTTGGAACAAGGTATCTATCCCACAAAATGGAAAGAAAGTAAGGTTATCCCAATATTTAAAAAGGGTGACAAGGGCGAAGTTAGTAACTATAGATCTGTTAGTATAGTCTCAGCCTGTTCAAAGATATTTAAGATTATTATTAGTAATAGAATATACAGTCATGTTAAACATAGAATCTCAGACGAATAACATGGTTTCTTGCCACATCGATCAACTATCACTAACTTAGTGAATTATTTGAGTAACAGATCCCTATTTGTTAAGATTAAAAGTTACAAATCTAAAACATATACAGCAACCTCGGGAGTACCACAGGGTTCAAACTTTGGACCCCTTTTGTTTTTACTAGTTATAAACAATATAGATGGGAATCTTAGTTTCTCCAATGGTCTCATCTTTGCTGATGACTACAAGCTTTTTAGTGTAGTAAAAAATGAATTGAATGCACAGAAGTTGCAATAGGATTTGGATGCAGTTGTGCTTTGGTGCACTGAGCATAATCTAAATATAAATACAAACAAATGTTCGGTAATGTCTTTTACATCTAAAAGGACTGTAATTCAATTTGACTATTATATTGATGGTATAGCTTTGAATAGAACGGAGATGCATCAAGACCTTGGTATCCATTTTGACTCGAAACTCAACTTTAATATACATATAGATAAGATAACTGGCAGTGCTATAAAAATTCTGGGTTTTATAATAAGGACTTGTAAATTTTTCAATAACACTAACACAGTAATTGCTTTATACAATTCGCCAGTCATTCCGAAACTCCAATAAGCATGCATTATATGGGATGCGCAATATATGAACAGATTATGTAGATTAGAAAATGTACAGAGAAGACTTTTTCATTTTATCCTCAAAGAGGAACAGAACAAGGACTATTGTGTGGAATGTTTGGCTTCCCTAGTTTGCAACAATTACATAGTGATGCAAGGGATATTAAGAAACCACATTGATAATAAGCAATTTCTAGAACAACTTCCTTTTCGAATGGGCAGAAACAACCGTA
Source organism: Pachyrhynchus sulphureomaculatus (assembly GCA_019049505.1). NCBI lineage: Eukaryota > Metazoa > Arthropoda > Insecta > Coleoptera > Curculionidae > Pachyrhynchus > Pachyrhynchus sulphureomaculatus. The sequence continues at coordinate 137,396,271 of CM032446.1, forward strand.
GATCCACTGACATGTTTTTATATAACAGCACATGGGGGGAATATCTATAACATTTCTCCACTTGTGAGGCTCTCTGGTTGTTTCAATAAATATTGTGGAGATATAGATGTATTTGATTTATCCTGAAAAGTATTTAAAAAGCAAATAAGAATTAAACATCAGACAATTGCATTAGATATTGGCAGTGTGTTATGGGTATTTTGAGTTTTCATGGTAGTAAAATTAATAATAAAGCAAAATAATTAAGTTTTAGGTTAGATTAGTTAATTAAGTAAATTATTAGTGTAAGTAGTTAAGTAAGATATTAGTTTAGGATATGTATCTATTAATTACATGTAATGTTGTTGATACATTAATAAATAAATAATTTTATGAATAGCATACTTGAGTATAGAAGTTCTATGATCTCTGCTTTAAAGTAAACTGTGTTTAACCATCTTTAGAAATTCTTGAATTTAAATACGGGACAATTACATTTATATCTCATGTTCAAAAGAAACATATTTAATTAATAAAATAAATTTCACAGGGTAAAGTGGTCAGAGCTACAGCATTATTAGCTGTACATACTAAATTCAGATTAGTTTGGTCTAACTTCCTCAGTAGTTTTCAGAATGAGAAAATATCAAAATTAATAAAAATTGTAAAGCTATACATGAAGATGTAGGTAATTCAGTGAAAATATACTATATGTACTTTGTTAAGATTTGTGAAAATAGTAACTAATAGGAAAGATAGAAAAATCTAAAATGCATAACTTATTCATCTGGTTTTAATGTTTGGCCCTAATTTACATATAAATAATTTATTTCAACTTTCTTGTTTTGTTTTTAAACTTTGATATTTACAAAATCCGACCCGAACATATTTCTTGGGATATTTAAGTTTCAAGCTACATTATTGCTATCAACTTACTCTAAAAAAGAAAAAAAAATTATTTCATTACTTATATACAGGGCTTAATTACCTCAAAAACAGTATGTTTCTTTATAGATGGACTTATTTTACCATTCTCATGACTCATTTTAACTTATCTCCTTCAACGCTGCCATCTCTGTTCCTCCAAATGACATATCTAGTATATTTTTTACTTTAATCGACAGAGCTCTTCAATACAAACTCAGTAGCACATGGTTTGATAGGTCTAACTTTAACAGATTTCCTTATATTGAAAGGGTACAATAAAATGATGCATTAAAGAGAGACAGTTGCATACAATCAATAACATAATCCATACCCATAACATTGCTCTTATGGCACAAGAATATACTTGGTGACACATGTTAAAAAATTGATAGAGTAACTTTTAAATATGTCCTATTCTGCTAATCTTTTACTTTTTATTGAAAACAAGACTATTTTTGATTTATTTGAGGTGGTTACTCTTTGTTGGGAAGTATGTATTTATTATGTATTTTAGTGGAGACTATTTTGAGAGACTATCAAACATACTTAATCGAGGTGGTGAAGTTATTTCCACAAAAATCGGTAGTAAGGAATTCTTAGAAACAGCACTGACCAGCTCGGAATCAGTTCTGAGTTTTATATTAGTGTTTGGGATGATAATTTACAATTATTAATTAAAAAAGTTTAGTACCTTTCATAACAAATCTTATTATATTTTGTAAATTCCAAATGCTGAATGCAGTATGGCTGACTAAGCATATCAGCTTTCCTATTTCCTTAATAATTCTAATTTTGGAATTTTCATTGTTTCATATTCATAAAAATAATATTTTTAAAGTAGGTAATCTATTTTTTGAGTTTGACCAACAAATTTCTGATAGATTTTATTGTCACCCACACAATTTTTTTCCTGCAAATTATATTTTACCTTTTATTTTTTTAAACCAGAAAACCGTTAGTTTCTAGTTCAAAAATATCTACCAATGGCAATTGCTAAATCTAATCGGAATAGAAGTTTCTGTGGGCGACAATAACAACAAAATCTTTTAGTAATTCGACTTCATATGCAACATAACATGTAAAACAATAGTTATGTTAATTATTGAGTAATTTTATAATTTTTGTATTAACAGCAAGAATCAAGATTGAGCAAAATATAATTTATGACTTTATATCAAGTCTCTGATCTCTCTCTAATCTTAACCAAAGTTGTCTAATATTAGGTAAATGTCTAAAACTGAAGCTACTGCACTGGAAATTAAATAGATTAGAACAAACCTACTGTTAATAATAAATATTTTAGAAAATTTGGTTTGAATTTTAGTATCCTTGTCTCTATTAAATGTGATGGTACATTTATAATTATTTAATGGAATTTTTTATAATTTCATGTATACTATGTATTTCTAACCCGCCTATATTTATTAATCATTTATTACAGCCAAAAATGGAAGTGAAGTTAAATGCAAATACATTCCAATTGAAGATAGGATCTTATTTTGTGATGGACAAGCAGTAGGTGCCCGCACTGATTACAATGGTGTTTTATTACTTGACAGTATTTTGCAGAAAACTTTGACAGATGGCAAGGAAATTGTTAAGCTCGAGTTGCCCCTATCAGAGGTATGCTACATATAACTACATAATAATATTAGATATGCTTTTATGTAAACTGATTAAGTAATTAACAAGTTGATTATTGAATAATTATTTTTTTGTTATTTGCCACAAAAGTATCACAGTATTTAATGATCCATTAAAACACAATTGTATTTTTATAAAGGCTCTACATAAATTCGTAAAAAATTTACACCATTAAGTTGGAAGTCTTTTTAACTCTTGAAGAAAATTATATTTAATAATCCTTGCAAATATCCTATTATAATAAATATTTTAGGGTTGTTGGTTTGTTATGACTGTTTATTTTACTATTCCTCCACGTAAATGTACATATTTATCCTATTTGTTCCAATAACAACATTTACTACTAGCAACAATTGACGCGCAACAAGTGACGCTCAACATCGTGTGGACAGACAACGGTGCTGAACAAAAGTTCCGTGTCGACGTTCAACATGATGAGCAACATGTTGTGCAACATGTGACGCGTCAATTGTTGCCTAGAGGATACAAGGCTTCATGTTGGCAAGGTTGAAGACTACTAAAAAAATGAAACTAATTAATATGTTTTTCTGTTTTTTATTATCCATAAAAAGTTTTTATTTTACTCTTAATATTATTAAAGGATCATTTTGCAAAGTAAAACAACCTTTTCAATTTTAGTTTCTAACCTTTTATTTATTATGAAGTAAGGTAAAAAAATAAAATAAGATACAACACTAAAAGATTATTTGTGTTCTATTATCAATTAACACACAGAATACCAAATGTACTCCTAATAAATTTGTGAGACCAAGTCTTAGTTACAAGATTTTTTTTTGATCTTATTTCCGTAAAGCTTAATTTCGGAGATACAACTTTGCTAGTTGTTAGTGAATTACACAGGACCACAATTTTTTTTTTATTACTCAAAGAAGACGAGATGTCCTATACATATTTTGGGTCGCTGAAAACGCATCAGTTGTCCGTTTCACCCCAGCATGTTCAGTTTTTGTTTAAATCATTTTATATCATTCCCGTTAAAAATAAAGTGGAGTACATGATTGAATAACGTGAAGCATCGTTTCCGAGTTCTTGGTGTAAAGTTGTTCCATTAGGTTATGTTAGGTTTGGAGTTCTTCCATCTGAAATCCTGAAGTGATGGAGCAAAATAAACAACGGCATGCGACCGAAATTCAATATAGAGAATACAGATTCATAGCATGTTACTTCTCATGTATGTAACAAAAAAATTTGTGGGCCTGTGTTAGGTTAGGTTTTGTTGGTTTTATTAAAAGTTAGGTCAGTTTATAGTTTATATACGGAATTTAATTTGTAAGCTCTAGGTTTTCATGTTTTTTATCTTAGGATTGAATCTTGATATTTATTTTGGTGATTTTACTTATATAGTTTTGAGATTATATTTCTTTGATTTACGCAAAAACTAGATGTGCTGGGTCCAAACGGACAACGGATTCGTTTTCAGCGACCCAAAATACGTATAGGACACCTTGTCTTGTTTGAGTAAAAAAAAATTGTGATCGTGTGTTATCATGCACTCCTAAGAAACTAGGGGAATATGAAGGAAAAAATTGTGGCCAGAGAGTTGTTTATATTAAATTTTAGTCTAAAACGTTATAAAAGTGAGTAGCAATAATAGTGCAGTAAAAAAAAGTCAAAATTTACATATTACAATATATACAACAATATAATATTATGATTTCATCCTCTCTGGGGTATTACCAAGAGTATTGTCCTGAGTTTTGGACCTTGAAGAACTTGTGTTTTTTTGTTTATAAACAATTGAAGTTTTCAAAACGAGCTATGTGAATAACTTTATTATATCAGTCGAATCGAGACAAACTGTACTCTTTGTAATGAAATTTATTATATATATATATATATATATATATATATATATATATATATATATATATATATATAATATATATATATATATATATATATATATATATATATATATATATATATATATATATATAATATATAATATATATATATATATATATATATATATATATATATATATATATATATATATATATATATATATATATATATATATATATATATATATATATATATATATATAAATATATATATATATATATATATATATATATATATATATATATATATATATATATATATATATATATATATATATATATATATATATATATATATATATATATATATATATATATAATATATATATATATATATATATATATATATATATATATATATATATATATATATATATATATATATATATATATATATATATATATATATATATATATATATATATATATATATATATATATATATATATATATATATATATATATATATATATATATATATATATATATATATATATATATATATATATATATATATATATATATATATATATATATAAAAAATATATATATATATATATATATATATATATATATATATATATATATATAAAATATATATATATATATATATAAAATATATATATATATATATAATATATATATATATATATAATGTACTACTTGCGCGCACTTTTCTATGTATTATTTTTAAAAAATTGCGAAAAATCGCTGTCCACTCGCCTTATCTCCAAAAGTACTTATCAAAAAATTTTGAAAAAATTCTGGAATATTCTCCACGGGGTGTAGATTGAACGAAAATTATCACGAGTGCATTACCTTCAATAATTTATCTGGTGTAAAAAAAAAAACAAAAATTTCAAGGTTATTAGTTTTCAGTAAAAATTGGAAACAAAATTTGTTGAAAACTCATTTGTGAAGTCACCGATCATTTTATACTTCCGTAACAAAATTTTTTATTTTAAAAGCAATCAACGTACGAAACACTAATTGCGCAAGTTCAACTTGCACTTGATCGGTTATTTTGCATTTGTTTATTAATCAAAAATTGACATTTTGAAAAAAAATTGTTAACGAAAATGAGGTTTTTTTTAAAAAAATAAAG
>CM032446.1:137406790-137429292 GCA_019049505.1 Pachyrhynchus sulphureomaculatus
CCCCGTGGAGAATATTCCAGAATTTTTTCAAAATTTTTTGATCAGTACTTTTCGAGATAAGGTAGGGGACAGCGATTTTTTAAAAGTAATACGAAGAAAAGTGTGCGCAAGTATTACATTATATATATATATATATATATATATATATATATATATATATATATATATATATATATATATATATATATATTTTTACTCGTGTTTTCACAAGGTTTCATTTGACACCACACTCGATGACCTAGTAAAAAAATTTTTTTTCACTTCCGAGTTCACTCCTCAAAACGAACCCCTTAAGTCAAAATTTATGTTACGGTGGTATAAAATGATCAGTGACTTCACAAAACACACCCCGAATGAGTTTTCAACAAAGTTTGTTTCCAATCTTTACTGAAATCTGATGACTTTGAAATTTTTGTTTTTTTTATATACCATATAAATTATTAAAGGTAATGCACTCGTGATAATTTTCGTTCAATCTACACCCCGTGGAGAATATTCCAGATTTTTTTGGAAATTTTTTGATAAGTAGTTTTCGAGATAAGGCCCGGGACAGCGATTTTTCGCGAATTTTTAAAAATAATACAAAGAAAAGTGCGCGCAAGTATATAATATTATATATATATTTTTTACTCGTGTTTTCACAAGCTTTCATTTGACACCACACTCGATGACCTAGTAAAAAAATTTTTTTTTAACTTCCGACTTCATCCCCCAAAACTAACCCCTTAAGGCAAAATTTAATTCTCAAAACTACATGGCTCTGATGAGGCTATCAATTCCTATATTATTACCAAATTTCACCTTTCTATGTCAAATAGTTTCGGAGAAAATCGGGTGTGACAGACAGACAGACAGACAGACACCGAAGTGATCTTATAAGTGTTCCGTACGGAACACTAAAAATTCGTCTTCGAGAAAATTGTTTATTTGATCCACGCTCAAACAAATATTCTTAGAAACTAACTACTTATCACTTAATATCCCGACCAAGAAACAAAGAAATAAAATACCGTCGTAATTTTGAGTATTCCCTTGGCACTATAACCTAATCGATGTTTAGACTATTGCAGGTAATGTCCGAGCGATAAGATCGGTTCCAGACGGCGCCATTAACAATACCCTGAGCAATTCAATTGCCTAGTAATACCGAGAAATATTGTAAATATAGGGAAAATATGCATCATTACTAGATTTTGGGTAAAATATGTAACAATCGGTGAGAATGGTCTAAATATGCAAATGCATATGAAAATATGTAAATTCATATAATCCGGTCTCTAATTATAAGCATAGCACATGTGCTGCAGAGAAATCTCTAAAGCTCTACAGAAGCGACACATGTGCAGAAAAAGCGGTTCATGTTGGTCTAGAATCACTGTAAATTGTTATCGGTGGGAAACACAGTCTTGGACAAAGACTGCTTGAAAAGCGAGAGACGAGAAGTGACAAGCTGAGCTTTATACGGATGTGAAGTATTACCGCTACGTGTATTTCTAACATGCACCGCTTTAGGAGGAATTAAGCGGGCTACATCTATCGAACACTTTCCATGAAAATACTTGTAAATAGACTCAAGTCGCTAACCGGTCCTCGGTGTTCCAAGGAATCACGGTTGCTGATCAGCTCTGTGTCTCCAACCAGTCGAACAGCTCTCTTCTGAATAGAATCCAACAAATGCAGTGTGTGTTTGGCAGCAGATCCCCAAATATGGGAGAGGTATTGCATCATTGGTAAAATTTGAACTTTGTACAGAATGAACAGTTATTGCGGAGTGAAAAGTTTTCTAGTTCAAAATAATATTCCTAGCTTTTGAAAAGCTCTCTTTGCTATGCTTGCAACATGTTTATGCCAAGACATATTTGCTCCCAAATTAAATCCCAGCAAATTGAGTGACGATGCTAGAGGAATGGTACCCCGACATAACTATGTCGGGTTCAACGTTAACTTTTTTTAGAAAAGATTGCCGCCTGAGTTTTTGTAGCGTTAAATTCTAGTTAGTTACTATCACCCCAAAATAGAATTTCTTCCAGGTCTATGTTAAGTTGTACGACTTCCTGCTATCTGCGGCTGTTTACAAGAGTAGCCTATATTTGAACGTTCAAAGCGAATGAAGAAATAAGCATATTGTCATCTGAAAAGCTGTAGATTGGATTCCTGGTTCTTTCCAGCAGATCGTTAATATAAATGAGAAAGGGAGTAAGTGAGGCACACCGGTGTTGATAGTGAAGGGGTTAGAAAGAAATTTGTCGACTGCCACTAGTAAAGAACGAGGAAACACGAGAGCCATAAACAGAACTTTTTACACATAACATAAGAGCGTAGTTTAAACAACAATCCATTGTACCAAACACCAAAAACTTATACTATATAATATTCGCTATTGATGGTTTTTCCCTTCTCAGCATAGTCGATTAAAATTATTCCGTGCACATCCCAAAATACAGAGGCCAAAACCTTCCCAGCCGACTGTTGTATCTTTGGTCGCTTCGGGCGGCTTTCACCGGCTGCTGTCCACTCAGCTGACTGCAAGTTTGATTCCGCTATGTAGTGGTGGATCCATGTTTCATCCATTGTCACATATCGCACGAAAAAGCCTTTTTATTGCGCTTAAACAGGTCCAAACAGCGCTCAGAATCATCAACACGTTGGTCCATTGTGAGCAAACGCGGTACCCATTTCGACCAGAGCTTCTCATGACCAAATGTTCATGTAAAATATGACCAACCCGTTTTTAGTGTTCCGTACGGAACACTTATAAGATCACTTCGATGTCTGTCTGTCTGTCACACCCGATTTTCACCGAAACTATTTGACATAGAAAGTTGAAATTTGGTAATAATATAGGAATTGATGGCCTCATCAGAGCCATGTAGTTTTAAGAGTTAAATTTTGACTTAAGGGGTTAGTTTTGGGGGGTGAAATCGGAAGTGAAAAAAAAAATTTTTTGCTAGGTCATCGAGTGTGGTGTCAAATGAAAGGTTGTGAAAACACGAGTAAAAAATGTATATATAATATAATACTTGCGCGCACTTTTGCCTTGCCAGGTAATCTTTAAATCAGTTTATCTCAAAGACAGCTCATCCAATCTTATTTAATAAAATGCACCTCCTTGGTAAAATGTGGGGAAACAACGGTTTCATAAAATAATGAATAAAAACAATTTTCCAGGTGTCCCTTTGGAGAGTTGGAGGTCGGTAATGAGAGGACATAAGACAAAATTTGATATGTACTTCTGATCCAATCTTACATTGTACATACATTGTATGTATGTGTATATATATTTATATATATATATATATATATATATATATATATATATATATATATATATATATATATATATATATATATATATTTATATATATATATATATATATATATATATATATATATATATATATATATATATATATACACTAACGTGCATAGAAATCGGCCCACTGTAATCTTTTGACTTTAACTATATTTTTTTTTTAAATTATTCATCAGATCAAAAAAAGAAATATGCTGTTTGAAAGACAATTTAATGTGAGTATAAATTTATCAAGAAGGCTTATCGTTTATATGCGTAGCAATCGGTAAACAAATGAAACGTGTTTATGTGGTGATTGTAACGAAAATAACAAATTTGTCAAATATTAAAATTATTGCGTTTGCAACTGAAATTTGCATATTAATTCGTTTTTCATAATCTCAGTAGTGTTTAAGTGTGTTAGTTTAATGCATACTACACCACAAAAAGCCGCCCAAGTTTTTGCTTTAATCGAAAATGGACTTAGTCAGCGAGCTGTTGCTAGACAATTGAATATGACACGCGCAGCGGTTCGAAGAGTGTGCAAACGTTATGAGGAGACTGGATCCTTTCATAGGCGACCTGGAACAGGCGGAAGGCGATTTACAACCGCTCGTGATGACCGCTTTATTGTGTCAACAACATTAAGAAATCGTCACCTTAATGCCGTTCAAGTGCAACGACAGCTCCGTGAGGTGCGAGGAGTGGCTATTAGTCAGTGGACAGTAAAACGAAGACTGCAGGAAAATAACCTGACCCCTAAAACACCTGCGATTGGTCCAAAACTTACTCCAGCTCATCGGCAAGCCCGCCTGCGTTTTGCACGGGATCATCTGAATTGGAAGTTGGAACAATGGGGATCTGTTCTGTTCTCAGATGAGACCAGAATATGCCTCCATGGTAGCGACCGAAGAAGGAAAGTGTACCGAAGACCAAGAGAGCGATTTGCAGATTGCTGCTTTGAAGAGCGGAGTGCTTATGGAGGTGGTTCCTGTATGATCTGGGGTGCAATTTCTATAGGAGCACGAACCGACCCTGAGTTCATTCGTAGGGGCGACCGTGTTCACGGAAGAAGAGGTTTAACGGCTGCTAGATATATCGAGGAGATTTTAGCAATTTATGTGGTACCTTACGTCGACTACATTGGAGACGAATTTACCTTTATGCATGACAATGCAAGGCAGCACACCGCAAGAATCATGCAAGATTACATTGCAGAAGTCGGTTTTCGGGTTATGGAGTGGCCAGCATACAGTCCTGATCTAAATCCGATCGAACATTTATGGGATGAGTTAAAACGAAGAATTCGAGCTAGACTTCATACCCCAAACTCGATCGCAGAGCTTATTGTTGCAGTAGATGAGTGGTTTAACATCCCTCAAGAAACAATAGCAACTTGATTAGATCTTTGCCTAATCGTATGAGAGATGTTATTAGGGCAAGAGGAGGTCATACCCATTATTAAAAAATTAAGTTTTACGTTTTAAATTGTCAATAACCCTATTTATGTTAATAATAAAAAAAGCTTAATTTGCTTAATTTCACTATGTTAAACATAGGAAGTCGAAATAAGTTTTTCGTAAATTTATACTCACATTAAAGCATATTAAATTGTCTTTTAAACAGCATATTTCTTTTTTTGATCTGATGAATAATTTTTTTAAAAAAATATAGTTAAAGTCAAAAGTTTACAATGGGGCCGATTTCTATGCACGCAAGTTTATATATATATATATATATATATATATATATATATATATATATATATATATATATATATATATACTTAAAAAGATCCACCAGCCGCACAATCTTCAACCCTTTTTCTTATAGAAAGTGGGACAATGCTTGAGATCACCAAAAGATATTATTCCTTTAGAGACTGAAACTGAGAAATCAACATCCACTAGAATTAAGAAACATGAAAGATGTATCAAAAAGAAACAAATTGTACAATCTGCGGTTGCTGAACGTCAACATTCTACAGGACACCATCGATGTCAGATAAACTACACTTCTCTCACCAGTCTCAAATTTATACATACGAGAGTTTAGAGAATCAATTGAAACTTACAATCACCCTAACAATAATAATAGTTACTAGTTGAAGCATCATATGTGGAAATCAATTATTACACTATGTCACACCATTGTGCTAGATTTTGCTCCTCAAGCTCATCCAGGGTTTTAATCTTGAAAAGTAAACATCTCCGAAAATATCTCGGGAGATCGTAGTTAAAACGTCAGTAAATCACTCGACAAAGAAAATGAATAAATGTTTTTTGTTTAATTATTTGAATTTTATGTTGCCTTAATTTTCTCAGAGTATCACCACAATTTAAGACATTTTTTTCTTTTTGGTACTTTTGAAACATCGAAAGCTGATGGGTAATCTTATATTAAGTAATTCTGAGAAAACCCGAACTAACATCCTTGTAGATAAATCTGACCCAATTGGCGCGAAAGTTTACAGCCGCGAATGGGCGTGGATATTAAATGAAATTAATAAAGAAATACTGCACATTCATGATAAAACATAATATTTTGAGACATTAATATTTTATTTTTCTTGTAATTGCATATAGTCACTCTTTTGGTTGATACAACACCCTGTTGTAACATAAATGGGGGCAGAAACCACCCCCTCCTAGCTACAGCTCTGCTCATAGTTTTTGCTTCCGTTATGTTATTTTAAAATTTCACCTATGAGATAAAAGTAGTTTTAATATACCCGTTTGTTTTTAGGCTGTTATTCTTAAACAAAGTTTAAGTAATACTAGTGTCCCCAATTCAGAACAGGTTCTTAATGAACTGGACAATATTATCACTAATGCACAAAAATCACATAAGAAAGGGATTAAAGCCCAAAAGGTAAGTAATAAGTTTATTGATTTATTTGTTTTAAGGGAAAAAATTATATCTGACTGTTACAAGAGGATACACTAATTCAAGCTACCATAGAATAACTGGGATCGCAGTTTTGATTATTTGTTATTTTTTCATATTAAAGTGCACCATTACAGAAGTCGTATTATATGTCTATGGTTTTAGCGACTAAAAATAGTTAGGAGCACGAAAGCTAGAAATGCTCTTTCTTATTATAATTTCTCTTTTCTCAATATAAATAAAAAATAAATACAATAATGAATACGGACCCCAAGAGAGGAACCTGGAACACCTCATTCGTCACTCCACACAGATTCTATTAGAACAGAATTTAGTAAGTTCAATGGAGTAGCCCTGACATCGTATTTAGATAGGCATATTGAAAGTAATACAATATTTCCCTTTTTAAGATCCTCGACTCTATACCCAACAAGGAATATGTGGTTTAACACAGGTGACAAGTGTTTAAGTTCATATCAGGCCCCAAGTGACTTTTTCAATTTGACACACTTTACTGTACCATCTATACACTAACCTATATTTGTGACAGATTCAGGCACCTCATTAGCTTATCTGCCGGTAAATTATAAATAAAACAATTTATAAATTTTATCACTTGTAAAAAGTATGATCATGTGTGCCTGCTGAACAAACATCAGCATCATCGGATCAGCAGAATCTAATATAGATAAAAGTAAAATAATAAAAGAGATCTCGTCCTTTGTACCAGGTGTACAAGTATGAAATGCGGATTTCAGACAACAGATGGTGCACCAATGCAGTTTGTGCTATAAAGATTTGACACTGCGTCATTTTATTGTATCATCAACAAGTGTCAGACGCGCACGAGTAATAAGTTGGAAAAGTGTGTGCATAGTGTTGTGTTCAATATCTCGAAATTTATACCGAACAAAGAGCATTCGCGGACAACATTAATTTTTTGTTTTCATTTGAAGAAAACTGCTGTTGAATCATACCGATTACTTCGAGAAGCTTATGGTGAACATGCTCCATCGCAAGATACGTGTGAACGATGGTTTCGGCGTTTCAAAAGTGGTGATTTCAATGTTGCAGACAAGGAACGTGGAAAACCGCCAAAAAATATGAAGATATGGAATTGCAAGCATTGTTGGACGAAGATGATTCGCAAACACAAAAACAACTCGCCGAGCAATTGGGCGTTAATCAACGAGCTGTTTCCAGTCGGCTACGAGAGATGGGAAAGATTCAGAAGACCGGTAGATGGGTACCACATGAGTTGAACGACAGGCAGATGGAAAAGCGCAAAAACACGTGTGACATTTTGCTCGCTCGGTACAAAAGAAAGTCGTTTTTTGCATCGTATAGTTACAGGGGATGAAAAGTGGATTTATTTTGAGAATCCCAAGCGCAAAAAAATCATGGTTAGACCCAGGCGCACCATCCACATCGACCGCAAGACCAAATCGCTTTGGCAGAAAGTCGATGCTCTGTGTTTGGTGGGACCAGAGGGGCGTGGTCTATTATGAGCTGTTAAAACCTGGGGAAACGGTTAATACTAAACGTTACCAACAACAGTTGACCGATTTGAACCGTTCGCTGCTTGAAAAAAGGCCAGAATACCGAAAGAGGCAACACAAAGTCATTTTTCTTCATGACAATGCTCCATCACATACGGCAAAACCAGTTCGCGACACGTTGGAAGCACTCAGCTGGGAAGTTCTACCCCATGCAGCTTACTCACCAGACTTGGCTCCTTCCGATTACCACTTGTTTGCATCGATGGGACACGCACTTGCTGAGCAGCGCTTTGGTTCGTACGAAGATGTGAAAAAAAGGCTCAATGAATGGTTCGCAGCAAAAGGGGAAGATTTTTACTGGCGTGGTATTCACAAATTGCCCGAGAGATAGGAAAAATGTATAACAAGCGATGGAGCATACTTTGAATAAAACACTTTTCATCATTCTTCCGAATTTAACATGTTTTTTTCGCATTTCATACGTATACACCTTATAGTTCTCTGTAATTTAAAACTGAATCTGCAAAATTTTAGTGTAAGCAGCTTGACACTGAAAAAATATGGTTTTTAAAGATTTTTTAAGCAATAATCAAGGCGTAAGCTTTGTTTATCTCTAACCTATCTATAATATATATAAAATGCAACGTCTCTCTGTCCGTTTGTCTGTCCGTTAGTGCGCTTATCACTGGAGAACTACTTATCCGATTTACGTACTTTTCTTTTTTAAATATACATATGTTCTCTGGCCAGGTTATAGGCTATATTTTATTACGATAGGTAACATAAAGAATGAGCAGTGACGATAATAGTGAATGAAGTCGGAAAAAAGTTGGCCGCTAGCGCGTTCCCTTACAATACACAGCCTAAACCATTAAATATGGAACAATATTATGTGTGATTTTTTAAATTCATACATATGTTCTGTGACTAGGTTATAGGTATATATTTTATTACATCTATATATAAAATGTAATGTCTCTCTGTCTGTCTATTAGTGCGTTTGTCACGTGAGAACCACTGATCCGATTTACGTATCTTTTTTTAAATTCATACATATATTCTTTGGCCAGGTTATATAATAATCATAATAATGTATATCTATAATATATATAAAATGCAACATCTCTATGTCTGTCTGTCTGTCCGTTAGTGCGCTTATCTCTCGAGAACCAACTCTGACCAGGTTATAGATATATATTTTATTACATCTATAATATATATAAAATGCCACGTATGTCTGTCTGTCTGTCCCTTAGTGCGCTTAACACTGGAGAACCACTTATCCGATTTACGTGCCTTTTTTTTTAAAACATACATATGTTCTCTGGCCAGGTTATAGGATATATTTTATCAAGTCGGAAAAAAGGTTACCGTTAGCGCGTTCTCTTGCAATACACTGCCTAAACCATTAAATATGGAACACTATCATGTTGCAAAGAATATAATATATATAAAATGCAACGTTTCTCTGTCTGTTTGTCTGTCCGTTAGTGCGCTTATTACTTGAGAACCAACTTATTCGATTTACGTGTTTTTATAAATATTTTTATTTATATGTTCTATATAATTCGATATAAGCCTAGATCAGGGATGTCAAAGATACGGCCCGCGGGCCGCATCCGGCCCCCGGGACGTATCAATAAGGCCCGCGATCGCAATGTGTCACAGAAAGAAGAAACATGTTTTTTAGAGCCGTATATTATATACTATATAATTAAATAATTCAGTACATTTTTTTTATTTGAATCTGGCCCGCCTATACATTCTAAATTTAATATATGGCCCTCTGCAAAATTGAGTTTGACACCTCTGGCCTAGATAATGGGAGATAAGGTGAGATAATAGGAAATAAATATAAATAATGGGAGATAAGGAGAAATAATGGGAGATAAGCAGAGATAAGTGTAGATAATGGGAGTTATGATGAAATAATGGGAGATAAGGAGAAATATTGCGAGATAAGCCTAGATAATGGGAGATAAGGAGAAATAATGGGAGATGAGCAGAGATAAGCCTAGATAATGGAAATTATGTAGAGATAATAGAAGATAAGGAGAAATAATGGGAGATAAGAGGAAATAATGGCAGATATTTTATTACGTTAGGTAACATAAGGAATAAGCAGTGACGATAGTAGTGAATCAAGTCCACGCGAGCGGAGTCTCAGGCAGGGCTAGTTAATTTATAAAACTCTCTGCCAATAAAACCTTATTTAAATGTGAAAGCTGTATCGGGCGACCTACATAAAATCGATACATTTTAAAGGACTTTCTGTGTAATCTCTTTATTCTTTCTAGACAAAGGTACTAAGTCATTGATCTCGGAAAAAACAAATGCTACAATAAGATGCGAAAAGTTTGACGGTTTAAATTCAAATTAATATTTTTATGATATGTCTCAAAACTGATTAGAAATCATAGTAACTCAGCATTGGTCATGAAACCTAATGCACAAACCCACTCAGACGATACAACAACTTGGGTTTTTAGTAATTCTGATATTTTAATCATATAACCAAATTTTTCTGTGAAAAACTTTCGAATTTCAATTGATTAGTTGTTCAGAACTATCCTGTATATATTAAAAACTGAATATTTTATTAATAATTTTTATTTTAGTGGAATACTGCTTGCTTGTCGCTTCCTCTTGGAGACCTGAGGCTAGCGACAAGTTCAGTGGTTTCAGACTTTACGACCAAAAAAATCCATACTCCAGAATTACAAGTAGCATCTGCTGTTCAGGAAAGAATATCTGAATTATTAGGGGAGCAAACTAATGCCTCAGACAGAAAAATGATGGCAAGTGAGGTGAGAAGACGTGAGACCTTTTCTCAGTGGCCTCATATGGACTACAAGTGAGTTATCTATCGTATCTTATTTTATGTTATATTACTTAAAGCTGTCCTTATATTTATTAAAATTTGATCAAAAAGTTAATGTGAAGAAAATGTTAAATGGGTCATATATTGGGAAGACGAAAGAAAAATATTTAATTTATAAACAATTAAAAAATGATTAACAAAAAAATGAATATCCTAAAGAAAGCTACTTATTATTTCAATGTATGGCGTCATACACCCTTTAATAATTTAAAAGTAAAAAGTAATAAATTTGAAATATTAAAAAATTAAAAATTTATTCTCACCTCAATCTCAACTTTGACAATATGGACTGAGTGTGATTTTTGACGAATTACGCAACAATTCTTCAGTCAAAAATAACAGTAGGAAAAATAATAATGTTTCTTTTAAAAGCCCTGTAGTTTGTTTTAAAATTAATATGACAAATTTGTGGTGAGAATTAGGAGGGAGGGAGGTTTCTCCACAGAACTTCCGGGTAGTCAAGTCCGACTTGGCGCTGTCACTAATATGACGCTCAATGACACACTTATCGTATACTAAGTTCCTCTGCTGGTAGAATCTATTGCGCATAAACATTTCTGCCAGCCGCACATCCAACATGACCATCCATTACAACCAAGTTTACGTCTAAAATCCATCTCACGTAGACAAGTAGCACAAGGAAGGATAGAGTCATTATGCCTCTTCGCTCTCTCTCCTGGGATTCAACACAATATTTTACCAAACACTACTCTTTTCGCCTCGAAAAGATCGAACGATTTTCAAGTTCTCATGGTTTCAAATTAAAAACAGGTAGTTGGTGTGCCTTTAGTTGTTATGTTCAAGTTACTGTTAACACCACATTAATAAACTGAGCCTAATAGACCTTTCGAAAACTGAGTGGATCAATTTGATAATCAGCTGACGATCGTCCTGTTCTAGCAAACAAAAGTAGAAGACTACCGCTAGCAGGTGGTTAACGCGATTGCAATTTTCGTCTGACGTTGACATTTTCCATCAATTTTTTTGCGTTTAATTTATTTATTTTAGCGTTTAATACCTATATTTTTACCCTTTAGTGATTAACTTTAAATATGTAAAGTGTTTGTTGAGTTTTTATTAGAAGAGATAAAACATTGCCGATTTCCTACATGTCTGATTTCAAAAAAAAAGATTAAGTGTTTCCAATACTGATAAACAAGAAGATAATTTTGGCAATCAATGAGTTTTTCATAGGGAGAGGGAGCTCATGCACGAACGCAATATTTGCGAGAAGGCAAATAATGGAAAAAAGCAAATGAGGACGGCTGGCCAGTTTTCCTGTTTCGTCGACTTAAAACAGCATTTCAAATAGTAAACCTTAATCCTAAAATCATCAAAACATCCGAAGATTTCTTTAGAAGTAACTGAATATAAGCTAGGTGAGGGGGACAACGTAATGAACTAATAGACATAGGAACAGAGACTCATTATCTATCTAAGCAACCTCTTAATAGACAAAATAAAAACATATTCTTCTTATTCTCGTCATGCCTTCTCCTAATGGAGGTTGGCGACCACTTCTCTAAATCAAACAACTCCCTTACATTCATGCCAGTCCATTCTCTGTGGTTCTTAGCCAAGACTTTTTCTTTGTTCCGACACCTTTTCTACTCATCTCTACAAGATAGTTTGCAATAATGAATATTTGTCATTTCTGAGTACACGACCTAAGTAGGATGTTTTTCGTACTTTTATGATTGTCAAGAGTTTTCTGCCTTGGTTTATCCTTCATAGAACTTCCTCATTAGTGATCCTGGCTGTCCATGGGATTTTTAATATTTTTTGATAGAGCCACATTTCAAATGCTTCTAGCTTCTTAGTAGTGTATTATTTCAACCTTCATGTCTCGACTCCATACAAAACTTGGGACCACACATAGTATTCCAGGAAACGTAATCTTAGAGCGAGGGATAAGTTTATGTTGCAGAACATTGTACGGAATTTAAAAAATGATTTTCTTACAACCTCTATTCTGGTTTTAATTTTAGTGTTTTGGTCAATGTCGGATGTGATATAGGTGCCTAAGTATTTGTAGTTTTTTACACGTTCTATTTGTTTTCCTTCGAGGAATAATTGGCAATTGTTGGTTTGATGTTTTTGATCATAAATTTTTCTTTTTCCGTGTTTATCGTCAGACCCATTTCTACACTTTCTCTATTCTATTCACGTTGTCAACCAGTGCTTGCAGGTCCTCTAATGTTTTTGCTAAGATCACGGTATCGTCGGCAAAGCGTGTTTATCACTTCACCCCTTATCCTTATTCCTTCACTTCGTTCCCGTAATGTTTTCTTGAATATAAGTTAAACGATACAGGTGACAGTACGCAGCCTTGCCTGACTCCTCGCTGAATCGGATTTCCTGTGTTACTATTTCATTTACTTGTACTACAGCAGTCTAATTCCAATAGATGTGTTTTATTATGTTCTATGTCTTTCTGGTTACTCTTTAATCAGTTTAATGTGCTGTACTTTATCAAAGGCTTTTTGATAGTCTAGAAAGCATATATAGATGGTCTTGTACTCTCTACTTTTTTGAAGGAAGACCGTCATTCCAAAAAGTTCTTCTCTTGTTCCCATACCACCCCTGAACCCAAATTGTAAACTATTGAGTTGTTTCTTATAGATTTTATTTTGTATAATTTTTAATAAAACTTTCAAAGGGTGCCTCATGAGACTGATCAACCTGAAACCTTTTCATGATATGGGATTATTTTTCTTAGGTAATATATAAAAGCTGATTGTAACCATTCTTTGAAGACCCTTCCATCATTATATGTCTTGTTGACTAGTTTTGTGAAAGTCTTTATGTTCCTTTCATCTAATACCTTTAGCAGTTCTATTGATATTTCATCAAGGCCTGGTGCCTTTTTATTTTTGCTGCTCTTGAGTGCATGTCTAACTTCGGTTTCCAAAATTTCATAATAATCCCCTGTTGTTGCGGATTCTACGTTATCGCTACGATTGTCGTTGAATAATTGAAGAATATACCCTTCCCAGCACCTTTTTATGTTTTCTTCTTCTGTCACTATGTTGTTCTGTCTTTTGTTACGCAAGATATTTTTCTTGTGTTACACCGTGTGTAATTTTTTAAGTTATGGAAAAATAACCATATACGGACACCACTACGTGATAGTAGACCAAAAAAAAAAGACCCGTGTCTCCCAGTTTTTCCGAAAGTCATGCACTTTTTTTTTATGGGCCCCCAAAGATTTGAGGCCTAGGTGTAATTTTTGCAAAAAACTCATCATATTCTGAGGCTCATATCTTGCAAACCGTTCGGAATTTTAATTTACTTTCTGTGGCAAAGTTGTAGCCCTTGTCATAAGGAAACAAAAATTGTGAACATTTAAAGTAAAAAAAACTTCATCTTCAAGATCAAAATAGCTAAAAACTGTAAAAAATTCGATTTTTTTTACCTTTTTTTTTCCTGTTTAGGCCCATAGCTAGCAAACCGTTCAAAATTCAAGGAAACAATCAACTACAAGAATGTAGCTAAGATCTTAGTAAACAACTTTCTAGAATATATGAGGCCCAAGGATTTGGGGGCCTCGGTGTCATTTTTGCAAAAAACTGATCATATTCTCAGGCTCATATCTTGCAAACCGTTTGGAATTTTGATTTACTTTCTGAAGCAAAGTTGTAGCTCTTGTCATAAAGAACAAAAATTGTGAACATATAAAATCCAAAAAATTTCATCTTCCAGATCAAAATCGC
Source organism: Pachyrhynchus sulphureomaculatus (assembly GCA_019049505.1). Taxonomy (NCBI): domain Eukaryota; kingdom Metazoa; phylum Arthropoda; class Insecta; order Coleoptera; family Curculionidae; genus Pachyrhynchus; species Pachyrhynchus sulphureomaculatus. The sequence continues at coordinate 137,421,062 of CM032446.1, forward strand.
AAAAAAACTTTAAAAAAGTAGATTTTTCGGGAAAATTTTCACTTTTGCGGCTACCTAAACAGTGTTAAGAATCATTCCTAGGAAGTTCATATATTCTAGAAAGTTGTTTACTAAGATCTTAGCTACATTTTTGTAGTTGATTGTTTCCTTGAATTTTGATTTGTATGGGCCTAAACAGGGAAAAAAAAGGTAAAAAAAAATTGAATTTTTACAGTTTTTTGCTATTTTGATCTTGAAGATGAAGTTTTTTTTACTTTAAATGTTCACAATTTTTGTTCCTTATAACAAGGGCTACAACTTTGCCACAGAAAGTAAATTAAAATTCCGAACGGTTTGCAAGATATGAGCCTCAGAATATGATGAGTTTTTTGCAAAAATTACACCCAGGCCTCAAATCTTTGGGGGCCCATAAAAAAAAGTACATGACTTTCGGAAAAACTGGGAGACACGGGTCTTTTTTTTTTTGGTCTATTATCACGTGGTGGTGTCCGTATATGGTTATTTTTTTTCGTGTTGCACTCTGTTACCTGTAACCTCTTGTAACTTCTTATGTAGATTGTTCATAGTTGTAGTTTTTCAATGTCCTGGCATTGCCTATCCACCCATCTTTTTTTGGCTTTGTTGATTTCATATTTTATCTTCCTATTAAGAGTTCTATATTTTTCTTTATGTTTATTCTTATAACCTCTTCTTTCATCAATCATTTCCAGTATTTCCGATGTCATCCCATCCTTCTTTTTTTCTATTTCATGCGTACAAAGTACTTCTTTTTCAGCTTCCAATAAGGCGTTTTTCATATTGCCCCAACTAATCTTCTCTTTTAACCTGTTGTTGACGTCGTTGTTAAACTTTATACTGTTCATCCTTTAATTTGTCCTAATTTATTTTTGGTCTTCTAAGGTGTATATTTTCTGAGTCTAAACTTCATGTTTGCTAATAAAAGATTATGGTTTGCGGCACCATCTGCACCCGGGTACATTTTCACGTTCCTTACACAATTCCTCAAACGTTTGTTGATAAGTATATAATCAGTTTGGCTCCTGACCACGCTATGTTCACTATCGGCCAGTGATATCCATGTATAAAGCCTCTGCAAGGTAATTCATACAAAGTATTTGTTATTACTAAGTTTCTTTCTTGGCAATACTCAACAAGTTTATCTCCCCTCTCGTTTCTATTCCCTAGCCCAAAATTACCGACGATGTCAACAACACTTCCTTTGCCTATTTTTGCATTAAAACCCCCATTATTAACATATTAAAACTACAAAATGTATGGATAATAGTAAGAAATTATTATTATTATTATTTTATTTAGAAAGGATCCTAATCCAAATTACAAAAGAATGTAAGGAAAACTTTTTTAAGACATCATTAACATGATTATACAAAGTCAACTAGTTAACTATAAAACTGTAATATATGGTTACTACAGTGGACAAAGGCCCGATGGACACAAAGTTTTGTTACAACCTGAATATCTAACTACAATCATAGGAAGAGATACAAACTGTAACTGTTGAGTTTTTATAGGTTTGCGTCCCTTTATGTGGCTCCAATTTATCAATGTTAAAACAACACAATTATTGATACATTTTATGATCTAACTGAAGTTGTGTACGATTGTGAAAATTCATTACGTTGTTTTTGAAAGATTTCAAAATAAAACTTAGTGGCCAATGGCAATGACCCTGGACTGCTCATCACTGAGTAAAAAACAGAATGTAACTATTTGGAATGTCTCAAGTTTAATGTTAGGTTGCTAAATACAATATATCTTTAGGTATTGTTGAAACATTCATATATTTTTTTAACAAGAAAACCATTCAGCTAAAAACAGTGATTCATAATTTTGCCTTTTTGCTTATCTTTTTCCGAAAATAATTTACAAAGTCAAGAAAATGAAGTCCAAATGAACAAATTATAGTTAACTTACATAACCCAGATTTAATTTAACGCAGAGTTCGTTATGGAATAGAAATATGATTACCTTCAATCTTTGTTTATTTCTCTTTATTGTCCGTGAACTCCTCTTTAAAAAGTGATTGTTTTAGGTGGGCTTTGCCCGAGCAAATGGCACAAGCTGGTTTTTACCATCAACCTAATGCATCTGGCGATGACAGAGCAATGTGTTTTACGTGTACTGTATGTCTTGTTTGTTGGGAGCGGACGGACGAACCGTGGAGTGAGCATGAACGTCATTCTCCTACATGCCCTTTCGTAATTGGAGAATACACACAGAACGTACCAATCTCTGTAACAAATGCTACAGGTAAATTTATGTATATTAAAGATGTTGAGCTATAGAAATAGCAGTGAGCAAATGCTTTTACTTATACATACTATTTTAAAATTTGACCGGAAAAGTGTTAAGCGTTTCTTTATTTTATCTCTATCGCACTAATAAGCTTATTTTTAGTATTCTGAGATCACTTCAATGTCTGTCTGTCACACCCGATTTTCTCCGAAACTATTTGGCATAGAAAGTTGAAATTTGGCACAAATGTAGGAATTAATGCCAAATCAGAGCAGTGTAGTTTTGAAAGTTAAATTTTGACTTAGGGAATAGTTTTGGGGGGTGAAATCAGTAGTGAAAAAAAAAAATTCAAGATTATATGTGCCTTGACAATATCGAGGAGGTGTCTCGACAGTATGGTGCAGATTATATATAATTTCAGCACCGCACGTCGCACCTCTAGAGACAAAATAATTTTATTTTAGTTGTTTATAATTAAACAAATATTTAGATAGTAAATATTTATTTCACACTTTTATTACTAGATTCTAGATTGAGCTAGATTTATTTATTGGCTATTAAGTAGCTTAGGCTGTAGCTATTATATTGTACATTATTGACTAAGAAAAAAAAACGTGAAAAGAAATATTGGATCTTAAGATATATACATGTCAGGAACTTTTTGCCTTATTCTGATCGGTCTGATTAGCCCGCTGAGTTAGTATCTGACTAGCCATGTTTGTAATCTGGGCTCTTAATTCTTTTATTAAAAACTTATTTGGGGTGTGTTTTGTGAAGTCATTGATCATTTTATACTCTTGTAACAAAAAATTTTATTCGAAAGGCAATTACAGTATGGAATACTAATTACACAAATATAACTTGCACTTGTCCGGTTTTTTAAAATAATATGAAAAGTATGCGCGAGTATTACATCATTATATTTTTGAACTCGTATTTTCACAAGCTTTCATTTGATACCCCACCCGATCACCTTAAAATTTTTTTTTCACTTCCTCCTATAAGCTAACCTCTTAAGTCAAAATTTACCTTCTGGTTCTGAATAGGCCATCAATTTCTGTATTTGTTCACTTTTGACAACTTTATATGTCAAATAGTTCCAGAGAAAATCGGGTGTGACAGACGACACTGAAGTGATCCCATAAGTGTTCCGTATGGAACCGTAAAAAAGGCCAAAAATCGCTGCCCCCACCCTATCTTTAAAAGTACTGATCAAAAAATTTCAAAAAAATTCTGGAATGTTCTTCATAAGGGGTAGATTGAGCAAAACTTATCAGGAATGCGTTTAATAATTTATCTGATATATAAAAAAACTATTTGACTTGACAATATGGTGGAAATTTTTTTCATGGAAAGTTGTTAATTTAACCGGGACTAAGAGCTATGATATATCAATATGTATTTGGTGCAATGAGTAATACACTCATATACTTTTCAGTACATTACTACTTTAAACATTTGGCCAATCACAGATAAAATAAATTTCCATGATTGATGACCAACGGATAGTTACTGAGACAAAATAATTTTCTCTTATTTGTTTATAATTAAACAAAGTAGGTAGTAAATATTTGTTTTAAACTTTTACTACAAGGATGTCTCGCTTTTTATATATTCTTGGTAGTTCTTATATTGAAGATGAATGTGTGGCTAAATTTCATAGAATACTTCAGCAATCACGGTACCGAACACTAATTGTGCAAGTCCAACTTGCTTTTCACCAGTTTTATTTAATAAATGTTACAATAGCTTACAATGCCCGATATCCACTTATCTAACGTATAAATGGTTTCATTCCCTTCAATTCTTTGAATTTTACTATTTTTGTGGATATATATCAACATATATCAATCATATTATATAATCTATTTTGGTGAGCGTTAATTAAAACGACTACGACAACCTGTAAGACCCGACGTAGACAAGGCTTTACTGAAATGGTTTACAGTTCAAATGTAACAATAAATGGTTCAATGGTGCAGAGAGTTTAACAAATCTTTTTTCAACTGTAACTACCAGTACAGAAATCAAGGAAATGGCCGGTAAGATTTCAGATAAAAAATTTATTTATACTACTGGATGGATTGACTGCTTAAAAAAACCGTACATTAGGGCGGAAAAAATGTATGGTAAGACTAAAAGTGTGGACATTCGAGCTACGAACTTATGGTTAAAAACTGTAGGACACGTATTCTATTGCAATGTCACGAGAATGATATCTTCAAGGGAGATGAAACGGGGTTATTTTATCAACTAACACCAGACAAAACTCTCAGGTTTAAAAATGAATCATGCAGTGGTGGTGAATGTGAAAAGAACGGCTGGCAGTTTTTGTGTGGGGCTGAGACGAAGAAATTACTCGTTATTGGAAAGTCAAGATCTCCACTATATTTCAAAAACTGCATCAACCTTCCAGTAAAATACGAATAAATCGACGAGCTTGGATGACGAGTTATATGAAGCAGAATTGGTAGATTAGGACAGATGATTAATTCGATCCAATAGAAAAATAGTGCTGCTGGTAGATAATTGCCTCGTTCACCCTAGGCTAAAAAATTTACGTAACATTGAACTTATACTCCTCAAGCCTAATGTAACGTCGATTATCTAGACTTCGAATCGGGACATAATTCGTTATTTAATATGTCACTAAAGAAAATCTCTGATTGTAAAACTTGTCACTGTTATAAAACGAAAGGAATATATCTATACTAGATGCTGTGTAACTGTATTAAATAAATTCAAAACATCCGGCGACGACTGAATGGCAAGAGCTAATATAGAAATATCTATTAGTGCAGAGAGATGCAGGATGATAAAGAGGAAGAAGAACAAACCTTGGACAAAACCAAACAATGAGAACTACGAAAACTACACAAATAGCGTCTTAGAGAACACACCACTCGCTGACAACGTTGATAATATAACCGATACAATCATACAAACAGTCAGAGCAGCCCAGACAGAATTCCATCCTCAAATTCCAAACGATGAAAAGATCAGCCAAGAAACCAAACAAATGAAAGATGGACTGGAAAGAGGAGGGAAACTTACAGGGGAAGACATAGACCAAGAAGAATGTAAAAATCTGAATAAGGAAATATCAAAGACAACATAGAAGGATCTAAGACATTACAAGAATGAGAGGGTTGTACAAACCATAGAAAATAACAAAAGCATGAGAGTATTGAGAAGAAAATTAACAAATGGGAGAAAACAAATCCACAAGCTAAAAGATAAAAATGGTATAGCCACGTCGCGTCGAACAGAGAAGAAATAACCTACATAGCTGAACACACAAGAACTATACAATAACCCACACATAGAAAATACAAATCAGAAGGATCTGCAGAATAATAAACCAGGGATCGGAAAAGATGCCAAATATAACACGGGAAATAAATCAGGCTCTTAAAAGGATGTCGAATTATAAAGCCCCTTGAGAGGATGAAATGGTGATAAAGGCAATAAAGAGCGAAGGCCAAAAACTAATAGACAAAATAAAAAATTCATTCTTTGCCTATGCTATCAAAAAGTCTCAGGAAAATGGAACAACCCTGTGGTTATGCCCCTACATAAAGAAGGTGACACTACAGATCTAGAAAACTACACACCCATTAGGTTGCTCAACCATCAACCTAACCGTTTAGAAACAAAACTGTACTTTTATCAATTAAGAGATCAGGTTGGCTTCCGTTCAAAATAAGGGCATTGAATATAACAAGCTACTAGTTTTAATATTCGTAGATTTTAAAAAGGCTTTTGACATGGTAAACATCGAAGCCATCGCGAGAACACCTAGGGAATGTAGAATAGACTGTAAATATGGCAACATCGTTAAAAAAAATGTCACAGCGACTGTAACTCTCCATAAACTCACTAGAAGCATAAAGATCAAAAGAGGAGTTCGACAAAGTGAGACTATGTCTTCAATTTACAACAGTTTTAGAACATTCATTTAAAACACTCAATTAGGAAAATAAGGGAATCTGTATAGATGGAGAATACCTTAACAACTTGAGTTTTGCAGATGGCATAGTGTTATTAACGGACAATCTAAAAGAGGCCAACGACATGTTAAATGAGCTTAGAATTGCTTAGGAATAAATTATTCGAAGACGAGTATGATAACAAACCGGGTACCTAGTGATTTAATAAAGATCGAATTCGGGCCACGAAATAGAGATTACCAGAGATCATTAAACATGTGAGTTACAAAGAAAGATATCATTGGATTGGAATGCATATGGAAAATTGAGAGAGATCTTCAAATCTGACATGTCCATAGGCCTCAAAAGAAAAGCTTTCGCCAAATGTGTCCTGCCGGTTCTTACATATGGTGCCGAAACCCTTACAATTACAAAAACCTCAATACAAGAGCTAAGAGTTACACAAAGAAGGATGGAGTGCTCCATGCTTAGCTTAACCTTGAGGGTAAAAAATGAAGCGTCAGGGGTTTACGACGTTATAAAGTGCATCACGAAACTAAAATAGAGATGGGCAGATCACATTGCGAGGTCACAGGATGGAAAATGGACTAGAAAAATTTTGGAAGTGATGTTAAGGGCGGACAAGCGTAGCCGAGAAAGACGTCCCACCAGATGGTCAGATGATATAAAGAGAATCTCATGAAACTGGATTGCAGCAGCACAAGGTAGAGAGACATGCAAGTACTTAGAAGAACCCAGCAGTGGGCGCAAATTGAGACTGGATCATGATGATACTAGATGCACCACAATGCTGAGTGCTGTTCGGAAGGTTGTATCTGAAAAAACAATTAGAAACTTGGGACTGGCGTACCCGACAATACCAGGGCAATTTAGGCTAGGAAAGTGCTCAGTAACCTACTTACATAAAATTATTTGGACACCGGAGAAAAAAATAAAGTTTAATCACTAATTATTTGATATCGATATAAAGAGAATTTGTCTTATTAATATACAATAAAGAATTAAAATTAGATATTTTTAACGTTTAATTTCATTTTGTTTATAACGAGCACTCGCGTATAACGAACAGATCTTGCGGTCGCTCTAGTATTTATTATATCAGAGTTTTATTATATATATATATATATATATATATATATATATATATATATATATATATATATATATATATATATATTAGGGTGTTTCATTTTTAGGCAATATTTTTTTTTTCATCTGATATACCAGAAAATCTCATAGTTTATAGAAAATAAAAAATATTGCCGCCGGGTAAAAGGTTTCAAGTCGAACAGTGGCTTAGCTCTTTGAAAAATTCGATTTGCCATCTAAATAACACAGAAAAAAATTTTTTTTTGAAAAATCCTTCTTACAGCTTTTGAAGGAAATTAAATTCTCTACAAAAATGTCCTTGAAGTCGAAACCGTACAACCAGTTGTCTCGGAGTTATAGCCCGTCAAACATGAACATTTTTAAAAATAGACATTAAATTCCATTTAATCACCAGTTTATTACTTTTACATAAATATTAAAATATATTTTACATTTTAGAGTATTGAAATTTATAATTTAACCATTGATTCGTTTTAATCCAGCAATCAAATTATTATTAATTAATTATAACTACTGTGAAATAATAACACTCATGTACGGAAATCATATTTTCACGCAAATTCATACAGTTTCACTAGTTTGATATTTTATTGAGGTTGGCGCTGTTTCCTATTTTTATCGATCTCTGCGTTTTCGATCTATGATAACTGTCTATCTTTCATTTTTTGGCTGGTTTGCATCGATTGGCACTAAATATAGATCAACATTAATTAACCTCAATGATATTGATGTTTATATTCTGTATGTATGGTGTTGTTTAATGTTATTTTTTGAATATAGAAAGTTTTCTTGCCAATAAATATAAGTTGTATTTAATATTAGTTCTATCTGTGATGACAGGTTGTAATTAAAATAATAATTTCGGCGAAATGTCAGCTAGTAAATTTTCTAAAAATTTAACTGGTGATTAAATGG
>CM032446.1:137436892-137472692 GCA_019049505.1 Pachyrhynchus sulphureomaculatus
CAAGACAAGTCTACCAGTTGTGTGGCGATCAAACAGAAAGGCGTGGGTTACACGGGAAATTTTTCAAGAATGGTATTCTAATAGTTTTTGCCATCAGTCAAATCATACTGTGACAGAAATGGGCTTGAACCTAAAGTTATATTACTCTTAGACAATGCCCCAGGACATCCAACCTCACTTGATACGCCCAGAGACTTAAAAGTGTACGTAAAGTTCCTTCCACCAAACACTACGTCAATATTACAACCTATGGACCAGGGAGCAATAGCAAACTTCAAAGCTTATTACCATCGCCGCACTTTTAGCCAACTAATTCATGAAACTGACGGGGAAGGAAGACAGTCTATGCGAGAGTGGTGGAAGTCATACAACATTATGAAGTCTATTCACAACATAGAAGAGGCTTGGAAGGAAGTTAAAATGAGTTGTATGAATGGGGTGTGGCGTAATCTTTGGCCAGATGTAGTGGAAGCACCTAGAAGAATTGTCCAGATGCAGAGACAAGTGCTTGAAGACATTGCTGCAATGATTGAGGGGTCTGAACTTGAAGATGTCACGGTAGAAGATCTCGTAGAACTTGTAGCAACGCACGACGATCCTATTAGCAATGAAGATCTGATCGAGTTACAGAATAATCCTTTCTACGATGAGGTAGAACAAGTAGAAGAGAAAGTTTTATCTTCAGGGGAAATACAAAATGCACTTTCAAAAATTTATTCAGGTTTGGACATATTGCAGAGTATAGACAATAATGATGACCGTGTCTTGACCGTGTGTCAAACAATTAAAAACAGTGTTGGGTGTTATGAACGTATTTTACAAGAACGTAAACAAAACGTTACCCAAAAGACAATAGATGTATTTTTCCGTAAAAAATAAGAGTATGTATTGCATAAAGTGTTCTTAGAATTAAAGTGATTGATTAAAATGATTTGTATTTTTTTGTATTAAATTTTGACTATGTTTAATCATAAACCTCGATATACGCGAATTTCAGTTAACGCGATTTTTTTCGGAACGTATCCCTCGCGTAAAGCGGGGTATTACTGTATATATATATATATATATATATATATATATATATATATATATATATATATATATATATATGTGTATATATATATATATGTATGTATATATATGTGTATATATATATATATATATATATATATATATATATATATATGTATATATATATATATATATATATATATATATATATATATATATGTGTATTTTATATATATATATATATATATATATATATATATATATATATATATATATATATATGTATTTATATATATATATATATATATATATATATATATATGTATATATATATATATACATATACATATATATATATATATATATATATATATATATATATATATATATATATATATATATATATATATATATATATATATATATATATGTATATATGTATATATGTATATATGTATATATATATATATATATATATATATATATATATATATATATATAACGTATGAATACTTGTGAGTTTTTGTCTATGGATACAGTACATGGGGTGTAGGCAAATTTCTAATTTTTACTAAAACAGCGACTGTAAAATTAATGTCTTCAAACTTTTGACCAATTTAATTTTTTATATTTCTAACACCTAATGTTAAATTTTTTTTCTGTAGTAGGTGGTATCATCTAGACTAAAATTTCATTCGATACTTCGTTCCTATCTATTCAAATTAAAAAAAAAAGAACTTTTGGTGTGACTTTTTATCACATTGTAGTTGCCTCTAACATTTTCATAGGATTTTCAGAATTGTTAATTTCAAGATGTCTGAAATTAATATAACATGATATATTGTAAACTATCCTATCTCATGGAGCCAATACAGTTAGAATTAAAATTTCTTTCAAGAACTCCTGCTAACACATGGGCTGAAAAGTCCCGGGCCTAACACATAGATGGCGCTAGTTTTATTGCAGTCACCTTTTTTTCAATTAATACTAACCTTCAAAAGACAGCTGTTAAAATTTCATGATATTCTATTCATTAGTTTGTGAGTTATTGTGCTAAGAGTGACGCTACTTTTGTTATTTTCAAAACAATGGATCAAAAAACAAATTTCGTGTTTTAATTTTACACTGCTTCTTGATGGGAAAAAATACCGTTCAAGCGAAGCAATGGCTTGAAAAGTGTTATGGGGACTCCGCTCCATCAGAAACAACAATAAAACGTTGGTTTGCTGACTTCAAACGTGGTCGTAGAGACACCGATGATGCAGAACGCAGTAGACGTCCAAATGAGGCGGTAACACCAGAAAACATCAAAAAAATCCATAAAATCGTTTTGAATGATCGAAAAGTGAAGTTGCGTGAGTTAGCTGACATCGTAAAGATATCAAAAGAACGTGTTGGCTTTATATTGCATGAGCATTTGACTATGAGAAAGCTCTGTTCAAAGTGGGTGCCGCGTTTTGCTCACTGTTGATCAAAAACAAGAACGTGTTGATGATTCTGAGCAGTGTTTGGCCATGTTTAAACGTAACAAACCGGAATTTTTGCGTCGATATGTGACAATGGATGAAACATGGATCCATCACTTCACTCCGGAATCAAAACGATCGTCATCTGAGTGGACAGCAACTGGTGAACCTCGTCCAAAGCGCCCGAAAGCACAACAATCGGCTGGAAAGGTTATGGCCTCGGTATTTTGGGATGTGCGTGGTGTAATATTCATCGACTATCTTGAGAAAGGAAATACCATCAACAGTGAATATTATATAGCGTTATTGGAGCGTTTGAAGGCCGAAATTGCAAAGAAACGACCGCATATGGCAAAGAAAAAAATTTTGTTTCATCAAGACAACGCACACCGTGTCACAAGTCAATCAAAACAATGGCAAAACTACATGAATTGAACTTCGAACTGCTCCCACATCCACCGTATTCGCCAGATTTGGCTCCCAGCGACTACTGGCTGTTCGCAGACCTGAAAAAAATGCTCGCCGGTAAGAAATTTCGCACGAATGAAGAGGTTATCGCTGAAACTGAGGCCTATTTTGAGGCAAAAGATAAATCGTTCTACAAAAGTGGTATTGAAATGTTAGAGCGGCGCTGGAATGATTGCGTTGCTCTTGATGGAGATTACGTTGATGAATGAAGACTCCTTTTCGTTCACATAATACTAACAATATTGTTTTTCCAATCTGGTAACCGTTATATTTAAGCTTTAGCCAGTAGGCTGTTTCCATTAACACTTTGTTAATAATGACTAAAACATGAATACCCTAGCCAGTTGAGCAATATTGATGGTCTATCGGTTAGTAATAAAACTCATAGGTAGAACATATTGCATGTTCACACTAGGGATCGGGTTAATCCACCTAACCTATGTCTATGTTCGAACTAGAAAGATACCTGTTTAATTTGATAATTGGTATTACAAAATCTATAGTATGTTTAAGTTAGGCTTGGAAATTAATATGGAATAAACCTGTGTCCTTAGTGACGTTGTGTTTGACCCTAAATTATTTTTTCCTGCCTTAACATGTAGTAATTTTGGATTAATTGAAACTATACATTTGTAGGGGAAAGTGATGCAGTTTTTCTACCTCCAGCTCCAACTATAGGAAGCACCGCCAAAAAGCCAACTCATACTGGTCCTAGACTGTTAACAGTAGACATTAATAACACTGAAGCAGACTCTTCGTCAGCCAGTGATATATTAGGAAATTTGACTAACGGTCCATTCATATCAGAACCGACTGAAACCAGCATATCTGATCATATTGTCGATATGAAAAATAACCAATCAAATAAAAAACTTAATTATTCCAGAGCAGTTCAATGTATTGCTTTACCAGAACCATGTAAAGAATGCGGAAATTTGGAAATAACAAGTGTTTTGTCGACCCATGACGACAGTCATATCTTAGTAACTGTGTGTAGTAAATCGTCGACTAAAAGTTTTTTGTTAATATATACATTAGACTTTTCTAATAAAATGGTGAAAATTCAAGAAGAATCTGTGATGATTAGGGAAATGTTAAGTCTTGAGAAACCAATCGAAGTAAGCTTACTTCCTGTGTTGGATAAAAAGGTTCCTTCTGCTAAACTTAATAATGGAATTGAAGGGAGTGCTGTTTTAGTCTGCGTAGATGGGGCTGTAAGAATTTTAGATTTATCTTCTTTACGGACGACTTGTTCGGCTAAAATCGAGACAGAAAAATTTGTTTCAGCAGCATATTGCAATAGTAAGTATTAGCTTTACTTTTTAACATGCTTATGATATCAATTTAAGTATTAAATTAAACATTATAAAACAGTTATCACCAATATACCATGCACTTTATTTTTGCTCTCTGCGCACGTTTCGCTAACCATGTTAACCTCATCAGGAGCTATGATTATCAGTCGGTTATCGCTCCTGTTGTTTTTTTAGTGTTCCGTACGGAACCCTTATAAGATCACTTCGGTGTCTGTTCGTCTGTCACACCCGATTTTCTCCGCAACTATGCGTCACAGAAAATTGAAATTTGGCACTAATATAGGAATTGATGGCCCCGTCAGAGCCTTGTCGTTTTGGAAAATAAATTTTGGCTTAAAGGGTTAGTTTAGGGGGTTAAATCTCTCGGTCTGGTGAAAAAAAAAAAATTACCAGATCTTCGAGTAGGGTGTCAAAGCTTGTGAAAACACGAGTTCAAAAATATATATAATGTAATACTTGCGCACACTTTTCTCTTTATTATTTTTAAAAAATTGTCAAAAATCTCTGCGTCCTCATTATCTCGAAAAATACTGATCAAAAAATTTTGAAAAAATCTGGAATATTCTCCACAAGATGTAGATTGAACGAAAATTATCACGAGTGCTCTACCTTTAATAATTTATCTGATATATAAAAAAAACAAAAATTTCAAGGGCATCAGTTTTCAATAACAATTAGAAACAAACTTTGTTGAAAACTCATGTTGGGTGTGTTTTGTGAAGCCATTGATCATTTTATACCTGAGTAACAAAAATTTTTATTTTAAAAGCAATCAACGCACGGAACACTAATTGCGCAAGTCCGACTTTCACTTGGCCGGTTATTTTTTGAGAATTTAAATTAGTAAGTAGGTCCTAATTGCAGTTAATTCTGATAATTTAAATCATATTTAAGGACGTGATATCGTGAACTCGTCTTTACTAGGGCTCAACCGTCATGAATATGCTTTCTGGTCAGGTTAAAAGTCAACCGGGCGAAATACCATATTCAAACGTCAGCTTTACCAGAATAGCCCGTTATATGGCTGCTGTTTACAAAACGAATTTTGTTATATGATTTTATTTTTTTAGTAAATAACGTGGAAAATTAAAATTTTTCCCACAAATCAGGTTAATTTTTCAACACGCTTGTTAACGTTCAAATCATTTGTGAGCTGACGTCATAGTGTCGACCTTGGTTTATAAATACCTATCTAGGTCCCATTTATGGTCACTAATTTATAATCGCCTCTACATTTCTTTGTTCTCGTTTTTTCCGCTTTTATGAAGGACCATGTCTAACTAGTCTTCTCTAAGCTTAAGCTTCGTCCTCTGTCAATATAATGATTGTTCTTTCTCGGCAGATGTCCGTGCAACTGTAGCCTTTCCACACATATATTCATGACACAAAAGTCCAATCACTGACAAATAGTTGCCATGAAGATACCCCCTACTTTATAGTATAATTTTATTTTTATTTGCTTACTGGCTAAAAATTTTCTTATGTCTTTGATATTAAGAGTTTTTATACGTCATGTATGCTTAGATCTGTTTTTAATTCTTGAAATTAAAGAGAAAATTATATGATGACCTATTGTTAATGCATTTAATGTTTCATGAAGAAGAGTGCATTAAATAAATAATAAAGAATTCATTTTAAGTTTATTTATTTAACTAAATAAATTTACATTTCCCACCCTTTAGACATAAAATTTACATCTATTACCTGAATTTTAACTACCCATTAAAAGTAATCGAACCGTTTTTAAGGAAATTTAAGCTATTAGTAAGCATGTAGAATACTTTCTTAGTTTTTTTTAGTCAGTTAGGTATTTGATTCTTATTTAGCAAAACTTAAAGCAATAAGGTTAAGCGCAAGATGGCATAAGGCTATTGAAACAAATTCCTTCCGACATAAAAATGGCCAATATATCCTATTTAGTATATGAAAATAATTTTTTTAATCATCTGTTTATTTTACAAGTGCTTAGGTTAAGTCTTGTTTACATTTCACATTCACTTTATATTGTTTTTAATTTATCAAGTAAAATATATGTACTTTAATGTAGAACATTTTTTTTACTGTTTATATATATAATAATACAAGAAATAATATATAATAAGTTTGTTAAAAATCTGCATATCATCTATTAAATTAATTATTTAGGAGACGTGGTCTTAGTGGAATAATAATAATAATACCCGCCGACTTATGTACAAATAAATACTTTTTTATCTCAAACTCTATTTTACTAATAATTTATAAAACCCCTATCTTTAAGATTGATTCATAATTTTCATTTTTTAACCAACTAAAAACACAAACACAATTCTGTGTTTTCTTTATTTGCAATATTTTTAATCTATACGTTAACTTCTGTTTTTAGTCTTCCATATGAAACACTGATAAGATCACTTCGGTGTATGTCCGTTTGTATATCTGTCGATCTGTCTGTCACACTCGATTTTCTCTGAATCTATTTGACATAGACAGTTAAAATTTGGCACTAGTATAGGAACTGATGGCCTCATCAAAGCCGTATAGGTTTAAAAGTTAGTTTTGGGGGGTGAAATCGAAAGTGAAAAATATATATAATGTAATACTTGCGCACACTTTTCTTTGTATTATTTTTAAAAAATCGCGAGAAATCGCAATCTTATCTTGAAAAGTACTGATCAAAAAATTTTGAAAAAATTATATAATATTCTCCATAAATTGTAAATTGAACGAAAATTATCAGGTATGTATCTGATATATAAAAAAAAAACAAGAATTTTAAGGTAATCAGTTTCCAATAAAGATCGGAAAAAACTTCATTGAAAGCTCATTTGAAGTGTTTCGTGAAGTTATTGATCATTTTATACCTCCGTAACAAAATTTTTTATTTTAAAAGCAATCAACGTACGGAACACTAATTGCACAAGTCCGACTTGCACTTGGTCGGTTATATACATAGCTTCCTTATTTTTAACATTAATTTTACAGTCACAAAGAAAACTAGATATTTTCCTCCAACTTCCCCCTCCTCACAACATATTCTGAATAATAAAGAAAATGAAAATTAAAAGTTAAAAAAAAATGAGTTAACTTCACAAAATTCACGAGCTTATTTTTTTATGGCAAGAATAGCTAATAATTTGTTTATACAATATAGGGTAAAGAAATCAGTACTGATTAGAATAATTACAGGTCTTTAATACTTTGAAGTAGTTCTATTGTGATTACTATCAGTTCATCATTTTTTCTTGTATAATTTAGGTTTAGACAGATTATGTGCATCAACCAAAGAAGGTTCTCTTCACTTCTTTGCACTGAACGATAATGATAATGAATCAGTGGATGATCACGAAGAAGACGATCTTTTTGGTCTCAACATCGACAATTCTATTAAGGAATTGACAAATTTGGATAAAATTGAAACAATAAGATGCTTTAGGGAGCCGCCTAATGTTATAACATTGGACGACTTGAGGACGTTACAGAAATTATCCCTTTTTAGTCCTATAAGGTATTTTTTTTACGTTTCTAAGGTATCACACCTATTTTAAAACCACTATAGAAACCACTGCAATTATATACATACACTACCTCTCACGAAAGTATGGACACCTTGTTAAAATTCAGATTACAATGAATAACTATTCTTTTTATCTTAAATATTGTTTTATTTAACCCTTTACGATTGTCCTAAGACAATATTGTTTTTAATGAAAATAATTAGTCACTTGTAGATTTTTTTTTATAAGCATTGGTTGCATCGAAAATTAGAATAAAAAACTCATAATACTGATACGCGCTTTGAACTGTCACTCAACACTTTGAATCTTACTTTCAGTACCCATACCTTGTTTTAGATGTTTGTTTACATTAAAAAAACCGTCCACCTTCGGAGGGCCAACTGCCGAGCTCGCCAGTTTTTCATCAGCCCTTGTTCTACTCCCTTGTTTTTTTCACGTCTCATTTTGAATTTTCACATTCAATGGCCTGTGGTAAGCGTTTCTCCATAGACACTCGTTCAGCCATTCTCACTTTACATCGAGAACGGCCATCAGTGCATAACATCGCGAAAAAATTAAGGGTTTGTACTTCGTCGGTAAATCTTACATTACAACGCTACATAGAGACAGGAAGTCTTAGGAATCGCCATCGGCCTGGACCGTCACGAGTAACATCCAATGCAGATCATTTCATCAGATTGATGAGTAAGCGAAATAGGCGCAATAAAAAATATCAATCAGTACAAGAAAGCGTCTTCGGGAGCGTCATCTTCATAGCTGTATTGCGACCAGAAAACCGGTATTACGACGTGACAATAAGCCCAACGGTTTCAGTGGGCGCAAAACCATCGTCCTTAGGCAATAGTACAGTGGAAAAACGTATTATGGACCGACGAATCGAAATTCCAAATTTTCGGCTAGAGAAGGAGAATTTCCGTGCGTCGGTCTGAGACTGAAAAAATGATACAAGACTATTGTTTCTATTGTCGAGCATGAAGGTGGGTCTGTTTTAGTGTGGAGGTGCTTCTGTTTGACTGGAATGGGGGGACTTAGTGCAAGTCGATGTCATTATTATCTGGGTTGCGATTAATAAGAAAGAGATTCGTGATAACGGTCCTAAACCGTTATAAAGCTTTGAAGTCTTTATAAGGACTACCTAGCAAATCAAGGAGAAAAAAAATGTTTAAAAGTCTAGACCTCAACCTCATTGTGTTGCTAAGGGGTGAGCTGGACATAACCATCAGAAAGGAATGTCCCACATAGAAAAATCGTCTTTAGGGTCTTCTTCAAGAGTTACCACTCGATAAATTAAGAAAATTAATCGAAAGAATGTCGAGAACAATAAAAGCGGTATTAAATGCAAAGGGCGGTTTTTTTTTTTGGTGAAAATAATGTTTAATATTAAAGTTGATTTTTTACAGTATTGATGATTTTTGTGTGTTTTTTTTTACGTGTTGCCTAGTAATATATTAATGTTAATATAAAAATAAATGTTTCTCGTACATTAAAGTATATAAATTCATTTTTTATTTGGTTACTATATTTCCATGAGCGGTAGTGTACATGATGCCTTTTTTAAGGAGATTTATATTGTATATTTCCCACCCATATTTTTAAGTTTTATTCTACTACATATCTAGAGAGAAAGCGTTAAGTAAACAAATTCTGAAGTTCCCAAAACACGTCGTTCTAACATTTGTGTTAAGTTCAGTTTTTTTTTATATTCGAAATTAAAGTCAAATTTCTATGCATTTTAAAATTTTATTTTGTTAGTTAATATCGGTGTAACTTCAAAACATAGTACTGATATTTGTGGAAAGAGGAGTTATTCCAAAATCATAAATTTTTTGCTAATGTGAACACATTTGCAAGTAAAAATTAGCTGCTAATCCAAAACGTAAATAAAACATAATATTGATTTTTGTTTATTTTTGTCTCTCTTATTCTTTTCTAACACAATTTCTGACAACTTTATAGTTAGCCATAATATTTAAGTACTTTTTATCAATATGGGAAATAAAAATCCAGACTCACTAAAAGTGGTCTAGTTGGCATCTGTTTTTGCCTTTGTTATAATTTTGTATTGTAAATATCAAATATCATTGGTACATTAGTAATTGGTACTGGTAGAATTTTTCCCACGGTATTTCATTTTTATCGATTTGATCATAAAAAGAATGCACGGCCTCCTAACTTCAAATAGGTTACTGGTGCTCTTGTTAATTTAAATCCCCAGTAGCCAAATTAAAACGGTTTTTTAGTAAATCTAGCAAAAAAAGTTTTTTACCAATACTAGTAAAATTTGACACAGAATATAAAATCAAAACTTAAGTAACTCTATATTAGGATGATTTCAATCACCAACACTAGATGGATAAGTAAGTTTTACTCCTTAGAATGAGGCATAGTAACTCATTAACTTTACTATTTAACTGACAGACTTAAACCCATCAAAATTACGTTCAAAATTTTAACAAAAATTGCAACTTGTACAGGGACTTTTTTTGAGTGTCTCACCTAATTCACTATGTTGCTATTCTACATACCAAGAAAATTCGTCCGGTTAAGTTTTTATGAGGAAGCCAAATATAACAAAAAAATTATCACTTGTCAAATTTGACAGATTACAAAGCCATCTAGGATTTTTTAAATTTCACCCTCGACATATGAGCATACCATTAAATGACATTTTTTAGTCTGTCTACAAAAATATATAACATGTATTTATTTTCAGTCGCTATTGATATACAGAGCATTTAAGTTGTTGAACTGAATTTTAACTTTTAAGGGGCCATCTTACTCCAGACCACGAAAATTTCGAGTTTTTTGGGATTTATTTTGAAAAAAGTATAAGATATAATTAAAAAAAACTTTTTAGATATTATTTATTGAACTTTGGAGTATATTCATAAATTTTTTTGAGTCAGTCTGATTCTTATATGTATAGATATACACATCTGCATACGGGCATGTTAAAAAAAGGTACCTCGCTTGACTCCACGATTCCGACTTCCAGCAACGTCTCAAAACAGGAGAGACAAAAATATTCTTAAAATATACGGATGTAATTCACGGCTGGACTACGGAAAAAATTTTACCATACAAAATAACAAAATGGCAGCTACTCAAAATTACAGGTTAGATTTTCGCCTCAAAAATCGTTGATAAAAAAAAATTGCAGATAAAAATTTTATCATAGTTCGGCCGAAAATGACATTATGTCAAAATTTCGAAGGAATTGGATAAACGGTAATGACGGTATCATGGAGCCGAGGTCGAAAAAAGTAGTTTGGAGATATAAGCGTTTAAAAATTTCGAACACGTTTCCGACATGATAAAATTTAAAAATTCATACTTACAGCTAATCAGCTATTCCAGGGCCATAAAGTAACCCTTTTGTTCAGTATTAAGCATTATCCAACCTATTCTTGGTTCTTTTGACTGAGCTTGAGATCTTCACGCTGCATGCATGCGCCGACTGTGTAAGTCTGAAATCGGGAGTTGCTCGCGCGCACATAATATCTTCAAAAATAAATAAGATATCGAAAAATCCTCTCGCACACGTTCTTGAAGGTTCAAACTATAAAAAATGCAAAAAAAAAATCGATTTTTTGAGAATTCTGGAGTAGGATGGCCCTTAAGGGGCTCACCCGATTGACTTTCTTTCTATATGAGGTTTTAAAAAAAATCTTTTACTAATAAACTTGGCTATTTGTGAGGAAGCCAAATATAACACAAAATTTGTCACTTGTTAAATTCGACAGTTTACAAAGCCAACTAGAATTTTTTTAAATGGCTCCCTCTACATATAAGTACACCATTAAATAGGATTTTTAGTCTGTTTACAAAAATATATAACACTTAATATTTATTTTCAGTCGTTACCGATATAAGACAATTTATTGAACTGAATTTTAACTTTTAAGTGGGTCACCCGATTTACTTTTTTCCTATTTGCCATATCGAAAAATTTCTGTCACTACAAAACTTCATTTTTTTCTGAGGAAGCCCAATATAATAAAAAAAAATTTACCATTTGTCAAATTTGACAGATTACAAAGTGAACTAGATTTTTTAAAATGGCATCGTCCACATATGATTTCAAAAGTTACAAGCTTTTTGCTATCATATTTGGCTTCCTCAGAAGGAACTAAGTTTGCTAGTAAACGAATTTTTTGTCGTGCCAAATAGGCAGATAGTAAATCGTAGTAATCTTATTGGTTAAAATTTGGTTCCATAACTTGAATGCCCTGAATATCGGTAACGACTGAAAATAAACATTAAGAGTTATATATTTTTGTAAACGGATTGACAAATGCTATTTAATGGTGTGCTCATACGTAGAGAATGCCATTTAAAAAAATCCTGTTTGCTTTGTAAACTGTCAAATTTGACAAGCAAGCCCAATTTTTTGATGTCATATTTGGGTTCCCCATAAAAACTAAGTTTAATACTTAAAGAATTTTCTTGTTATATAGAATAGGGAAATAGAGCATTTTGTGAGACACTTAAAAAAATGTCCCTGTACAACTATGACAACAATATATACAGGGATACTTATAACTGCATTTTTAATGCTTTAACATTATTACGGAAATTTCTCCCTTTTCTATAAATAAGAGAAATATTGTGGAGCAATTCAAAGTTGAATTGGAGAATTTCAAAAAATTTTAATTCCAGCCATTTTAAAACTAGAAAATTAATTTTGCTCTTGTAAAGAACTTAACTCATATATTGTTAATAG
Source organism: Pachyrhynchus sulphureomaculatus (assembly GCA_019049505.1). Lineage (NCBI taxonomy): Eukaryota > Metazoa > Arthropoda > Insecta > Coleoptera > Curculionidae > Pachyrhynchus > Pachyrhynchus sulphureomaculatus. The sequence continues at coordinate 137,449,374 of CM032446.1, forward strand.
TTAACTTACCTTAACTAAGCTTAAAGTATAGGTATGCTAAATTTGGTTAAAATCGCCATTGCTATAGTGCAACACTATATATCAATATACTTCTAACAATGTTTTCTACGAGATCCAAAGCATCCCAAAGGGGGAAATTATAAACAGATTTTGTCCGCAGTATGTTGAAAGCTGCTTAAGATAAATGCCAAACGGTATTATGTGATTTATAAAATTGATATACTATGTATTTAAAATAAAAATCTTTTTTTCAATTGCATCACATGGTATACTTTTTTACTTGCAGAATTATTTTAATTTTGATCGATAGTATACACCATTTTCGAGTAAAATTAATTAAAAAATAATGGCATATTTTCTCCATCCCACGACTTTCCCCGTCTTACGAGTAAAGGTCAAATTTGCCATAAAAACAATAAGTCTAATTTTGCTTTAAGATGACTATACCATGTAGGGAGTAAAAATATGTTTGTTTATGTATAGTCTTATTTTCAACGTAAAATGCAAATTAGAATTATAGCACATTATGTTAGTTTTGAAATGTTACGAGCTTAGAAGAAACTACGGAAATAATAAAATTATTTTAATAGCATATTTATTTTTATATTAATTTTATTTATAAACTGGGTTCCATTTATATGAAACATAGTTGCTTTTTTTTTAATTACAAAGATTAAAATTAAAATTTTGTTCAGTTTAGTCTTTTTATAGTGAATAAAATAAAAGTTTATTTAAATGTAAAATTATGTATATGTGTGAAAAAATATACCGTACATGGACCTTCTTGTAAAAAGAAATGCTGTAATATTATTCGTTATAAGTAAATTAACTATTATTGTAATTAATAATTCTAATTTTTTTTCTAGGTCTATTTATAATGTTGTTGTTCCCCCTTGTTGGAGTGAATTTCAACAGGCGATGAGGCAGAGGAGAAACTCTTCTGTTGTAAACACAGAGGCATTCACAAAAACATGGAGATTGCAGACTGACACCACCCACTTGGGAGGAACATATTTTTGAAATTACTTTACCCTCATCAATGGTAAGAAAGACAGTGTCATTGGTCTGAGTGTGTGGCATATGTATATATATATATATATATATATATATATATATATATATATATATATATATATATATATATATATATATATATATATATATATATATATACATATATATATATATATATATATATTTATTTATTTATATATATTTATATATATATATATATATATATATATATATATATATTTATTTATATATATTATATATATATATATATATATATATATATATATATATATATATATATATATATATATATATATATATATATATATATATATATATATATACATATATATACATTTATATATATTTATATATATATATATATATATATATATATATATATATATATATATATATATATATATATATATATATATATATATATATATATATATATATATATATATATATATTTATATATATATATATATATTTTTATATATATATATATATATATATATATATATATATATATATATATATATATATATATATATATATATATATATATATATATATATATATATTTATATATATATATTTATATATATATATATTTTATATATATATATATATATATATATATATATATATATATATATATATATATATATATATATATATATATATATATATATATATATATATATATATATATTAGTATCAAGTCCATAATGCCGTTACCATTTTTTGTTTTTTTTTTTTCATTTTACAAGTACAAAATAATATTTTTTGATGTAATAAAGTTTTGTTTTTTCACAATATTAACTTTAATTTACATAAATACGTACATTTTTGATTCCTTTGAAAGTAGATAACTTGTACCATAAGTAAAAATTTATATATGGTGCCGACTTAGAAGTGAAATTTTATAATGGGTTTATTTTCATTTTAAAGTGTTTATTTCATTTTTTATGCTATTTATTAAAACAGTTATTTACATCAGTATAGAGGAATTGTGCTTAAGATGACATACTTTTTCTTTCAAAATAAATATTTAAAATAAATAACGTCATGGGAGTTTAGAATCTAGCGTATATTCATAAACGTTTCTTAAGTAATGAACTAGTTTCAGTTTTAGAATATTAAGTATACAAATAAAAAAGTAGAAAAACACAAATCACACTTAGGTCGACGTGTGTAAGATGACATATCTAGATTCTAAGATGACACATAGTATGTCATCTTAAACAGTATTAATTTTCTGAGCATAATTCGCAGGTAAACTGTTTCATTCTTGCTGGTATGCCTGCGCATAGTGTATGACACCAATTGAAACACAGTTGACACTTCACCCGATGTTCTTTTGGCCTAGATTGGCTAAATAATTCATTACAATCACTTTCCTCTTCGTCCTCATTGGCCTAAGGATCCTCGAGCTCCTCGTCATCGTCCAAAATAACAGGCTTCGTCTGCTTCTGAATTTTTAAGGACTTGCAATTTTCCTTTTCTTTTTTCTGCTGCACTTGGCCTTTAATTTCATTCATAAATGGACTGGCCGTGAGAACCTGCGATCCACCGACTTTTCTGCTTACTCTTAACTTTCCTGTAGAGGCAGCTTCGGTACATGATCTTGTGATAAAATATGCGCGACAACATTTGCTGACAAAATTGTAGGGGATGATGGTGGACTTCCAACTCTTTGAGAAGTGGCACCTGCTTCAAAATCTATTTGCTCCTAAGAATTTGCAGCTGCAACATCTATCTGTTCGCCAGCGTTACTAGATTCTGTGTCGGGCTCTACGTGATCTAGCTGGGGTCGAGATAAACTACTGGCAACCGGCCCGTCGTCGTTATTCAATTTCGGTAACTTCGCTGGCTAAAAACATGTCCTCTGGAAAAATATGTGGATTGAAAGGATAAATTCCGCTTTTCTCAAAATCACTCGTAATATTCCTGACTGAAGCTGCATTTTCGTAAACGCCTTCAAAAATACGAGCAACTTGGTATAGACCTACGGTTCTGCCAGGATGGTTCTTCATCCAGGTAGCCATCTCGCGATCATAATATGCCTGTCATGGACCAAAAATGATAAATCAATCGGCTGCATTCGGTAAGTGCAATGCGGAGGAAGACAGAACATTATCACGCCGTTGTCCTTGGCAAATTCGAGTGCTTCCAGATTTTTGTGGCTGGAATGACCGTCAAGGATTAGCAGCACCTTGTTTGTTACGGTGGCAGTCACAAAAAAAAAATGGCGCATCCACTTCAAAAATAGACCACCCACCATAGATCCAGAGTGATAGCACAGCTCCAAAGTGCCTAGTGGAGCACCGTCAAAGTATTCGGTCTTGGGATTTTTTCTTGGTATAATTCCATTGCAACCACACCTGTTGACAGAGCGAACTTGTTGGATGAACTCTTTGCTTCACATTCTACTGTCGATTTCCAAGGAAAAACACCACTACTATTCCCATATTCCCACATTCCCAAGGATGCCCGATGTTGTCGTCAGACAGCGCATCATAAAGCGTATTTTAATGAAGCTAGACACCAAGAAGGCTTCTGGCGCTGACGGAATACCTGCCATAGTTCTCAAAAACTGTGCGAGGGAACTAACACCAGTTTTCTGTAGACTTTTTAACCTATCCTACAGAAAGGGAATATTTCCGTCCTGCTGGAAATGTACCACGGTTTAGCCGATACCCAAAAAAGGCAAGAAGACCTTGCCAAATAACTACCGACCAATCGCACTGCTTTCAGTAATATCGAAAGTCATGGAAAAGGTTATCAATGAGCATCTTCTAAAATATCTTGAACGATTCAATATTATTAGCGATCACCAATATAGTTTTCGTAAACATAGATCAACAGGAGATCTTCTGACTTATGTAACACATGTTTGGAACAACGCAATTGAACACTTTGGAGAATCTCGAGCGGTTGCTCTTGACATATCCAAGGCATTCGACCATTGGCACGATGGACTGTTGGCTAAGTTACGCTCTTATGGTATGTCTGAAAGGTTCTGTTTGTGACTCTCATGTTTCCTCACAGAGCGTTCTTTACAAGTGGCGGTCGACGGATTTCTTTCTAACACCTTCACTATCAACGCCGGTGTGCCCCAGGGCTCCATACTGTCTCCTACTCTCTTTCTCATTTATATTAACGATCTGCTGGAAAAGACCGGGAATCCAATCTACAGCTTTGCAGACGACAGTACGCTTGTCTCTTCATTTACTTTGACCGCTCGGACATCGGCTGCTCAGGCGAATATCGGCAGACAGCAGGAGGTCGTTCAACTTAACAAAGACCTGGAAGAAATTTTATCTTGGGGTGACAGTAACCAAGTGGAATTTAACGCTACTAAAACCCAGGCGGTAGTTTTTTCTAAAAAATTAACGTTGCAGAACCCGACATAGTTATGTCGGGGCACTCCATTACCCTAGAATCGTCGCTCAATTTGTTGGGCGTTAGTTTGGGAGCAAATATGTCCTGGCATGAACATGTTGCAGGCATAGCAAGGAGAGGTTCTCAAAAGTTGGGAATATTATTTCGAACCAGAAAGCTTTACACTCCACAAGAACTGTTAATTCTTTACAAAGCTCAAATTCGACCAACTATGGCATACTGCTCCCATGTTTGGGACGCCGCTCCCAAACATACACTGCATTTGTTGGATTCTGTTCAGAGAAGAGCTGTTCGTCTGATTGGAGACCCGGAACTGACCGGCGGCCTTGATTCGCTGGAACCTCGAAGAACGGTTGGCGATTTGAGTCTGTTCTACAAGTATTTTCATGGAAAGTGTTCGAAGGATGTAGCCCGCTTAATTCCTCCCAAAGCGGTGCATGTTAGAAATACACGTCGCGCTGGTGCTTCACATCCGTATGAGGTTCAGCTTGTTACTCCGCGTACAAGGCTTTTCAAGCAATCTTTTATATGGAGAACATCATCCCTTTGGAATAATTTGCCCAGCGTTGTGTTTCCCACCGAGTACAATTTACAGCAATTCAAGAATAACGTGAATCGCTTTTTCCGCACACATGCCGCTCCAGGAGCGCTTTAGGGACTTCCCTGCAGCACGTGTGCTAGACCCATAAAAAAAAATAATTAATGCAGGTGGAACAAGGTTTCCAATGGCATTCACCATGTTCGGCACTAGTCACAGCACCGACTTGCTTTTTTCCTTTGGATGCAAATACTTTTGGGGGTTTTGAAGAGTGTTAAGTCCAGACTCGTCCATATTGTAAATTCTATGTGCCTGAATCCTATGATCAGTCACTGTCTTTTCGAATAGAGAAAAAACTTGATTACTTGAGGCTTATTGAATGCCCTTGCTCTTGCACCCGACGTTGGCTCTGGCGCTCTTAGTGAGATGTTAGGATTGCATGCTCTAAACCCTTTCAGCCAATCCCAGCCAGCTATTTGTGCATTCTTATCAAATCTGTGATCTAGCCCCAATCTTTCCGCAAATTCATAAGCTAATTTTCTTATTTCGGTCGTATTAAATCCAAAAAGTTGCCTTTCAAACTCGAGCACATGATCCAGTAGTTGTTTTTTCCATATCTGCGTTGAAGGTTGGTTTAAAGCGAACAAGTGGAATAATAATGGCGACGAAGCGTTGCTAAAAGATGCTAAAAGCCAACCCATCCTATTCTCCTTTACAGCTTCAATAGCCTTAGTCATGTCTTCTTGTGACCAACTCTTCCGTGTCGAGGTACATTTGTAAAGAAAACAAAAAATCTTATTTTATATCCGATTTTATATGGGTAAGATGACATAGTGTGCCATCTTACATCCACGTCCAGTATGTCATCTTACCCAATAGTGAATGAAAATGTAATTTATTTGTTGTGAAAAAAAAATTTAGGTTAGAATATCCTTTTTTCAATGTTCTTGCCATATAATAGGCCTAGATTTCATTATAAATAATTTCAAATAGCAAATTCTTCCCTTACATGTGTTTTCACCGACAGATAAAAAAGTTATCAGTTCTTTTTTTGATTTAAGAATAATGAAAACCTTTACTACGTCGCAATCCGCGTTCACTGTCCGCCATATTAAACTTCAATACTAGCGACACCTATGGGTTGTCTCTAAAACGTCTTAGTTACACCTTAAGCGCGAATATTTAAAAGGATATTGATGGTATGTCATCTTATCTGACTATGTCATCTTAAGCACAACTCCCCTAGGGCTAGGGGCGGTATTACCTATAATGTCATTATCCATATCGCCGTTGCTGCCTGTGATCATTACATTATACGTATTCAATAGAGGATGCAATTTGTTTTCCCAATATTATAGACGTTTTTGTCACGAAAGGTTTTTGGCCTATGTTTGGACCACCAAATATTAACTTTTTTCTTTAAAAGCTCCATGACATCTGCATTTATAAATTTAAAATCTACTCCAAAACTTTCAATACTATTTTGGTGACAGTTGCTGTCAAAATAGAAATTATTAAAATTTCATTCCTTTCTATTATATTTGCATATAATTTAAAACTGTGAAGTAAATATTCTCAAGTATATCTTTTACGAATCTTTCAAAACTTTATCCCTATCTTACCTTATTTAAATAGGTACCTAACATTCTCACCAGTTACAATTAGTCACCCTAATTCATTAAAGTTCATGCCCATATAGTACAAAGTGTGTGTGTCCTTTATAGGTAGAAAAAATTTCAGTACTCCTTATGGCACTAAATTTGTAAATATTTGCATTTTTAACGTACGAACTCTACCTGGACTTATGTTGAAACAGATGTTTTATTATATAAAAATGGTAATTTTCTTACGGTTGTTTTGAAAAACTTAAAACCATTAATTAAAAATATAACAAATATTTTTCTGTAAAGAACATTATAGCAAGCTGTACTCGTTTTTTCATAAAAAATATTGAAAATTTGATCGTTTTCAGTTTTCCTTGCATACTTGGTAAATAAAAGTTTCCGACTTGGCAACGTCGCACTGCGCGGGAAATTTTTGAATGCTGTCAACGCACAGCTGATTTTAATAAATGCGTGTAGCTCACAGATATAGAAAAAATATAGGTTATCGTAAGTAAAAAGTCAATATTTATAATAAATAAACAATATTTATAACAAATAAACAATATTGACTGTCTATTTATTAACCCACATTTTTTCTATATCTGTGAGCTACATGCATTTATTAAAATCAGCTCTGCGTTGACGGTATATCAAACTTCCCGCGCAGTGCGACGTTGCCAACTCGCGAACTTTTATTTATCAAGTTATGCGAGGAAAACTGAAAACGATCAAAAGTAGCTCACTTTAAACATTTTTTATAAGAAAACAAATACCGCATGCTATAATTTTCTTTACAAAAAAATATTTGTTATTACCCTTTTTTATATCCTAAGGATATCGACGAGGATATCGTAATACCAGTCAACGTTGTCCAAGTGCCGAAATATACATTTGTATTTCACGGCACCTTTTAGACAACGCGGTAGTGCTGCCACAGACGTTATTGCATATCTGCAACAACTACTACCTATGTATGTGGCCAAGCCAAATGTACTTAAATAAATTAATAAATAAAGTATACCGACCTGCCGGGATTAGAACCCGAGACCTTCTGCGCCGCACAGTATGTAATTAAGTGTAGAGGATGGTTTTTCTATACCCTTTTTTGAAAAACAGAAGTAGTATAGAAAAGAGTTGTATAAACAGGTTTTATTATTTTAAATAGACTTTAATGCTATGTAGTTAGTATGTATAACAGTTGTTTCGCTTTCTTGTGTTAAATCCTATATTTTATCGCTTTAACAGGATTTTGAAATTGTTTAACCGAAAATAAATGAACAATTACTATATTTAGGAAGATCATGTTGTTTTGCTTTAAGGCACCCCGTTTGGGTGCTACAATGCGTTCAAAAATTGTAGCTTACATGTGCCAGTATTTTAAGAACTATTAACTTTAAGTATATCGTAATGAAAATATTAAGTTAATTGTTCACACCAGGGTTTTTAACATATTTCTTTTTTTTTGTATTCAGTTCGTGTCATCGATTGTAGGTGGCTCTTAGAATAATTATACTTACTGTTGCTACTAAAGGTTACATTATAAGGAAATAGGTTCAACACTTCAAGAAATATGCCACCTTGTGATTGCTTCTAAGTACCTATTATTAAATCATATATAAATATTAATACAAATTTAAAAATAAAAAATATTATCCATGTATGTATAAGTTTATATTAAATTTATTTGTGGATGGCCAACGGGTTACGATTTTTGGAAACTACGGCGATATCTTTACCGAGTTGTCTAATTTTTATATAGTTATGTTGGGTCATCATGTAACGAGGTTAGTCTTGTTGCCTTCGAAAGTCAGTAATACATACCAAGTTGTTACGGAGCTGGTTTGCCAATTTCTAGTCGCGACACAAGGTAAATAGAAATGATGTATTTTCAGTAATGTTACAAATAATAGTAAGAACAGATAATAAATTATTATACAGTCGTTTTAACGCTTTAACATAAATCTACATTATGAACGAAACACATCAGAAAGTCAAATTATGTATCGTGATGCCTTCCCCGGTATAGTTTTCCCCGTTTTTCGGCTACTTATATTTTTATTTGTTCAACTTTATCCGCGCACAAAGTGTTTAAGTGTTAGTTTGCCCTAACACCTAAAATACTGTTGTTTTCCGTTTTTCAAAAAAATGATTTCAGTGTAAATATGTATGATAAATATAAAAACTGTAGTAAGTTTTGGCATAAATTTGCTTAGATTAAAGTGAAGAAAATAGAAGATACGGCCAAGAATATAGTTGTTCCTTTCATAAAACTATATTAGTAGAGCATACAGTTAAAGCTCAGTGTGAATCAGTAAAACGATAAATCGTTTAGTCAGTTACATAAACGTGCGATAAAACAGCGACCTTGCTTAATTATGTATTGAATTATTTATGATGAATAATTTAAAATTTTTAAATTATATCCACAATGACATATAACATGCTATTGTACTTTATTTACATTGTGGTGCTGTTGGAAATACGCACGTTTAGGCAGTCATAATTATTATTTATATATCATGTAATGCTGCTGGCAATCCGTCAATCTCGTCACGTGACTGGTTAGTTCGGTAAACGTGCGGCGATATACCCTACCATCTGTCTTTTATAGTAGTTTTATTCATTCATAGTAAAAACCAGCGATAAGGAATATAGCCAGTGTTTTGCCACCGTTTTGGTCATCCTTAGATAAATAATTGTGCACATATTTACGATATAAGTGTATCAAATAATGGACACTTAGAGGCGATCATTAATGAGCATATGCAAAAGTTGAGTTTTAGTAGTAAGTTTGCGGTAATTGTGTTTCTCTCCAAACTATCAAAATACAGCACATACGTTGCATAAGTTTAAATGTTGGTCAGTCCTGTTCGTATGACCGATTCAAAAATCCGTTGTTATGACTACAGTGAGTGTTTTATTTACTAATCATAAAGAATTAATTGCCCTGTATCCTTAAAAATAAAACTTATGTTTGTAATGACTTTGACTATCTTTGTTTCACATATCAGATTCTAAAATATCAACATGAAATTTAAAGTTATTCTGTATTTAGTCAACCGAAGTTTAGGAAGCTCCTCAAAGATCAGGTTTTAAATGAATTAAATTAAATATCTGCCTATTTAAAACAGAATTTTCAAAAATATTTAGTTGCCTTTCTATAAATGCATAAAAAATTAAAACAGAAAATGTTGATATAATACACCAAAACTAGCACAAAAGAAAATTAACAACAATAATTATTTTAATGTACAAAAACTTTTTACATTGGCCAATTTGTTTGTAAGTGAGAATCTTTAATAATTTTTCCCTTAATTCTTAAAATATGTACCTCAAAAACAATAAAGTTTTAGTATTATTTCCTTTGTCCGATAAAATGCTTCTTTTTCTTATATTAATTTTAAGTCTGAAAGGAATTTTATTTTGCTCCACACTGTTATTCATTTTAGTACCGTTAATATTTCTTCTTCTCATTTGATATACTCGCTTTAGTAGAGTGAATTTTTTATATAGTTAATATTAGAAATGATATTTATTTTTATAAATTTTCTTTTTGGAGGTATTAGGACACGTGGACGTCCATTTCACTCTTCAAAGTGGCTGCACGAAACCCTGCGTTGAGGTATCTCTACTGCGTCAAACCAAAAGCGGTATTGGTCACAATAAAGACGTTAAATTTTCTGTAGACGACACTGTTACGATAGACATGCTAAGAAGAGTTGAAAATCCAGTAATTTCAGAGGAATATCTGAGAGCACATAATGCCGATATTTTAGCAGGACCTGTTAATATTGCTCATCATCTGGACTTGACCGAACAGAGTGGTACTGTCACATTAACCAGTCCTAAAATGTTTAAAGTAAAGGTGAGTTGACTTATAATAACTTTAATATTCTAATATATATATCAAGTTATGTGAAGAGTTTACCTTATATTACTGCCATTTTTTGGTTCGGGGTAATACTTATTTATAGGATTGATTTAGGCCACAAATATACTTTACAATAATAATATAAAAATACATACATAACGTATATTTCATAAATAGCATTAATTTAAGAGATAGTAGTTTTTTAAAATTGTTGCATGTGTAATTATATAATATATCCAAAACCATAATTATTACAACAATCAAGAAACAACTCAACAAGCAATTTAACTAGGCCATTAAGAAAAGCTTTCATATTCACAAGATTTTCAAATTTAAAATATCTTAATTAAATTGATATAGGGGGTTGTTGGTTATAATTTGATAACCAAATGACTAATACGAAAGTACAAACTATAAGAGATTTTTGTCATATTATCGATGTTAACAAATATCACTTCATGGTGCGAACAAAAAATTGTTTTTACTAAACATATATATATATATATATATATATATATATATATATATATATATATATATATATATATATATATATACGAGGCTGGTTTGAAAAGTCCGTGCAAAGTCCGAGAGATGGCACCACCGGCGCGTATCGAGGTCATATTTAGTTAGTAGCATCTCTTGAATGAACGCACGCCAAGTTTCAGCCATATTGGTCTATTTCTTTGTGTTTGGCATTCGTGTGAATCAAGGAAGTCGAGTGATTTTCAAGAAATGGACGAAAAAGAATTTCGTATGGTGATTAAACATTACTTTATGAAAGGCAAAACGCCTCAGGAGACTAAAGAGAAGCTTGATAAACATTATGGTGACTCTGCACCTTCGATTAGAACAGTTTATAAGTGGTTTCAAAATTTTCGGACTGGCCATATGGGCACAAGTGACGCTGAACGTTCTGGACGGCCTGTGGAGGTTACGACTCCAGAAATCATTGATCAAATCTATGATATGATGATGGATGACAGAAGAGTTAAGGTGCGTGAGATTGCTAGTGCTGTGTGCATCTCGACTGAATGGGTACATAATATTTTGCATAAACATTTGGACATGAGAAAGCTATCCGCAAGATGGGTGCCGCGATTGCTCACGCTTGACCAAAAACCGAATCGTGTGAAGTGTTGCAAGGATAGTTTGCAGCTGTTCCAGAAGAATCCGGAGGACTTTAAGCGTCGTTTCGTCACTGTGGATGAAACATGGATACATTACTATACTCCTGAGACCAAACAACAATCTAAACAATGGGTTACCAAGGGGGAATCTGCACCAAAAAAGGCGAAGACCGTTCCTTCGGCCGGAAAGGTTATGGCGACTGTCTTTTGGGATTCGCAAGGGATAATCCTCATCGACTATCTGGAAAAGGGTTAAAAACTATTACAGGTGAATATTATTCATCGTTATTGGACCGTTTGAAAAACCGAGCTGCAAGAAAAACGCCCGCGATTGGCCCACAAGAAAGTCCTTTTCCATCACTACAACGCACCAGCACACACCTCAGCAGTTGTGGTCGCAAAATTAATGGAAATAGGATTCCAACTCGTTTCACATCCCCCCTATTCTCCAGACTTGGCTCCCTCGGACTACTATTTGTTCCCCAATTTGAAGAAATGGCTGGCGGGACAAAGATTTTATTCAAACGAGGAGGTGATTGCAGACACTAATGGATATTTTGCAGACTTGGACAAATCCTATTAATCGGAAGGGATCAACAAACTAGAACATCGTTGGACGAAGTGTATAAGCCTAAAAGGAGACTATGTCGAAAAATAAAAAAGGTTTACCCCAAACACATAAGTAGTTTTTATTTTTGCACGGACTTTTCAAACCAGCCTCATATATATATATATATATATATATATATATATATATATATATATATATATATATATATATGTATATATGTATATATGTATATATGTATATATAAAGGGTGTCTCAAAATGACCTGACATTTTCAATTGCGTGCCATTTTTTTTTGTGGCGAACATAGAGTACCAATCTTTGACAACTGGCATTAGGAAGTATTGAAGTTTAGTCATGGAGAATTACACGTTCGAGCAACGCATAGAAATTGTGAGAATTCACTGCAAAAATGGTGAAAATTTTGCACAGACGGTTCGAAAAGTCCGCAAGTGTCGACGAAAGTCCTTCCACCTCGATTTGCCATCGTGCATCGGCAATTGAACATTTCAAGACTCTCTGTGTACCGAATTTTGACGAAAGATCTGCATTTGCATGCTTACAAAATCCAACTGACACACGAACTGCAGCCAGCAGACCATACGCAATTGGATATTGGAGCATCAACAAATCGATGGTGATTTTTCGAAAAAAATCATCTTCAGCGATGAGGCGCATTTTCAACTTTACGGAGCGTAAATAAACAAAACTGTTGAATTTCAGAGACCGAAAATCCACAAGTTATCCAACAGCTTCCCATGCATCCACCACGAGTCACTATTTGGGGCGGATTTTGGGTTGGAGGAGTGACTGGGCCGTACTTTTTCGAGAATGCTGCTGGAAATGCGGCTACCGTCAGTGGTGTTCGTTATCGTGACATGATAACCAACTTTTTATGGAATAGCGCAACCTGCCACACTGCGAGCGAAACAATGCAGTTATTGCAGATGAAGTTTCATGGTCGTGTTATCTCGAGCCGCGGCGATGTAAATTGGCCACTAAGATCGTGCGATTTGACGCCATTGGACTTCTTTCTTTGGAGTTTTCTGAAAGAAAAAGTGTATGCCAATGATCCACAGACCATTCCGGAGCTCAAGGAAGAAATTAGACGCACCATTAATAAAATTAGTCGGCAATTACGCCAAAATGTTAAAGAAATTTTCGTCAAAAGAGTGAACGTTTGCAAACAGGGTCAAGGCGGTCATTTATCGGATATTGTGTTCCACACATAACCTTCATGTTTGTACCTTAGATTAAAATAAAGACATTCGTACTTTTCAAATAAATAATACGTTTTATTAATAAATTAAATGTGTGTTATATATACAGTGAAATCTCCCTTGGGCAGACACCAACGAGACCGACCGAAAGTGTATATTCAAAACGGGTGTCCGCTTAAAAGAAATCGTTTCTTTAATGAAAACTATAGTTAAAGAATTTGGGACATTTAAAACGTATACTTATGTATGTACATATTTTTAAAATAAACAAAAAACTTAAAACTCAAGGAAAAAACAAAGATTTGTTACCTTTAGATACATATAAAATATAATAGGATAGAGTTATACATATGAAATAGAAAGTCACTTTAATGACGCAAAAATTCATATATTGTTGTTTGTCTCCTCTTTTTCTTTAAAATGTTGTCCACAAGTCGTATTTATAATTTGGAAAGAAGCTCTAAAGACTCTGCATCTCGGCAAAACTTTTAAGCTGCTTGGTTAGAGTAATAGCTTCATCATAATTTGGGATAGCATCTGTTGGTACTGGAGCCTCATCGTCATCAGAATCTTCGGAAAGTCCTTGTATTTCAACTGGATTTTCAATTTCTTGTTCTGAATCTGGATTTTCAACATACAAATTTTGATCTATGTTCAAAAAATCATTAAGGTTTTCATTATCAGTCAACTCCAACAAGTTCTTATTTTTGAGGATATCTGCAAGTACGTTAAGTGGTAAGTCATCTTCTGGATCAGATGTAACAGCCTCAGTTAACTGACAGAGACTCGGCTATTTCTTTTGCTTTGCATCGTATTAGCGGACCTGAAAAAAACATTAACAATAAGTTTTTTTGCATTTTTGTCACGACAAGCCTACTGATACTCTCACCCCTTTTATCCATTCTTTGAATTAATATGAAAAGAAAATCAACGCACTAATTCCAGAGAACCTTATCTAAAAAAATAATTCATGTGCAACCTGTCAAAGGAATCTCCTTATGGCGAGCTGCTATAAACCAGTTATAACACAACTTGTCAATTTTGGTACCATCACCAGTCAACAAGCTTCTTTTTTCATTGAAATTGCTGTTCGACATCCACTTGTTTAGAAAAATTTCTTTATGTTTAATTATATCAGCAGCTTGTGTTTTTCGATATTAAAATGCTTGGATAAGTCCCTTAAACTTAACTTTTCCTTATTGTGAACTTCAACATTCTCAATTTTTTTTTTAAGCGTGAGAATTTTTCTATTTGGAGCCATTTCTACAATGAATGTGCCGCCCACAGTGTCTCTTTTTCGCGTAGGCGTCAGACTAATATTAAATCCCCGCGTGTACCGAAAAATTGAGATCGGTAAATACCCGGTTTACTCGGGGAAGTCCCTCAGTGAAGGCAGACAGCAACGTTGGCGCGCGGCGCGATTGGGAAACGCAACAGCGATACTCGCCATAGAAAAATGAGACAAGGCGTTTATTTTTTATTGTTTTTTGTCCGGTTAAGAGAACATTTTTTTGTATCCGCGTCCGTTCAAGAGAATGTCCGTCCAAGAGGGACAATGCCAATTATATGAGAGTCGCTCGGGACCATGAGAAACTGTCCGTTGAACGGAGGTGTCCGTGTAAGAGGGGTGTCCGCGAAGGGGAATTTCACTGTATAATATATATATATATATATATATATATATATATATATATATATATATATATATATATATATACATATATATATATATATATATATATATATATATATATATATATATATATATATATATATATATATATATATATATATATATATATATATATATATATATATATATATATATATATATATATATTATATTCTCTTAATTCAATTTTAGGTTAGAAATTTATTACTTCATATACGAGCTGTATACGACAAAGACGATAAATCTAACAAAATGAAGAGGCAAGACAGCAAAGGTAATATACATATAGATAAATTAGATGTGGCAACTCGTAAATCTGAACAATATTTAGGCTGCGACTGTATCCACGAAATAAGTGTAGCAATATATACGCCGACTTCCATCGTACAAATTACACACGAGAAGACTCTCAGGAACCTTATGCTAGAATCGAACGTATTTGTGCAATCCCTTATAATGACAGCTGTGAATAGTATCAATAGGGAAGTTTTGAAGAATGTAATGGATATCCTAAATTGGATAGCAGCAATCAGATTGAATCCAAATAGAGGGAATAATGGAGAAGCACCGAATCATCAGCTTGAATTTATGTTTATAAATGGAATAGAGGAGAATATGACTGGATTACTGAGGCGGTGTTTGTTACTAGGCGGAAGAAGTATTGCACATAAATGTATGAGTTACGTGATAACCTGTTGTCGGTACGTATTACTTTTTTTATTTATCAATATTTAAACAAAAGCTAATTTATGTAATTTAATCTCCTTTTTTGCTTATTATATAGTTATTTAAATTACAGTCAAATAATAACTATATTAGTAAAGACAACGTATACTTATTTAACTGACAGAGATTGTGAGTGATATTTTTCCATGACGGTTAGCCCTTTTAATCGGCATTGGGCTACTTTTAATTAATAGGATTTACAGCATAAGAAATTATATATTTTATTATAAATTTGTTCGAATGCTATACTAATTTTGGACATTCGTTATACATGTGTAAATTTAAAGTTAATTTATCGTTCATCAACCTACCGCGCCTAGTGTGATGACAATAAATCATGGTTTACTTATTTCATATATGGCTCATTATTTAAAAAAAAAATAACAGCGTTGCTTAGTTAATTAAAACAAATAAAGCAAGCAGTTCTTCAGGTTGCTATAGCATTAGTGTACTGGTTAGGCTCAGTATTTAGCGACCTCTGCTTTTTTAAAATTTTCCTATTTTATTTTACTATTAAATTAGCTAATTGCTGTTGCTGAACCTGTGCTCTAATGTTACAGCGACCTGGAAAATTGCTCTCTTTTTCCTTTCTTTTTGTTAACTAAGCAATATGCTTTTTTTTTAAATAATTATTAGTTTATTCAGTGATATATATACAAGACGAGGTTATAATTTTTTTTGATTTCTGATGTTGAGTAAAATGGCAGCTAATATTAACATTTTTGGTAAAACCGTATTGAATTTAAATATAATTCTATAGCCAGTATTTCCCGCAGAATTATAATGTATATATATATATATATATATATATATATATATATATATATATATATATATATATATATATACATTTTGGTCTTTCACTATATTAGAGTGTCGACTGTATATATATATATATATATATATATATATATATATATATATATATATATATATATATATATATATATATATATGTATATGTATATACAGTCGACACTCTATATAGTGAAAGACCAAAATGTTGACCGAAATTTCACTATAGAAAGTTTTTTACTATATAAAGAAAAAATCCGTATATATTGCTATGTATGTATTTTATATTGTTAATCATTTACTTGTATTTTATAAGGTACAAGCAACAAAAAAAATTGCAAAATTAAATTATTAGAAAAGATTTTATTAAACATTTGAAAGTTTAAATAGTACATAACATGTACAGGGCTATATACATACATAAAGTCCGTACGTTATATGTTTACCCGTGGGTCATAGTTTTCAGGCCATATAACAGACGACTTTATATTATTTGTCTCTTTTCACCAATAAATCGTAGGTATTGGTAAAAAGAGACAAAAAATATAATAGTCGTCTGGGATATTGCCTGAAAACTATGACGCACGTGTAAAGATATAACGTACGGACTTTATGTATGTATGTACTACATACGAAATAAAAAGAATAATACAAAATCTGTTAATACATATGTACATACTACGTACATACGTAATAATCAGTTATTTTCTTTTGAACATTATTTTTGAAAAATAATTGTTGCTCAACAAAATTCTCGCATTTATTCAAATGCATAAAGATTTGATCAGGTACACTTTCCTGGCCCCTGAAAGTAGTTCGTACAATGTCAAAATGTATTTCTTATTTCATTTTCACTAAATTTAGCAGGACATTCCCCGGTTTCAGTTTCTTCTTCTTGATCTTCTATACTTTCTATATCGTCAATTATGTCTTGGTCAGTTGGGAGATCTGTCGTGCCAACATCATTGTCGATTTCTAAGAAATCTTCAAGTAAAAAATCTGCGTCGACGGTAGCAGTTTTTTGTATAAACCCCATTGCCTTTTTAAGGTAGCGAGATCCATTTCGTCTTCTTCTTCCCATTCGTCAATTTTTTCAGTAAAACCTGCTTTAGAAAAGCAGTTTTTGATAGTTTTCTGAGAAACATTTTCACTCCATACTTTAGCGACTTCGGTTATACACTCTTTAAGGGTTATCAATTTTTGGACTGGAAGGTTGTTATCAATCGCATTAACAATTTTGTGAACAATTCTGTTTCGGTAATGATGTTTTATGTTTTTTATAATACCCTGGTCCATAGGTTGCAATTTGCAGGTCATGTTTGGTGGAAAAAAGATCAATTCAATATTCCTTAATTTTTTACTTACAGTAACTGGATGTGCAGTACAATTGTCTATAAACATCACAATCTTTCGCTTTTGGCTTTTCATTTTCGTGTCCAGTTCTTTGATCCATCTTTCGAAAATCTCAGAAGTCATCCATGCCTTTTTATTATTGGCCTAATCTAACTCCAGAAATTTAACTCCTTTTAAACAACGGGGATTTTTGCTCTTACCTATGAGCAGTAATTTCAAGTTTTCTGAGCCATCCATATTTGCTCCAACCATAAGTGTCACCCTTTCTTTACTTGTTTTAACACCAAAACATTTATTACTTTTAAAAGCAAAAGTTTTATTGGGCAAACATTTAAAAAACAAACCGGTTTCATCACAATTGAAAACATTTTTTGGCTCGTACTTTTTCAATGCACTTTTTAAAACAGTTTCAGTCCAAATGTCACAGTCCTCCTGACTAACGCTTGCACTTTCGCCAGACACCGTCTTGAAAACAATTGAATTGCGAGTCTTCCAGGCACTCAACCACCCTTCACTAGCTTGAAAATTAACGCAGTTAAATTCTTTAGCAAATTGTAGAGCCTTTTGCTTTATTAAATTTCCCGATATTGGTACGTTTTGATGCGAACGGGCCACTTGAAACCATCGTAAAACTACTTCATTTACATCCTCGTAAGTACTCACCCGTACTCGTTTTTCGACTGCTTGGAACACTAGATTTCTTGATGATACTGTCGGCGACTTTTTATTATCAAAGAGACGCAACTTGGAGAAACACCAAATTTTACAGCAACATCAATTTTTTTGCAGCCTTTATCAACTTCCTCCAAAACTTTAATTTTCTCAGCTAAACTTAAACACACTCGCTTGGACATCTTACTTGATTCTTAAACAAAAAGAAACTGAACTTGAATTTGCGAATTACGAGGCCTCGACTATAAAATGGGTTTTTCCCCCGGTTTCTATAAAATGGGTTATTCGCCGGGTTTCTCACAGAAATCTACCTGATTTATTGCCAACCATTAGGCGTTATAAACGCGTTAAGAACCTTTTCAAAAGAATGCGTCATAAAAATGGAATTCGTGCTAATGTTAGATAAAAATGGGAAACCCGAAATGGCCAAGATCTCAATAAATGCATAAAAATTTATACATAAAATTCCGGTAAAAATTTTGTTATATAGAGTGTTACTATTTTACAGATTCACTATATGCAGGGCTTTTTACATGAAATTTCATTAAAATATTCTAGGTCTTGAAAAAATTGCACTATAAAGAGTTTTTTCACTATATAGAATTTCACTGTAAACAGTGTCGACTGTGTATATATATATATATTTTTTTTTTTTTTTATTGGTCTATCACACGTGCTGCAGGGAAGTCCCTAAAGCGCTCCAGGAGCGGCATGAGTGCGGAAAAAGAAAAATAAAAATGCGATTCACGTTGTTCTTGAATCGCTGTAAATTGTACTCGGTGGGAAACACAGCGCTGGGCAAATTATTCCAAAGGGATGACGTTCTCGATATAAAAGATTGCCTGAAAAGCGTTGTACGCGGAGTAACAAGCTGAACCTCATACGGATGCGAAGCACCAGCGCGACGTGTATTTCTAACATGCACCGCTTTGGGAGGAATTAAGCGGTCTACATCCTTCGAACACTTTCCATGAAAATACTTGTAGAACAGACTCAAGTCGCCAACCGTTCTTCGATGTTCCAGCGAATCAAGGCCGCCGGTCAATTCCGGGTCCCCAATCAGAAGGACCGCTCTTCTCTGAACAGAATCCAACAAATGCAGTGTATGTTTGGGAGCGGAGCCCCAAACGTGGGAGCAGTATTCCATAGTTGGTCGAATTTGGGCTTTGTAAAGAATTAACAGTTGTTGTGGGGTGTAAAGCTTTCTGGTTCTAAATAATATTCCCAACTTTTGAGAAGCTCTCCTTGCTATGCCTGCAACATGTTCATGCCAAGACATATTTGCTCCCAAACTAACGCCCAACAAATTGAGCGACGATGCTAGGGGAATGGGGTGCCCCGACTATGTCGGGTTCAGCAACGTTAACTTTTTTAGAAAAAACTGCCGCTTGGGTTTTTGTAGCGTTAAATTCCACTTGGTTTCTGTCACCCCAAGATAGAATTTCTTCCAGGTCTTTGTTGAGTTGAACGACCTCCTGCTGTCTGCGGACATTCGCCTGAGCAGCCGATGTCCGAGCGTTCAAGGTGAATGAAGAGACAAGCGTACTGTCATCTGCAAAGCTATAGATTGGATTCCCGGTCTTTTCCAGCAGATCGTTAATGTAAATGAGAAAGAGAGTAGGAGACAGTATGGAGCCCTGGGGCACACCAGCGTTGATAGTGAGGGTGTTAGAAAGAAATCCGTCGACCGCCACTCGTAAAGAACGCTCTCTGAGGAAACATGAGAGCCACAAACAGAACCTTTCAGACATACCATAAGAGCGCAACTTAGCAAACAGTCCATCGTGCCAAACACGGTCGAATGCCTTGGATATGTCAAGAGCAACCGCTCGAGATTCTCCAAAGTGTTCAATTGCGTTGTTCCAAACATGTATTACATAAGTCAGAAGATCTCCTGTTGATCTATGTTTACGAAAACCATATTGATGATCGCTAATAATATTGAATCGTTCAAGATATTTTAGAAGATGCTCATTGATAACCTTTTCCATGACTTTCGATATTATTGAAAGCAGCGCAACTGGTCGGTAGTTATTTGGCAAGGTCTTCTTACCTTTTTTAGGTATCGGCTGAACCGTGGCACATTTCCAGCAGGACGGAAATATTCCCTTTCTGTAGGATAGGTTAAAAAGTCTACAGAAAACTGGTGTTAGTTCGCTTGCACAGTTTTTGAGAACTATGGCAGGTATTCCGTCAGCGCCAGAAGCCTTCTTGGTGTCTAGCTTCATCAAAATACGTTTTATGATGCGCTGTCTGTAGACAACATCGGGCATCCTTGACTGCAATATGGGAATAGTAGTATATATATATATATATATATATATATATATATATATATATATATATATATATATATACACATATACATATATACATATATACATATATACATATATAGATATACATATATAGATATACATATATAGATATACATATATAGATATACATATATAGATATACATATATATATGTATATATATATATATATATATATATATATATATATATATATATATATATATATATATATATATATATATATATATATATATATATATATATATATATATATATATATATATATATATATATATATATATATATATATATATATATATATATATATATATATATATATATATATATATGTATATATATATATATATATATATATATATATATATATATATATATATATATATATATATACATATATATATATATATATATATATATATATATATATATATATATATATATATATATATATATATACATATACACACACACACACAGTCGACACTGTTTATAGTGAAACTGTATATAGTGAAAAACTCTTTATAGTGCAATTTTTTCAAAACCTAGAATATCTTACATACATAGCAATATATACGGATTTTCTCTTTATATAGTGAAAAACTCTCTATAGTGAAATTCCGGTCAACATTTTGGTCTTTCACTATATAGAGTGTCGACTGTATATATATATATATATATATATATATATATATATATATATATATATATATATATATATATATATATATATATATAAATATATATATATATATATATATATATAGACATATACATATACATATACATATACGAGGCTGGTTTGAAAAGTCCGTGCAAAAATAAAAACTACTTATGTGTTTGGGGTAAACCTTTTTTATTTTTCGACATAGTCTCCTTTTAGGCTTATACACTTTGTCCAACGATGTTCTAGTTTGTTGATCCCTTCCGAATAATAGGATTTATCCAAGTCTGCAAAATATATCCATTAATGTCTGCAATCACCTCCTCGTTTGAATAAAATCTTTGTCCCGCCAGCCATTTCTTCAAATTGGGGAACAAATAGTAGTCCGAGGGAGCCAAGTCTGGAGAATAGGGGGGATGTGAAACGAGTTGGAATCCTATTTCCATTAATTTTGCGACCACAACTGCTGAGGTGTGTGCTGGTGCGTTGTTGTGATGGAAAAGGACTTTCTTGTGGGCCAATCGCGGGTGTTTTTCTTGCAGCTCGGTTTTCAAACGGTCCAATAACGATGAATAATATTCACCTGTAATAGTTTTACCCTTTTCCAGATAGTCGATGAGGATTATCCCTTGCGAATCCCAAAAGGCCTTTTTTGGTGCAGATTCCCCCTTGGTAACACATTGTTTAGATTGTTGTTTGGTCTCAGGAGTATAGTAATGTATCCATGTTTCATCCACAGTCCTCCGGATTCTTCTGGAACAGCTGCAAACCATCCTTGCAACACTTCACACGATTCCGTTTTTGGTCAAGCGTGAGCAATCGCGGCACCCATCTTGCGGATAGCTTTCTCATGTCCAAATGTTTATGCAAAATATTATGTACCCGTTCAGTCGAGATGCCCACAGCACTAGCAATCTCACGCACCTTAACTCTTCTGTCATCCATCACCATATCATGGATTTCATCGATGATTTCCGGAGTCTTAACCTCCACAGGCCGTCCAGAACGTTCAGCGTCACTTGTGCCCATATGGCCAGTCCGAAAATTGTGAAACCACTTATAAACTGTTCTAATCGAAGTTGCAGAGTCACCATAATGTTTATCAAGCTTCTCTTTAGTATCCTGAGGCGTTTTGCCTTTCATAAAGTAATGTTTAATCACCACACGAAATTCTTTTTCGTCCATTTCTTGAAAATCACTCGACTTCCTTGATTCACACGAATGCCAAACACAAAGAAATAGACCAATATGGCTGAAACTTGGTGTGCGTTCATTCAAGAGATGCTACTAACTAAACATGACCTCGATACGCGCCGGTGATGCCATCTCTCGGACTTTGCACGGACTTTTCAAACCAGCCTCGTATATATATATATATATATATATATATATATATATATATATATATATATATATATATATATACATATATATATATATATATATATATATATATATATATATATATACATATATATACATATATATACATATATATACATATATATATATATATATATACATATATATACATATATATACATATATATACATATATATACATATGTATATGTATATATATATATATATATATATATATATATATTATATATATATATATATATATATATATATATTTATATATATATATATATATATATATATATATATATATTTATATATATATATGTATATATATATATATATATATGTATATATATATATATATATATATATATATATATATATATATAATATATATATA
>CM032446.1:137472792-137485292 GCA_019049505.1 Pachyrhynchus sulphureomaculatus
GGTCAACTGGATTTACAATAGCCCCAGAGCAGGACTCAGCAAATGTCACACACAAAGAAGGAAGGTATGTAATATTTGCAAATCCATATAGAAATTTTTGTAAAATTATTGACCCCACCTAATTTCACTAAAGACAAACTTAGTAAATTAATCCGTACTCCTTTCTTGGTAACTTTTTCTTACAATGATGTTCCAATAAATAATTTGTGGTGAAATGTAAACTTACCATATACAGCGCTTCTTTAAGGGGTAAGGCCAGCTCCCCCGGAATAGAAGGCTAATTTTCGGGAAATTTTACAAGAGTATAATAAAAGGCAATCGAAAAAATATTTGATGTAATTTTTATTAAACAAATATTTAAGGATAAAAGAACTATGTGTTGTTAAAAACTTTTCCAATTCAAAATGGCCGCCTTCAATTTCCACCGCACCTTTTATGCGAGAGGCCTAAAACGGGCGAAACGATTGCTTCGGGTAGATTTTCCAACCTAGAACCAAAAAAACCAAAAATGTTCATTAATACAATATATGGTCAAAAAACTAGGGGATAACGTAAGGAATATTTGAAAAAAATGTGTTCATTTTTTCGCCCAAACATATCACGAAAAATAGGTTTATAAAAAAGGAAGTTTAGGAAAGTTTATAACTTATCGCAAAATCCATTATCGCATTTCCCTTTAGATCTTGGTTATCTGTGAGACATTACTCACAAAATTTGCAAGCGAATCGATAATTACAAATTTGTGGACAGCTGTTTGTTCACCCGATTTGAAAAATACAGTTTTGAAAAAAAAAAAAAAACGTATTTAAAAAAAAATTTTCAGTAACATTCTACAACTATAAAATGGTCGTTATACCTTTAATTCGGCCGATGCCTGCACCCTACAATTGGCCTTCCACATTAATATTCTGTTCTTTCCACAACTGACTGTTTTTGAAGTAACGCTGAGTGCAGCTTCAGTCGATGATCCGGTGGGATTAAATTCGATGCGGGCCCGTCCTTCAAGCTGAAGTTGTAGCTGTTGGTCCCTATAGTCATGCCGAAAACCGCCATAATTTTCATAATACTGGCTTATTCCATAGTGGAAGGTGCACACAGCAAGATTTTCTTCAATATCAAAGGGACAGGTTTCCCACGTGAGTGTTTTTGGGCCATTGACCAAAGCATTTAAATTTTTTCGTGGCTGTTTTGTGTGAAACCACCTAAGCTCCTTTGTAAGAAGGGTCATCCACTGCTCAATTTCTGCGTAGATGGGGCTTTGATAGCATTGAAAACGTTGTAACGCTAAACGGGGTATCTGGTAACTCCGTTACAAAAACGGTTATTTTGCGGTCGAGACGGGCAACGCCGTGACTTTGATAGGCTTAATTCGAAGAAATGACTTCCCCTCTTCCTATAACCTTGGCGACCAATTAGTATTTTGATCTGTCCCGCTCATTTTTTAATCACTACTCTAAGTAATTAAATAATAAAAAGAAAGCTGCTAAGAATACGAAAAATAAGAGTGTGCGCTTGGCGTCATCTTCAACGACTATAACTGAGTAGTGTTCTAAGTACTTTGCTGTATGTATACGAATTAAGACATCTCTATCTAAGCTATTTTATGAGAACCTTATATAACTTCCTTGATAACCCTCAGGAAAGATGATTTAATTAGGTAAGAGGTTTACAAAAGTTTATATAACCTACGGTAAACGACCTGTTTTTTAAGAGTTTTCCGGTCTATGTAACAATTTGACCAGTTGACTAAGGTATATCCCCCTAATAAATTAAAATAACTTATTGCAGTTTTGCTATTTCCACTCCAATTTACCTATAAAAGATGGGGATTTTCCTGGACTGGTAAAAAAAATTCTATCTTTAAATTTAAAATTTAATTATTTTTTTTAATGTAAACCTCATTCCTTCTTGAATTGTGTTTTAGTAATATTGGCCACATTTTCGTTTCAATTTGTTGCAAATTACTCATATTTCATAAAATACCACTAATTACTAAATATTACAGCCTAGATTATAGTAAGATACTTATTTCATATGGAATGGAACAAATGGAAATAGCTTAAAACAACGGTTGTGGCCTAACTCAGCTTATTTGACGAACCAAACGACGGATCCCTGATCGAGAACGGTTGAGTTCGTCAGTCTTCTTCGATCACCAATCCGAAGCTTAACACGGTCACCGTAAATCCGCCGTTAGGTTTCTTCCGACCATAAAACTGTTTTCGACATCAGGAGTATCCTACCAATAAGTGACCTAGAGGCGCCTAAACCCGAGCAAGATTTGACACTACAAATCTGCTAAGTGGGAAGAACTCGTGGAATATTTTCAAAAACTTTCCCTTGGCTTGGGACAATTGTTGTCGATCCGACAACCATACTGACTGGCGTCAGGAAGGGTCACCGATGTTATATTTGGCTGGAATGGAAGCTTACATCGGCCGTTTCGAGCAGAACTGCCCCTCCAACGGCAAGCCTTTGTTGACCTGAAAATGCAAAGAAGCTGTTGCTTCTAAAACATCTTGCCTACCGACAATTGCGTGAAAATCCTAACAACCATAAAACCGTAACACATCTTTGTTCGTGGGGAACAGATGCAAAGGAAATTATCGACGAAACCAAGGAGTGCACGCAATCAACGAATTAAAACAAACTTTCTCGCTTGTCCCACAACAAATCCAGGTCCTTTTGGGCAGTCGCTAAGTTAGTCAGTTAGTCAAAAATTTCACACAAATCCACCACACCACCACTCACATGGCCAGATAAATTCAATTGCAACAACACCTGTTGAGAAAGCGAACTTGTTGGTGAACTCTTTGCTTTCATATTCTTACTGTCGATTTCCAAGGAAAAACACTAATACCTACTATTGCACTCAAGGATGCCGATGTTGTCTTCAGACAGCGGATCATAAAGTGTATTTTAATGGAGCTAGACAGCAAAAAGGCTTCTGGCGCTGACGGAATACCTACGCATAGTTCTCAAAAACTGTGCTAGGGATTAAACACCAGTTTTCTATTCTGTAGACTTTTTATAACCCTATCCTTCAGAAAGATAATATTTCCT
This sequence comes from Pachyrhynchus sulphureomaculatus, assembly GCA_019049505.1. Lineage (NCBI taxonomy): Eukaryota > Metazoa > Arthropoda > Insecta > Coleoptera > Curculionidae > Pachyrhynchus > Pachyrhynchus sulphureomaculatus. The sequence continues at coordinate 137,475,856 of CM032446.1, forward strand.
TCCTGCTGGAAAAATGTGCCACAGTTCAGCCCGATACCTAAAGAATGGCACGAAAAGACCTTGCCAAATAACAACCGACCAGTCGCACTGCTTTCAATAATATCGAAAGTCATAGAAAAGGTTATCAATCAGCATCTTCTAAAATATTTTGAAGGATTCAACATTATTAGCGATCACCAATATTGGATTTTCATAAACATAGGTCAACAGGAGAGCTTCTCTGACTTATGTAAACACACATGTTTGGAACAACGCAATTGAACACTTTGGAGAATCTCGAGCGTTGCTCTCTTGACATATCCAAGGCATTCGACCGTGTTTGGCACGATGGACTGTTGGCTAAGCTACGCGCTCTTATGGTATGTCTGGCCGAAAGTTTCTGTTTGTGGCTCTTCATGTTTCCCTCAGAGAGCGTTCTTTATGAGTGGCGGTCGACGGATTTCTTCTAACACCCTCACTATCAACGCCGGTGGGCCCCAAGGCTCCATACTGTCTCCTACTCTCTTTCTCATTTACATTAATGATCTGCTAGAAAAGACCGAGGGAATCCATTCTACAGCTTTGCAGATGACAGTACGCTTATCTCTTCATTTCACTTTGAACGCTGCGACATCTACTACTCAGGCGAATATCCGCAGACAGCAGGAGGTCGTTCAACTTAACAAAGACCTGGAAGAAATTCTATATTGGGGTGACAGTAACCAAGTGGTATTTAACTCTACAAAAACCCAGGCGGCAGTTTTTTCTAAAAAGGTTAACGTTACTGAACCGACGTAATCATGTCGGGGCACTCCATTCCTCTAGCATCCTCACTCAATTTGTTGGGCGTTAATTTGGGAGCAAATATGTCCTGGCATGAACATGTTACAGGCATAGCAAGGAGAGCTTCTCAAAAGTTGGGAATATTATTTGGAACCAGAAAGTTTTACACTCCACAACAACTTTTAATTCTTTACAAAGTTCAAATTCGACCAACTATAGAATACTGCTCCCATGTTTGGGGCTCTGCTCCCAAACACACACTGCATTTGTTGGATTCTGTTCAGAGAAGAGCTGTTCGTCTGATTGGAGACCCGGAACTGACCGACGGCCTTGATTCACTGGAACATCGAAGAACGGTTGGCGACTTGAGTCTGTTCTACAAGTATTTTCATGGAAAGTGTACGAAGGATGTAGCCCGCTTAATTCCTCCCAGAGCGGTGCATGTCAGAAATACACGTCGCGCTAATACTTCACATCCGTATGCAGCTTGTTACTTACTCCGCGTACAAACGCTTTTCAAGCAGTCTTTTATATGGAGAACATTAACCCTTTGGAATAATTTGCCCAGGGCTGTGTTTCCCATCGAATACAATTTTACAGAGAGATTCAAGAACAACGTGAAACGCTTTTTTTCGCACACACCGCTGCTCCTGGAGAACTTTAGGGACTTCCCTGTAGCACGTGTGCTAAACCCATAAAAAAAAGAGATTTTTAAGTCGAATTATTTTAATAAATTGTATATTGTTATTCTCGTATTTATTTATAAACTAAATTTGAAATGATTGTCATGTGAATCGGAATGAAATTTATAACGAATCGTTTAGAAAATTACAACTTCATATTTACCAATATTTTAATTTTATACAAAATCTAACAATTCTTAAGGCTTCAAGGTAACATATTAGCGAAAAAAAATAGATTTTTTGAAAAACTCTGGAGTGGCCCTTATTCCTTAAAATTAAAAAAAACAAATTGTCATGTATATAAAGACCTGTTATATTCATATTTATTTTTTTTGTTTGTTTCCAAATTTTGACACAAAGTTGTACTTTGTAGCAATTGGCGCCCGGCCAGGTCATTTCGTTCTCCGTCCAGTTTAACGGCGTCGTCATGTGTCAATATATTTAACAAAGCCAATTAAAATATAAACTTTATTAACAGCTACGACTGAATTGCTACGAGTGAACTGTACAACGGTACTGAACAAACCCTCATTTAGAACCTTAGAACAGCAGATGTGAATGTCCCTTCTAAGAAGGATAATTGAAGAATCTCTTTGTATTATATTATCAAAGAAAAAAAAACTACATTAAAATTCGAGTTGAGGTCGGCGATGGATGACCCGAGAGCAGCTACTCGTTACCCTGCTCCGAAAACTCTACGCAACAGCACTTCTTTTAAACTGCTATAAGTTCGTCAATTTTTAACCAATTCTTATGAAACTTACAGAAAATATTCTTAAAATATCACACTAAAAGAAAATGTAAAAATCCAAAAATCGAATTTTTTGCCTCAGTTGACTAGGTTATCCCTTTAATAAATTTAAAATAAGTCATTGCAGTTTTTCTGTTTTCCACTCAATTTACCTACAAATGATGTTTCATTACTGGTAAAAAAAACTCTATCTTAAATTAAATTTAATTATTTTTTTATGTAACCTCATTCTTCCTTGAATTATGTTTTGTAATACTGACCACATTTGGTTTCAATTTTGTTGCAAATACTTATATTTCATAAAATATATCACTAATTACTAAATATTACAGAAATTTTTAACAAAAATTTGTTTAACTGCAAAAAATTAATGTTAGCTTAGATTATAGTAATTCATATGGAATGGAACAAAATCGAGAAGCTTAAACAACGGATTTGTAAATCGAATTATTTTAATAAATTATTACTGAATATTGTTATTCTCATATTTATTCTATAAAACTAGATTTTAAAGTGCATTATTGTCATGTGAATCGGAATGAAATTTATAACGAATCGTTTAGTAAAAATTACAACTTCGTATTTATCAATATTTTAATTTTATACAAAATCTAACGATTCGATTTTTAAAAATATTTTATTAAATTCGTGGTTGGAGAAAAGTAAGTAATTTTACTACACGTATCTATAATCAGGATACTACTTTGTGGTCCATATTGTGAATATAATAAATAAACAAGTAAATATTTGCTCATCTGATCTGTACTTTACATGTCCATCCCAAGCTGATTTGGACAAGGAGTGTCTTCATACATAATCTTAACATTTAAAAATAATTTTAGTAAATAGAAAAACAAATATTTCTACTTTTAATTTTCTTTCAGGTATTAGTCCTCGAGATGTATTAACAAACACCGAGAACAAGTTAAAATACAAAAACATAGCCTTTCCAAAGCTTGTTAAAGGCCTTATTGAAACAGAACCTTTACATTTTACGTGCATTAGTACGAGTGAGGGAACTAGGCTAGAAATGGCAGACTCAGTGAATGGCAGCGTTCAAACAACCATTAACAATATTTTACCTATCGTAATGTCTGCTGGCCAAACGTCAACAGGCAAGAAAGAGGATCTACAACAATTTATCCAGAAATATATGGAAAAGAATCAGAGTTTTGCTACACAGTTAAGTGATATTTTGGATCAAGATAAATTTGGACTAAGCAAAATGCTCGAGGAAGCTGAGCAAGCCCTTGATCAAAAAATGGGTAAGAATAAAGTAATTTTAAATAGTTTTGAAAAATCGCGGTTTTTGAGATTAGACTGTCCAATCATAACTTTCCAACGTTTTTGACTCCTTGAGATTAGAACACTGAATAAGCTGAACAAGTACAAGTCAAGCATCTATAACTAACATGGGTTCAGTGAACCAATGACCCAGTGTAAATGATCGTTTTTGACGTGTTAATGTTGTTCAGGAGGTTTGTAAATTTCACTTCCCTAAAAAGTACAATTTGTTTCTTTTTGATTAACCTTTTGTATTTACTTACTATTGATTAACTAGTTTTTAGTACATACACCATACCATATCAACTGGGACACCTTCTGTGTAAGCGAAGTGTGTCTATGGTGATTTTGAACATTGTCCAATTTTCTTACAAGTATTGAAGGTTGTGCAAATGTTGCATATTTTAAATAGTTAAATTGTTTTGTCTGTAGTACTGTATATGTAAAACTGCACTATCTACTGGTTGGATCCTTATTACTACCATGTCTGGGAGCCAGGTTTTTTAATCGTATATTGGTAATATTTCTGATGAGATAGAATTTTCAGCACATATTGATAAAGGTCTAAATACTAGTGAGTTCATAACGGATTGTTTTTGAAAACGATGATGGTGCGAATTAGCGTTGAGATACGTTTTGGTATGCTTAGACTTTCTGTAGATCGAATGTCCTAAGATGCCGTTACCTTTCCTTTGTACCAGTAGATCTAGGAAAATAAAGGATGCCGTGGAATACGGTTTCCATTGTAATTTTTATATTCGAATGTTGTTGATCGACGTGATTCAAAATGACATTCAGGTTTTCTTCACCAGGAGCCAAATAACAAATCAGTCATCAACAGATCTGCACCAAAATTTTGCTTTTAGAGGAGCTGAGCTAAAGGTTCTTTCATGAAAGGGCTCCATAAAAGTATTCGTCAGTACAGGAGATAGTGGAGAACCCATTACTGCTGGTGAAGTTTGTTCTTAAAATAGTGCTTGGAAAATATGTATAAATATGACATGCTTCTATTCAATGTACTAGAGATGAATCATGGTTATTATGTCAAAATATGTCTAATATTATAGAAATTAAATCGTTAATTGGAACATTTGTATGTGGTTCAACATCCGACCCCATTATCTCCATGATTCAACTTTTTAGTTTTCAACCGTTTAGTAAAATGTGAATTTTTAATAAATTAACTAGTTTTTCCTGTGAAAGGAATTTGGCGACTTGCAACAGCTCAGCTCCTCCAAAACCAGAATTTTGGTGCAGATATTGACAACACATTTGTTGATTTGGCCACATGTAAATAAAACCTGAATACCTTTTTAAATCACAATCGAATTTTTATCTTATTCGAAACAGATAAGCTGATCAGTGCTTTACAAAGTAATGGATATTGCATTAACTATATTAAACGCTCGTTTAGGCCGCTTAAAAATCCGGCTCCCAGACAAGATAGTAATAAGGATCCATCAGTAGATAATGAAGTTTTATACGTACTACTTACGATACTACAGACAAAATAGCCAAATTGTTTAAAAGATCCGACATTCGAGCAATCACCAAAAGACACAATTCGTTTACAACAGTCTATAAAAGTCCGTTCGTGTGGTACGGTGTATGTAAAAGAAACTGGAAAATGAATGGCGACTAGAATTTAAGAAACACGAAAGATCAATCAAAAAAACATAATTATATACAGTCAACTCAACATCAACACTTTACAGAACATGCTACCAATGTAAGAGAAATCAAAGATCTTGCTTTTGTTTCCAATTTGTATAAACGAATGGTTAGGGAGTAAATCGAAATTTACAAACATCATGACGTGGTCTAATCCTAAGAACCACGATTTCTCATCTAACCAATCCCATGTTTAAATAATTTTCTTTTAATAAACTTGCCTCTAATTTTATAAAATGGTGATTCTCGGTTGGTTCAACACGATAGCTTTTTTTATTTTAACAGTGGAACAAAAATCAAATAATTTATATATATATATATATATATATATATATATATATATATATATATAACATATAATATATATATATATTTATATTTGAAAAACTTCTACTGTCACCAGAATTTTAAATGGGATGCCCAATATGTTTTCCATTTCTTTACCTTGAAAATGTTTTAACTTTTAACAACTAAGCCATTACGAGGCTGGTTTGAAAAGTCCGTGCAAAGTCCGAGAGAATGGCACCACCGGCGCGTATCGAGGTCATGTTTAGTTAGTAGCATCTCTTGAATGAACGCACACGAAGTTTCAGCCATATTGGTCTATTTCTTTGTGTTTGGCATTCGTGTGAATCAAGGAAGTCTAGTGATTTTCAAGAAATGGACGAAAAAGAATTTCGTGTGGTGATTAAACATTACTTTATGAAAGGCAAAACGCCTCAGGAAACTAAAGAGAACCTTGATAAACATTATGGTGACTCTGCACCTTCGATTTAGAACAGTTTATAAGTGGTTTCAAAATTTTCGGACTGGCCATATGGGCACAAGCAACGCTGAACGTTCTGGACGCCCTGTGGAGGTTACGACTCCAGAAATCATTGATCAAATCCATGATATGGTGATGGATGACAGAAGAGTTAAGGTGCGTGAGATTGCTAGTGCTGTGGGCATCTCGACTGAACGGGTACATAATATTTTGCATAAACATTTGGACATGAGAAAGCTATCCGCAAGATGGGTGCCGCGATTGCTCACGCTTGACCAAAAACGGAATCGTGTGAAGTGTTGCAAGGATGGTTTGCAGCTGTTCCAGAAGAATCCGGAGGACTTTAAGCGTCGTTTCGTCACTGTGGATGAAACATGGATACATTACTATACTCCTGAGACCAAACAACAATCTAAACAATGGGTTACCAAGGGGGAATCTGCACCAAAAAAGGCAAAGACCGTTCCTTCGGCCGGAAAGGTTATGGCGACTGTCTTTTGGGATTCGCAAGGGTTAATCCTCATCGACTATCTGGAAAAGGGTAAAATAAAACTATTACAGGTGAACATTATTCATCGTTATTGGACCGTTTGAAAACCGAGCTGCAAGAAAAACGCCCGCGATTGGCCACAAGAAAGTCCTTTTCCATCACGACAACGCACCAGCACACACCTTAGTAGTTGTGGTCGCAAAATTAATGGAAATAGGATTCCAACTCGTTCAGGAGGTGATTGCAGACACCAATGGATATTTTGCAGACTTGGACAAATCCTATTATTCGGAAGGGCTCAACAAACTAGAACATCGTTGGACGAAGTGTATAAGCCTAAAAGGAGACTATGTCGAAAAATAAAAAAGGTTTACCCCAAACACATAAGTAGTTTTTGTTTTTGCACGGACTTTTCAAACCAGCCTCATAATGTTTAATTGTTTTCTTTCGGAGATCATCGATTGTACTATAGCAAATTGACTGCATTGTCAACAAAACTTAATCACGTGTCAGATCTTTGATAAGTAATGACCTCCACAACACCGATACTGAGCGAGCGAAACAGTGAACTCATACTCCGACTTCAGTTCAGAGCACATATGCTATTGAGGTGAACCACATTGAGAATTACCTGGCATATCTAAGCATTTTTATTATCTGACACATTTATAACTGATATATACTTTACAAGCAAAGTTGAAAAGCCAGAGTCAAAATTTTATTGTAATGTTTTTATTGTTACAGAACATCTGTTTAATCATAGATCATTATTCAATACCTTTAAATAAGAAGTAATATTACTTATTTAATTATATTAAATAGTCGTAGAAATGATGTGTTCCTGTAGAAAGTAATATATTTTCAAGTACCGAAATAAAGTTAACCTTTCTCTTTAAATTTTGTTGGTAAAGTATTGAATGATTGAGTAGTTAACAGGAAATTGTGCAAAAATAAAATATTTTTGCTTTAATATTCCAAGTCATACTCAAATTTTTAGGTCGAGCTTAAAAAAATTTCAAAATAATTTATATTGGTACATATAAAAATTTTATTTTATCAGTCAGCGTAATTTGGTCAAAACTATTACTTCTTCAATAACAGTTTTAAAAAATATAAAAAGATATAAAAAAAAGGATTATATGATAACCCTATTTAAAAAAACATAACATAGTAGTTTGTGAAGCTAGTACTAGCTAGCTCAAAAAAAAAATTATCAATACGAACTAAACTTTTTCTGTAAGTAAGAACTTCAAAGTTTGTAAGAAATCTGCATCAGATCGAGAACGTAAGTAAAATGTAGTATTCCAAATACTTTTTAGGTCCTGATTATTAATTGCTGATTGTTTTTATTCCCATTTTCCTATTTTTTGCCTGACGCAAATTTAGTTAACCTCTAATTAAAAACATCTTACAAAATTGAACATAAGAATATAATAACGTTACCAATAATACAAAAATTCAGCAAAGAATACCAAAAAGAAACGAACTCCACTTCAATGCGCAATAGGTATCTTTCTATAAGCGATACACTACTTTGTTCATAAATTTCTTATTGTTTATTTTATTTTCATATTTTCTATGATACTTTATGTTCTTATATCTCTAAATAGACATACATTTTTGACTTTGGTTTTTTTAAATATGATTCTTAATCTCTTAAAAAGAAAGTAATATTACAGAAGTTGTTTACAAAAATCTCTTCGATTACGAAGACTCGCTGGCAGCAAAAAGTTCCAATAGTCAACCAAGTCAAATGGCCTCAAGTTCTATATCTAACCAAACTACTACTGGCAGCCTACCAGGACAAAGCCAATCACAGAATCACCCATTTACCATGGCAACAACTGTTGGTACCTCCTCCAAAACAAGTGATAGTCGTCGAGCGCATGCATTCAGGCGCAAGACGACACGTGACATTAGATTTCGGAGAGTCTGTTACCTTGACGGACATTCTTATACCATCGTGTTCTGACTTGGTGTCACTAACTATAGATGTTTGGTTATTTGGTGAGGAAATCGACGCAGTACGGTTAGTGACTGCTTCAGACATAGGAACCAAAAATTTATTATTGAGTGATTTGCAACCACCGCCACTTTGTAAATATATGAAGGTAATTTTTTTTTATTTTTTCCAGTTTTACAGATATTAAAAATATTTAAAAATGGATATTTTTGAATAGTATGGTGATTTTTCTCTGCCATTAATAGAAAACAGCGAACTTATCGTCCGATCTTTTTTCAAGTGTAAGCCATATATATCTAATTTCCATTTTTAGTTACCTGAATTATGCGACGAAGGATATCATATGATATGTTATTCTTTCTTATTCTGGACAATAAGAAGCATCTGCTTCATTTTTTCTCTATTTTTTTAATTAGTAGAGATAATTTTTTTTTCACAACACAGCTAGTTTTAAATAAAATAAAAACTGTTTTGCTACACATCACAGAATTACTGAATGTGATGTAACATTTAAAACCAGAAAAAAAAAACATGTAGAATGTACGTTTTTACCGCCCCTGACCTAGAAATTAAAAAAAAAGAATAGACAGATTATGCCATTCAAATCATTGTTGAAAACTTCAATGAGTACGGTAAGAATAAATAGAACATTTTCCTCTATTACCGTTCTCGCGCAAAAATACAACCGTTGCCGATTTTCTTTACCGTTTATAATACGATACTTCGCACAATAAAAATTATAATAAAATAATTAATTAATAAAATATTATAAAAAGCTTATTACCCTTATTCCTATATAAAGTAGAAAGTAGATATACAGTACTTGCAAACTGAAATAGGATAAAAATTACCATACATTTCAAAAATTGAGAAATATATAGTCCTTATTAAAATTTTTATATTTATTTATTTGGAATACAAAGTATCTTGAAAATGTTCTATTAAAATATGCATATAAAGCTTTATAATAAGATTAAATGCATCTCTTTGTTATTTGAAAATAATATAGTATGGGTGATTTGTTTTTTTTATTTATATTTATAATCATTTATTAATCATTTATTAGT
>CM032446.1:137487792-137530292 GCA_019049505.1 Pachyrhynchus sulphureomaculatus
TCTCATGCAGTTGTTCGCCTTCCGCCTTTAACATTTCAGCACTTATTTCGCCTTCATCTGGCTTTTTGTTGTTTTTCATTTCATTAATTATAGCTTTGATTTCTCCTCTTGTTGGCTTACTCACCATTCCCATCATCATCCATTGTTCGCTCTACTACCGCATTTTCTGTTTCTCCCCCATTCAACAAAACTTCGAAATACCCTTTCCACTCATCCATTATTTTGTCTGGCTCACTTATTAGTAATCCTGTATTAGTTCTGAGGTAGCTGGTTCGGCTATGGTATCCTTTGTTCATTCATTTTACCTCCTGATAGAAGCTTCTCAATTCCTTATTAACAAATCTTTCCTCTATGTTTTTCAGTTTTTCTTCATTGTATTGTCGCTTCAGTCTTCTGCATGTTTGTTTGAACATTCCTCGAAATTCTCTATATTCCTGAATATTCTCTTCATTTGGGTTCATTATCATCTTCTGCCGTGCTTTTTTCTTGTCCTTTGCTAGTGCGCTGCACTCGCCGTCGAACCAGTCTTTGGTTTTTACTTGTTTCTCCTTCCTTTTTAACGCTGTATCACCCGCTAGTTTCACTGCTGTTTTTGTTTGCTCCCATATTCGCTCTACTTGCGTGCTTGTTTCCTGCTGATGTAAAACTTTACTTATTTCTTCCTTTTTTGATCTCGAAGACTACTCACATTATACGCCCTTCTCTTTTTGTTTGTGACTTTTATGACTTTCTCCTTATATTCTCCCGTGCATGTAATTCTCAGTAGAAAGTGATCGGAGTTACAGTCCACTCCCCTCATACTTCTTACCTCTGTAATAAAACTTCTATGCTTCCTCTCTATCAAAACGTGGTCTATCTGGTTGATTGTTCTTCCATCTTTCGAGGACCATGTTCCTTTATGTATTTCTTTCCGTTGTAACTCGGTACTTTTGATTATCATATTTTTTTCCATTGCAAGGGTTACCAGTCTCTGTCCATTATCACTGGTTTCATCGTGCTTACTGTTCTTTCCCACTATCTGTCTATACATCATTTCTTTCCCCCACTTTTGCGTTACAGTCGCCTACCACCATCTTTATATCATACCTTGGTATCCTCTCGTACTCCTCTACTAGTCTTTCATAGAATATATCTTTGTCTATTTCATCTTTTTCTTCCATAGGGGCATGCACATTTATAATGCTTATGTTTCGTTTGTATCCCTTAAGTCTTAGGTAGCACATCCTCTCCGATATTGCTCTAAAATTGACGGCCCTGTCTTTGGCCTTTTCCTGTACGATAAAACCGGTCCTGAGCATTCTGTCATTTCCTCCACTTTTACAGAAGGGAGCGCCCTCTACTTTCACTATCTCAACTCCTGACTGCTTGGATTCTTGGATTGCCACAACACTTATTTTATACTTTCTTAATTCTTTTACTAGCTTTCAGCGCTCCTTCTGTATACGTTCCTCTTACATTCCAAGTTGCCAACCTAAATCTTAAATTCTCTATTTTCTGTCTGCAGTTTAGTTTACTCTTATACCTCTTCTCCCCATTTTCATAATCTACTCGCCGTTTATCCTTTTCCGTTCTTAGTTTTTTGCCACCCTGTCTTAGTTACTTTTCTGATCCGCTCATCCAGTGCACTTTGTTTGGGTGACCTGTCTTTCACCGTCCGCTTTAAAAGTGTTATTTTCCCTCACCCTGTTGGTGCCCACCTTTGTTGACAATCAATTTATTGTATCTTATATACGCATTATTTCCCTTTTGTCTTTCTTCCTTTAACTGTGGTATTAACTTTTTTTCTTCTTTCCTCCCTCACGCTCCTTGGGTAATCTTCATCGATCAATACTTCTGTGCCCTTCAGGAATTTATTTTTCTTAAAGATGTCAATTTTGGTTCCTTCTTTTACTGTTTTAATTAACACTGGTCTCCCTCGTTCCTTCCTGAACATACCTACTCTTTGTATTTCTTCTATATCCCGGTTCATGTCTATTTCGATACCTAACCCTTGCAAAATTTGGCCAACCTTTCCTTCTCATTTTCTTGGTCCATGACTCCCCTTACTATCAGGTTTCGTCTTTTAACTTCTCTTTCCAAATCCGTTATCCTTTCGTTCTGATTCTTTACTTATATTTTCAGTTTTGCGTTTTCCTCTTCTAGGGTATTGACCTTCCCGAGAAGACCTTCCATTTTCTTGTCTATTTGATTCAGTTTGTCTCCTATGTGTTTAAACATCTCTTCTATTCTATCCATATCCGACATCGTTACTTTCACAGGCTCTTCTATATTGTTGTCTATATTCTTATCTGATTATTTGCCTTTTTGATTTGCCGCGCAAGAAACAGATACCCGAACTATCTCCTCGGAGGTTTATGCCTATCGGAACCACAATCCCCAAACACTTCGTCTATCTGTCTCCTATTTTTCGGGGAATTACGTTCAGTTTGGCAAACGTCACAAAAATTTTAGCCTTGAGCCTGTTTATTACCCTTTATGGCTATGTTTGCTACTCAGTCTTTGCTTTTCTCACACAGCTTCAGTAATTTACTGCAGCTGTGTGACGTTTACTCGATATATATATATATATATATATATATATATATATATATATATATATATATATATATATATATATATATATATATATATATATATATATAAAAAAAATATATTTACAGATTACGCTTGTTGGGCGATACGGAATGTCCACCACAAGATGTCGCATTCCTCTCGGATATTTCTATGGTCACGTGGTCGTCCTACCCGAAGAAGTACCAAGTGACGTGTACGTCAAAAGTATAGACTACGAAAAGCAATTGGGAGTTCTGTCCAAATTATTGGAAGATATAAGTTGTAGATACAGCTTGGCTTGTTCTAAATTAAAAGATTATCTCCAGCATTTTCTTGTTGCCGACATGAAAAACACACTGCACTTATCTACGTATATAAATATACTGAAAGATAGGAACATGAATGTTACAAACGCCGAACATAGTAAAATATTTAGTGCATATCAGGTAATAATAATTACTTTTTATTACATAGTTTAGATCTGTGACGTTTAAAATTAAATAATACTCTGAAAAATATAACCTCAATTGCTTGGTATTGCGTTAACGAGAGTCTTTGTACATACTGATAATAAAGAATATTAAACCATATAAGAGAAAACGACGCTGCTGGATTTGAAAATAAAATAGATACTAAGTAAATTGACTTGTTTAAATCAGTGTATGAGAACTAGAAGAATATCAAATTTTTAGTCTAGGCTTTTTTAGTTACGTACATTGTGTAAACATTTTTCTTGTTACAAACTATGAAATATTATTTTGTGTCTCCCTTAAAACATATAATTTGCTTTGGGATGAAGGTATGGTATAAAGACAACCGTAGTATAATGTAATATTCATAGACAAAAATCAGTAGTATACCCAACGGTAATTTTTTCAGATGTACATATGAGAATAAGTGGTTCTGCACATTAAATGTCTACATCAGATCACATTTTACAGATATTCTAGCTAGAGACTAAAAACAGTCATTTTAGGTCTCTTTGGACGGTGCTAATAACGAAAGTTCACGACAATTCGATAATTTTCATTGTATTTTTGTTTCTCGAATAAGAAAGCTTATGGTGACGTTATATTCTGTATTTATTATCCAGAAAAAAAATAGAATTGGAAGTATTTTTACAGACTTCTTAATGTGAAAATAAATCTGAAATGTAAATTTGTTTTAAGAACCGTTGTTGAATTATTAGCTACGAAACTTCCTAAAAAAAATGGACATCGAGGTTCGGATATTCCGAGAAGCTGCCGTGATAGAAAAACTTTCGTTCCAGATTTAGTTTTAACTCATCCAAATTTCAACAAAAACTTATTATCATATTGACATCCGAAACCTTGAATGTCCTATGAATAGAAAATGCCAATAACTTTGTGTCCCTTTCTATTTATCGCATTTGCTTCTAAGATTTTTCTTAAATTGTCATATCTTTTGTAAAACATACATAAATACCGAAAATACCTATCAAGCGTATTTAAAATGAAAATATATTAATAACAATAAGGATTGTAACATGGAACGGCGTCACCCACAGATTTGGTTAGATGAGAAATCGTGGTTTTTGAAATTGGATTGCCTTTCTGACATGTTTCCTACCATTGTACGAGGTACCTTTCCTCTTTCAGAACACTGAATTTGAACCGTTACCCAGCTTAACAATCGCTTTCCGTGTGTGATGCAGACCATAACCAATGTCAGTATTGATGTTAGGTTTTTTGTAGAGAGACTGGAAAAAGAAGCAAGAACTTTAATTTTTCTTGCATTGACGGTATGTCCAAATTATATATATTTATATATATATATATATATATATATATATATATATATATATATATATATATATATATATATAAATATATATATAAATATATATATATAAATATATATATATAAATATATATATAAATATATATATATATAAATATATATATATATAAATATATATATAAATATATATATATATATAAATATATATATAAATATATATATATATATAAATATATATATAAATATATATATATATATATATATATATATATATATATATATATATATATATATATATATATATATATAAATATATATATAAATATATATATATAAATATATATATATAAATATATATATATATATATATATATATATAAAAAATATATATAAAAATATATATAGATATATATATATATATATATATATATATATATATATATATATATATATATATATATATATATAAATATATATATATATATATATATATATAAATATATATATATATATATATATATATATATATATAAATATATATATATATATATATATATATATATATATATATATATATATATATATATATATATATATATAAATATATATATATATATATATATATATATATATATATATATATAATATATATATATATATATATATATATATATATATATATATATATACATACATATATACATACGCACACACGTACATACATACATCCATAAATACTTAATTCTAGAGAATATTTCGTCCAGTTTCTCTAAAATACACTGTACCATGCCAAGAGGGAATTCTATACAGTAACTAGGACTTGGTGATCTCAAGCCTTGAAAATATTGCAAATTAAATCTTAGTAAGTTAGCTGGTGGATCCCTATTACTTTCTTATCTTGAAGTTGAATTTTTAAAACTGTTATAAATCCGTCTAATATCCTTAGAGGAATATCGTTTGCTTTTTAGAGGTCTGATCAGTTTATCTGTTTCTAAGAAAATCAAACATTCAGATATTGATTTATATGAGGGGCCATTATTCCTCCTTCTTACTAGTATATCTAAAAGGGAACAGGTACCATTTGATTTGGTTTCCATTGTAAATTTTATGTTTGAATGTTGATAATTAAAGTGATTCAGAAAAGCATTTAGAAGTTCTTTACCATGTGACCAGATAACCAATATAGCCCCCACATATCTACACCAAAATGTTGATTTTAGGCAGCAGAAGCTGAGGAATTTTCTTCAAAGGCTTCCATGAAAATGTTCGCAAGGAGGTAGTGGAAAATCCTTGACTGCTCCTGAAATTTTTTCATACAATGTTTCTTGGAATAAGAAATATATAAATGACAAACATATTTCTGTTAAATGTGCTAAAAATACTTAAAGGTTATATCATAATTTTTTTTGACACGGTCTATTCTGAAGAACCATAATTTCTCAATGAGGATTCTAAGTAGCTAAATAAAATGCCAACACGTGTCTTTTAACTTCTATTTTTTTTAATTTATTATTTCTAAGATTCACGCCGAACTTTTTTACCGTAATAATATTTTAATTTTTAGGAAACGCTTACTTATCAACACCAATTGAATACTGTAAGAAGTGTCATGACGCGAATAGAAGCATGTGTTTCTGGAGCTGAACAACCTACTGCGATAACATCTATATCAACTGACAAATTAAATTCGATAGCAGAAGGACTTCTTGAAGTTCTCTTATCTATAGAAAGCAATGCAAATGTTAGTCAAGAACTGTGTCAACAGTTCTTCGAAGGACTTTGTGTATCTCAGTCATCGAGACTACAACTTTTAGCAGCCGTATTTTTAGAAAAGTCGTGCGGCACAAATACATTTTGGGGAAACTTTTTAGCAGACACATTAGTTAGTTTGTTTTCAACATCGTGTACTTCCATATTTCCTCAAGATCGTCTCTTTATACTCTTAATTTATCTAAGCAAGAAAAGTCCTGAAAGAAGTGCAGTTATCGACGCAGCAATAAGAGTTGTCTACAACACTCTGAAACCACTAGAAAGGAGCAGATCACTACTATTAGCTGTTAATGTTGATCTGTCATTATTATCGTGGCTTTTAATGTATTTATCTCTTCAATTGTCATTTGGGAAGAACCAGAGCAACGATCGTTGGGACTGGGTGCTTGGCGAAATGGTTGGAAAGGTAAATGCGGACAGTGCCAAAAATAGCTCTAGGAAAAAGACAGTTAAAAGACTGGCACCTACCTTTGGGACTACAGGGAACTGCGTACTATCACCTGTAAGGACATATTAACTGATTTTTTTTTTGTCACTGTAAGAATAGATCAAAGTTGGGTGGTCTATTAACTTTTTGGGTTGGTGCAGCGTCCACATATCCCATAATTTATCTTACACCTGATCCACAAATTAGAGTCACTCATTAGTTTTTTTGTTTAATCGTCTTTTTTTAGAATACACGTAGAATGAGTATTATTACTTACAATATGTTCATTTATGAACTATTTTCACCACAGTACATGTTTTTATTAAAGTTTTGGTTTCATGAGAAAAAAATCTTTAAAATAATTCCAACATGTGTTTATAGCTCTAAGTTAGGATCGCATTTTTTCCAGGAGACAAAAATATCGGTATCATAGTTAAAAAAAATTTGAGTGAATAGATTTATGTTCTTTGTTAGGGAAATACGTAATGCAATAAAATGTCATAAGGTTGACTGACATTTCTTTTAATTTGGAAACAAAAACCATTTAGGAAACAATAAATATTCAGATATATCGTTGTAATTGAAATACTTCGTGAAATAGTCTCATGAGATTATCTTTTCGTGATAGTTTTAACTCTTACGAGACAGGTACCTAATGTATAGAATTTATCAGCTCTTTATCTATAACTAATATCGCTGAGGATTAATCTTGCCGGCTAGAGGACGTGAAATCACATTTTCATTTGTTTAGCTTAATATTTATAAAAGTTTATATTTTATTATAGTATAGTTGACTGGGAGTACGTTTTATATTATTGATATTATGTTCCTGCTATTAGCAACCATTAGAACGAATTGTTCTGTTACTGTTTCTGAATAAACGATAATTCAAATATCTTGTATAATAATAAATATGTTAAAAAAAAAAGACAAAAAAATGTTCCCATATACATAATTTTAAATTGAGTTTATTAGTGTTCTGTACGGAACACTTATAAGATCACTTGGGTGTTTGTCCATTCGTCACACCCGATTTTCTCCGAAATTATTTAATATAGAAAGTTGAAACTTGGTACTAATATAGGAATTGATGGCCCTATGAGAGCCGTGTAGTTTTAAAAGTTGAATTTTGACTTAAAGGGTTAGTTTTGGGGTGTGAAATCGAAAGTGAAAAGAAAAACTTACCAGGTCATCGAGTGGAGTGTCAAATGGAAGCTCGTGAAAACACGAGTTCAAAAAAATATATATAATGCAATACTCGCCCACACTTCTCTTTGTAATTACCAATAATTGCAAAAAATCGCTGTCCCTCCCTTATCTCGAAAAGTACTGATCAAAATATTTTGAAAAAATTCTGGAATATTCTCCACAGTGTGTAGATTGAACGAAAATTATCACGAGTGTAATTTATCTGATATATGTATATATATATATATATATATATATATATATATATATATATATATATATATATATATATACATATATATGTATATATATGTATATACCAGGTGTACAAGTATGAAATGCGGATTTCAGACAACAGATGGTGCACCAATGTAGTTTGTGCTATAAAGATTTGACGCTGCGCCATTTTGTTAAGTCATTAACAAATGTCAAACGCGCGCGAGTGATAAATTTGGAAAAGTCTGTGCATAGTGTTGTGTTGTTGTGTTCAATATGTCGTAATTTATACCGAACAGAGAGCATTCGCGGACAGCATTATTTTTTTGTTTTCATTTGAAGAAAACTGCTGTTTAATCATACCGATTACTTCGAGAAGCTTATGGTGAACATGTTCCATCACAAGTTACGTGTGACTGATGGTTTCGGCGTTTCAAAAGTGGTGACTTCTATGTTGCAGACAAGGAACGTGGAAAAAAACCGCTAAAAAAAATACTAAGATGTGGAATTGCAAGCATTGTTGGACGAAGATGATTCGCAAACACAAAAACAACTCGCCGAGCAATTGGGCGTTAGTCAACAAGCTGTTTCCAATCGTCTACGAAAAATGGGCAAGATTCAGAACACCGGTAGATCGGTACCACATGAGCTGAACGACAGACAAATAAAAAAGCGCAAAAACACGTGTGACATTTTGCTCGCTCGGTACAAAAGGAAGTCGTTTTTGCATCGTATAGTTACAGGGGATGAAAAGTGGGTTTATTTTGAGAATCCCAAGCGCAAAAAATCATGGGTAGACCCAGGCGCACCATCCACATCGACCGCAAGACCGAATCGCTTTGGCAGAAAGACGATGCTCTGTGTTTGGGGGGACCAGAGGGGCCTGGTCTATTATGAGCTGTTAAAATCTGGGGAAACGGTTAATACTAAACGTTACCAACAACAATTGACCGATTTGAACCGTTCGCTGCTTGAAAAAAAGGCTAGAATACCGAAAGAGGTAACACAAAGTCATTTTTCTTCATGACAATGCTCCATCACACACGGCAAAACCAGTTCGCGACACGTTGGAAGCACTCAGCTGGGAAGTTCTACCCCACGCGGCTTACTCACCAGATTTGGCTCCTTCCGATTACCACTTGTTTGCATCGATGGGTCACGCACTTGCTGAGCAGCGCTTTGGTTCGTACGAAGTTGTGAAAAAATGACTCGATGAATTGTTCGCAGCAAAAGGGGAAGATTTTTACTGGCGTGGTATTCACAAATTGCCCGAAAGATAGGAAAAATGTATAACAAGCAATGGAGCATACTTTGAATAAAGCACTTTTTATCATTCTTCCGAATTTAACAGAAAAAAATCCGCATTTCATACTTGTACACCTGGTATATATATAAAAGAAATTCAAGGTCACCAGTTTTCAACAAAGATCGGAAACAAACTTTGTTGAAAACTTATTTGGGGTGTGTTTTCTGAAGTCATTGATCATTTTGTACCTCCGTAACAAAAGTTTTTATTTTAAAAGCAATCAACGTACGGAACACTAATTGCGCAAGTTTAGCGTGCACTTGGCTGTTTTTTTTATATAGAGATAATAAAATTACTGGTAATGTAACCCTTTTGATTAGTCTTTTATAGACGATTTGTAAATTCGACTAAAGCAATAGCTAAAAAGATTGTTAACCTATTTTGCTAATTTATATATATATATATATATATATATATATATATATATATATATATATATATATATATATATATATATATACATACATATATACATATATATATATACATATATATATATATATATATATATATATATATATATATATATATATATACATATATATATATATATATATATATATATATATATATATATATATATATATATATATATATATATATATATGTATATATATGTATATATATGTATATATGTATGTATATATATATATATACATATATATATATATATATATATATATATATATATATATATATATATATATATATATATATATATATACATACATATATACATATATATATACATATATATATATATATATATATATATATATATATATATATATATATATATATACATATATATATATATATATATATATATATATATATATATATATATATATACATATATATATATATATATATATATATATATATATATATATATATACATACATACAGCGTGTCCCAAAAAGTTTTTTACAAATTGAGAAAAAGTTTATTTTACATATTACAAAAAAATTTATTCTTGATAAAAAGTTCTGCATCACATGGAAATCCATAATCAAGCATCAAAAGTTTAAAATATTTGATGGTATACAGGGAAAATAAAAAAATAATGATTTATAATGAAGAGTAAAGTGTGTTTAAATTTAAATACAGAGCAGATATTAATTGAAAATGTTAATAGGAACTAAAAAATTATGCTCACGTTTAGATTTGATCCTAGTTAAAAATTCAAGAAAACAGTAAATACGTCAGTAACTGTCGGATTATTTATTGAATAAAGGAAAACGAGGTTAATTAAAAACTAGTGCACTGATTTTAATTGTATCATATTTTTGTTAAAAATTTGATAACCTTCTTATCTGCTTTGCAACTATTACATCCATAATAAATTTGTGCTAATTATTTTGAAAGTTATAAATCATTACTAGCCGTGCCCGCGGCTCCGCTCGCGTGGACTTGATTCACCTTTATCGTCACTGCTTATTCGTTATGTTTATATTATTATATAGCTCAAGGGGCCTTAGAGGCTTGCATACTTATCTCCATTTCTGTTTGTCTCCTTTTTCCCAGTGCGGAATTCCCATCAACTCCGGATCTTGCTTTACTGCCTGAATCCATGTAGATCGAGGTCTACCCTTCTTCCAACCACTCCTCTTATTAGGGCTTGCTTTGCCTGTCTTTCTTCCTTCATCCTTGCCACGTGTCCCAACCATCTTAATCGCTGGCTTATTATGATTTGGCTTATAAGGGGTTTCGTATATAGGCATTTTAATTCATAGTTTGTTCTTCTTCTCCACAGTCCCTCTTCTTTCCTTCCTCCGTAGATTCTTCTCAAAGCTTTCCTTTCCCACACCTCCAACGACTCCTTTTCTCTTGCATTCAGATTCCACGTTTCGCATCCATATGTCACCGTGGATCTGACAACTTTCTTTTGCTTTTCTTGATACATTCTTTGATTTCAATATTGGATTCATTGCCCCCAAACATCTCTGTCCTTTCGCTATTCTTTCTTGTATCTCCGTCCTTTCTTGTCCACTCTCTGTTATTGTTACTCCCAGATAATTAAATTTGTCTACTTTTTCAAACATATATCTTTGCCCTAAGTTGTTTATTATATCTAAACTTTGGTGTTTTTATTATCCTCCTTCTTTGTAATTTCCATGTATTTTGTTTTTTTTCCTCATCTATCTTTAGTCCTCTCATCCTTCCCCTTTCTTCTATCCTACTTATGGCTTTTTTGAGGTTCTCTTTTGCTCTTGCAATCACTGCTACATCATCCGCATAGGCCAAGCATTGGCAGGTTTGTTGGTATACCGTTCCATTTGTGTTTATTTCTGACTCCCGGATTATCTTCTCTAGTACCAAATTAAATAAACATGTCGACACTGGTTCCCCCTGTCTTAATCCTCTCTTCACCTTAAACTTTGCCCTCAACCAACACTCTATTTTCTGTGTCATTCAGGGTCATTCTTACCATGCGAATCAATTTACTTAGTTCTTCCATTATCTTGTAGAGTCCTTCTCTATTTACAGAGTCATATGCTTCTCTGAAATCCACAAAGACCAAGTGTAGTGCCTAATTTTGTTCTAAGCTGTCATCTTAGATTTGCTTAATCGAAAATATCTGGTCCTTAACCGATCTATTTTTCCTGAATCCACACTGGTATTCTCCCTGAATAGATTCGGCTTTCTCTGCTTCACTACTATCTTGTACACGACATCCAGTAAGGCTATTGGTCTATAATTAGCACATATAGTTTTTTCTCCTTTTTTGTATATTGGATAAATGAGCGACTCTCTCCAGCTCACTGGCATCTTTTCTGTTTCCTATATTTCTTGCACCAACCGGCATATTTCATTTTCCAGATCTACTCCTCCAGCTTTTATTAGTTCTACAATTTCCTCCCAATTTTTTTGGGTTCTGAGTATTTCTCTTATTTCTTCTTTGCAGGGTTTATTTGTCCCCTCCTGCCCTTCAGTTAATTTTGCTTCCTATTCTCATTCATCTCATTTTCATCTCCATTTAGTGTTTCTTTAAAGTATCCCCCCCCCCCCTCTATTCAGTCTTTCTGCGAAGCTTACTGCTAAACTTCCATCTTTTTTCCTACATATTAGCATTTTGTCTCTATTTATTCCCTTTGTATTTTATTTAAAAAAAAAAACACGAAAATCGGATAAGCGGTTCTTGAGTGCTAAGCGCAGTAATGGATAGACAGACAGAGAGACGTTACGTTTTACATATATTATAGATTTTTTTTTACATATATTAAATTAAGAATTAAAAAAATCACGTAAATCGGATGAGTGGTTCTCGAATGATAAGCGCATTAACAGACAGACAGACAGAGAGACGTTGCGTTTTATATATTTTATATATTATTATTATTATTATATAACCTGGTCAGAGAACATATGTATGAAT
Source organism: Pachyrhynchus sulphureomaculatus (assembly GCA_019049505.1). Lineage (NCBI taxonomy): Eukaryota > Metazoa > Arthropoda > Insecta > Coleoptera > Curculionidae > Pachyrhynchus > Pachyrhynchus sulphureomaculatus. The sequence continues at coordinate 137,500,393 of CM032446.1, forward strand.
TTAAAAAAATCACGTAAATCGTATAAGTGGTTCTCGAGGGATAAGCTCACTAACGGACAGACAGGCAGACAGAGAGACGTTGTATTTTACATATATTATAGATATAGATTCTAATTATTATTATATAACCTGGCCAAAGAATATATGTATGAATTTAAAAAAAGGCACGTAAATCGGATAAGTGGTTCTCGCCTGATAAACGCACTAATGGACAGACAGAGAGACATTGCATTTTATATATATTATAGATTATAGATATTCTCTGCTACATAATATTCTTCCAAATTTAATGGTTTACGCTATGTACTGCAAGGGAACGCGCTAGCGGCGAACTTTTTTCCGACTTCATTCACTATTATTGTCACTGCTTATTCCCTATGCTACCTATCGTAATAAAATATAGCCTATAACCTGGCCAGAGAACATATGTATGTTTTAAAAAAAAAGTACGTAAATCGGATAAGTGGTTCTCCAGTGATAAGCGCACTAACGGACAGACAGACGGAGAGACGTTGCATTTTATATATATTATAGATGTTTTATTTTCCCTGTATTCCATCAAATATTTTAAACTTTTGATGGTTGATTATGGATATCCATGTGATGCAGAACTTTTTACCAAGAATAATTTTTTTGTAATATTTGTATAAAACTTTTTGGGACACACCGTATATATATACATATATATATATATATATATATATATATATATATATATATATATATATATATATATATATATATATATATATATATATATATATTATCAGATCATCTTAAGTTAATTGTTTATTTTCAGTGTGTTTGATTTGTGTTTAAATTTTTGTACTGTACAGTTTAAACCAGCTCAAACGAACTGAAAATACATATTGGCTTAAAGCTTCCCATTTCTGTTGAATAGTTTATATATTACTACAGCTGGCCAAGACTGTGGCAAAGCATAACTAAGACGTTGATTGCCTAAGTGTAAACTACCCCAGTCAGATTGGATCGAACCCCTGCTATGTTTTAGCGTTGTTTTCACATTCTCTCTCTTTAAAGTGTAGCTCTTTCATCCTGATATAAGAAATAAATATATAAGCTAAGTCTTTCAGATCACTAACGGTCATACGACCATAATAAGTTATAACCTATTTCAGTTATATTGTAGCCTTACTGGAAAGCCGAGTTTTGTATCAATATTTTACATGGGACATTAATTTAAAAAAAAAAAACATGCAAACTAAGCCATGGTTTATTTTTAATTAAAAGTTAGAATTATTAAACAAAATCATTTTATCCCTTCCACTATGGTTCCCTGAAGTCCCTTTTTTAAGTTATGTTCATCAAAAAGGGATTGTTCAATATTTTTAAACTATGATTTTAAATTACCACCTACTAATAAGCATATTCATAGATGCAAAACTGTCTCTCTGTCAAGTTTTAAATCTGTGAATAGACCAGCCATCGTGGCCACCATATATTATCTTTTATGACTTTCCTACTATTCTCTTAATTGGTTTGTTCTGGAAAACATGGCCCTTTAGTTTAGTTTGTCTGGTTTACAACAAAAGAACTCATGTTGACGATTAACTTAGTATTAATACTAACAACCAGTATGTATTTTTTTTAAGTTCGAATCTTCATAAGTTTTATAATTTATTTATTAATTACAATTATATAATCTCATTAGCTGCCCTCATTTTGTAGCGATTTAGGGATGTCTGTAAAAATACGTGTACTGTGCTCATAAAAAATAATTTCACTGAATTTTTACAAAAAAGACATTTAGTCAATACAAGGAAAACACATCAAAGTATCTACCGAAGCGATCCCCAATTATTATATATGTTTTTTTTATATAGCAGATACAAAGGTTGAATAAAAAGGCCTTGAAATTTCTCAATTTTTTTGTGTTGTAATTCTTTATTATGTTGTATGATTAGCGAATTGGGAAAAATACTTTATATTCAACCTTTATACCTGCTTCATAGCTGTGGAACAAATATGCACTGTCCTAAAACTTACTATTTTTTGCTTGTGTATTGGGAAGTCATCCCCGATTCCTTGAAATAAAGAATTAAGTTGCAATATACAGTAAGCTATATTTTATAGCATGCCAAATAAGACAATTTCGTAAATGTTCCATTTTAGATTAAATCTTTCTGACTTACAACAAAATAACTCATGTGGACGCTGAACTTAGTATTAATACTAACAACCAGTATGTGTATTTAATGCAAAATTGTCCTGTTTTATAAACTGCTTATCAATTACACTCGTTTAATCTCATCAGCTGCATTACGATAACGGTTGAATATATTCTTACTTTAAGGATTTCGATATCAAAATTACTATTTTCTTATATTGGAGTATTATTGTATTACTACAAAATTACAGTACTGTTTAGTACTGTAATTTTATAGTAATTCAATAATACTCCAATCAGTACAACCTGAAACTCTTCAAGAATAATGGAATTTGCTACATGCACACCCGCCACTTTTGTAGCAATTTAGGGATTTCTATCAAATGTATGTACTGTGCTCATAAAAAATAATTTCCCTGAATTTTTACAAAAGAGCCATTTAGTCAGTAAAAAGAAAATAAAATTCAATACATTCGAGTATCTACCAGAGAATCTCCTCTCCTTTGCCTATAGTTGATGCTTTTTTTAAATGTTCTATCGACATGAGGGACCTACAGTTTAATGCCGGTTCCGAACGGGCTTTACTAGGCGTGATACTACTGGTAGTTTGGCCACTGCCTTCCCGAGAGAGGCGACCGTCACGTTGTAAAGTTTTTTTTGTTTTTTGTTTTTTTTAATTATTATTTTCCGAGCCGAAATTAGAACCCGGGTCTCCAGCGTACAAGGCAGACACCTTCCGCTATGATCGCCCCTTATCAAAGAATAACTATCTCAAATTATTATTTTTTACGTAGCAGATACACAGGTTGAATAAAACGGTCTTAAATCTTCTCAAATTATTTTTTATGTCGTAATTCTTGATTATATTATATGAATTTTGTAAATCCAACACTTTATCTTCAACTTTTATACCTGCTTCATAGCTACCATCAAATATGGACTGTCTTAAAAAATTACTATTTTTTTCTTATGTATTGGAAAGTCATCCCCGATTCCTTAATGTAAACAATTAAATTGCATTATACAGCAAGCTGTATTTTATATCATGCCAAATTAAACACTTTCCCAAAAGTACCGTTTTGTTAAAAGTTATATTTTTTGCAAGCAGTTACACAATTTATGCGCAAATTCAGCGAAAATTCATAATTTCTAGATTTCTAAATAAATCAGACCTGTTAAATGAAACCTATGGTTGGCTCTGCAAACATCCTTTCTTATTATACTTTATCTGTTTGCAAGGCGAAGTAATTACATCATATAAAATTATGCAAATTAACTTCACGCGATAGTACGAATCTCAGTACCGCCCAGTACATTTTACGCAAAAAAGTTACAAGATTATTTGTACCGGTAGTATTAGCTTGGACTAACATTTATGGAAAATTATAATAAAATTATGGCATTTTTGCCTTGAAAATCTCGAGAATGACCGAACAATGGCGTATCGACCGATTTCTTTTGTATTAATTATAGCTATAATAAAGGTTGGTTATTAAAAAAAATATTACAAAATATTATAGATATTACAATAATATTACAAGAGTAAAACTAGTATTAAACAAAATTGAGGAATTATAATAAGATGACAGAACGGCGTCCATCAATGCCAGATGATTACCTACCTGCATAATATATGCATACAAAACAATATAATAGTTCAGATCAAATCAAATTTATTTATCAAAACATATAAATTTACAAATAAATAGGAAATTAATTACATATAAACAAGTTTTAAAATATAAACGCACCTAGGTGCATGCTTCTGTATGTGCCTTTACAAAACATTATTTAAAGCCTAAAATCTAAAAGAAAACAAATACAAATGTCACACAGGGAAGACCCAATAACTGTATGTTGACTGGTTTTTTATTTTTATTAATATTTATTTATTTATTTATCCACGGGACATGCCCATTTAACAGTGAGGGTTACAATTAAAAGTTTATCATTTATAAAATAACACCTTAAACTATAGCTTAAATTTAATGACAAAGTAAAATTATTATATCTAGTGCTATGTTAATCTTAAACACCTTCTATATCCGACATGTCAGACATATCCGAACTAAAATCTGACATAGCATGATCTGTACCTAATGGTATACAATTTTGTCCATTGATGAATCTAGTGTCCGCATTTTATTTCCTTCTTTAATTACGTGTTCCAACACATTTTTGCCAGTTTTCTGGAGTGATTATATATTGCTTTTGCCAATAAATTTTTAAGGTCTTTTAATTTTTAGGTCACGTTGTTTCTAGCCACTTCGCTTTCTTACTTGAGCCCAAATAAACTCTATGGGATTAAGCTCAGAGTGGTATGGTGGCAAGCGAAGAACAGTTATATCCCGAGTTTTGGCAATTTCGTCGATAACATACTTATTGTACTTATCTTTGTTTATTAAAACTTCATATTTGACTAATTGTATTTACTCGCGTTTAACATTGTCATCATAGAATAATATATTTCCCTGAGTTAACCAATACTGTATATCACCTTTAAGCCATCCCATCGCGGGAACACGTTCAACTTTTTTGGAATGGTAACTTGCATTATCCATGACAATTATTGAGCTTCGGGGAATCAAACCTATCATCTGCGTAAACCATTCTTCAGACACATCAGAATTCATATCCTCGTGGTAATCTCCTGTGCTTTTCGATTCAAATGTAAGCATACCGCCATTAACGAAACTGTGGATACTCCCTATATGTGTTATAATTAATCGGCGTCCTTTTTCAGATGATGGGCGGAGACCGGTTGACCAACCTTCCATAAAAGCTTGTCTTGAACTCAAAACGTTTTTGTCCTGCCAAAACTTATTTACGGTGTACCCTTCATTTATCCAAGTTTCGTCTAAATAATAAATACGTTTTCCTTGAGAACACTCATGTCTAATTTTTCTCAAATAATCTCTTCTCCAGCGTACGTATCTCCCCTTTCAATTAACAAGGATTTTCTTTGAAACTGATTGATTTTAAAACGTCCCACAACTTGGTCCTGCCCACCATTGATGGGTTACTTTTAACAGCCTCTAGAATTAAGGCCAAAGTTGTTTTTTTTTTTAATGAAAAACCCATGAATGATTCTTCGCAGGGAGTTTTTTTACATCTTCTGTCAGCTCCAGTTTTATTTGACCTGGTTTTAGCTTTGGCGCAGTAACTCCTCCTGCCATTTCTTCCTTCAAAATTCGATAGATAGTTGTTTTTCGTCGACACTTAAATTAAGGTTTTCGCCACTTTTGATGTAATCCGACACATTCCTAATTATGATCTGGTCATTTAAGCTTAAGGCCGTTATTTTTTGACGTTTTGGGGAACACATCTTTATTGTTCTGAACTGATGCACTACGTGTTACGTGAAAAAATAAACTGAGAGTATATTCTCCATACGGTTTATAATCCAAATTAACCCCATCAGGCATTTTATTTTGTTTATTACCCACTGGGTCACTTTTATTTCTAATTTGCATAATTTTACATGATTTATTACTTCACCTTGCAAACGGATAGAGTATAAGAATCTACTTTTCGCATACTATTATCCATTTTTATCAGATTATTACCCCGAAACTTCCTTCTTTCTTTTTTAAGGGGATTTCAAGCGAGAAAATTAGTTAAAACTTTTGCAATTAATTTACAACCTTAGAGACTACAAGAAACTTCAAACTTTTTATCGTGCCACGATTATGCAATTGACACGTTCAGTGTAATATTAAAAAAAGATAAAATAAAACATAACAGTAAAAAATAGTATTAAAATAAAACTATAAAAAATAAATAAATACATAAAATACAATAAAAATAAAAACAAAGAATTTTTTATACCTCTCTCAATTAATTATTCTAAACCTAATTTTATAATTAAAAATAGATATGACAAAAAAACAGTAGCATAATAGAACAAACAAAAATAAACAATTGTAAACAAACAAAGGACAAAACAAAAAACTATCCCTAAAAACCGCACAATACAAAGTTAAGATCAAGGATGAACCGCACGTCTTCCTGATATATTCATATCAGTATCTTCAGTTATTTTATGAATTCATTAATGGAATAGTATGCATTTCCTATCAAAAGATATTTTATTTTGGACTTAAATTGGTTCGCGCTAAAGTTTTTGATGCCTATCTGTAAATTATTGTATAATATTATGACATTATAGTCCAATGAGTTTTCGAAAATAGTAGTTCTGTGTCTCTGAATCATTAAAATCTTTCCGTTTCTGTTTAATCATAAAGTTGTTAGTGAAATCACGCTATAAGTGACTGCTACATGGAGAACCAGACGAGGAAATGTGAGCTTTTGGATAATTATTAGAATATATTTTGTTAAATTCTATTTTTACAACAAACCTCACTAATCGATAGTAAGATATGTAATTAAACCGGTTCCAAAATCTCACTCATTTGATACGCAGTTTATTAGGACAAGTTAATCATTGATAAATAATAAAAATTTTACAGGTCAACAATAAAAGGGCAGGAAGTGTATTAAACTGAGTACTTATTTTTAGATAATGTCAAGTGCTGTTGATCCACAATTCCAATCAAAACTGTTGGCAACTTTTCAGAAACCTCACTGGACCAAGGAAAAACCAAATAAGTTCAAGCTTTTGAAAAAAACTTTTATGGCAGAACCGACTAAGAACACTGAGGAACAAAAAGACCCGACCAGTCTCAAAGAAATAATTGCAGTTCCTCAAAAAATGCCTCAATATATCGATACTGTACATTGCTTAGGTGTATCGAAAATATTATTGAAACTAATTATTACTATGGATCATTCAGGTAGTGCAGATATGATGCTTTTAGATTTTAAGGTAAGGAAACTTATAAACGCTTTATTATTACTGCTTGCTGTGTCGAGGCTGTAACTTGAGAAGTACTTTGAATTTTAAATTAAAATTTTAGTAAAATATATTCACCCCTGTAAACCAGTAAACTTACAATTGACTGAATAAAAGAAGCAGTTTTAAAAAAAAAAAACACAAAAATTCAAATATACATTTTATTCTTTATTGATTAAGTTATTAAATTGATCTTAATTTCTTTTAGACAGATTGTTATTTTTAATCTTTTCGTCAAGTCGCCTCTCACAGGCTGTATACGTATGAAGATATTTTTTATACTTTGTGTAAATAATAATTTTTTATATATTACTGTGACACCGTCTCTAGATCTTGTATGTGTCTTAGGTACTAGGCTGATTCAAAAACTTCAAACTTCTGTTTACGACTAGACTATGGTATAGGAGAGTTTAGCCATATTAGTTACAAACTATAGGAGATCGGCCGATTTAGCGTGCAGCAGAGGCAACTATTGCACTCCTTTTCTCATTTTTTGTCAGTAATTGGCTAGAATAAAACTCCATCTCATCCTTACAATAAGATCAGGTTTCGCAGTAATATACACAATATTAATGTTCCTTACTGACTAGCTCTTCCCACCACATGAACATTTTTAAACATTCATTTACAGCCTTGGTTTTGAAGAGGGGGTGTCTAAACTGATTCTTTCCTAACTGCGTGATTGCTACTGTTGTTATTATTTTTTATAATTCTCTCTTTTTTGAAATTCTATTTTTGTGTACTAAATCAGAATTAGTTGTTGATCTATAATTAATTTATATCCAGTATTAGTTTAATTTTGTTTTCTGTGATCTTTTTTTGTATCAATAAGTATTTTTCTAAGTAGAAATTTATATTTTTTTGATAATCAGACGTCCGAGGTATTCAATTTCGAACGAACTAGGTTTGAAATACTATATTCTTATAGTTGATTTTATTTTAATGAATTATTTATTATTAATATTATTATTCTTGTTTTTGTTCCTCTTTCTCAAATGTTTGGCTGACGGGGCCAAGTCAGCACAAACGTCATTACCACTGTGTATTAAGGAATGACCATGTTTTCAAAATCACTGACTTCTGAATGTTTTTATGTATGTTTGTGTTGAGTCCTAATTCTACTAAGTGTGGTGTGAATGTTGTTGGTGTAAGACCTGTGGCTGATATGACGAGGGGAACAATGGATGGCGGTGTAGTAACAGCGCATCACTGTTCTGTTCATTTCATCTGTCCACTTTAACCGCTGTCTTGGTTTGCCAGCCTTGGTAGTTGCATGTTGTCCTTGCAAAACATACGTGGTTTGGTTTAACTTTGGTGTTTGTGTTTGTCCCGCATCTATGACGGTTGTGTTTGGGACTGATTTCGGTGGGTCCAAGCGGCGAGTAATTTTTTTCTTAGTGATTTCTTTGTCAGGTTTTGTGATTTTACTATAGCAACGCATGACGTGTTCGTTGATTTCTGTGGTGCAACTCATGCGTTGTTTTCATTTTCGCACCTTGGTGGATGTCGGCTTACTCGCCGGCACAACGCTTTTAGCAAGTCCATTTTCTTTTGCCCGGTCTTCATCGTTTTGATCGAGCTGCCATTTCCTGCGACGTCCTCGACTGTTACTTCCTTCGCCCGATGCTTTTTTTATTGGTTTAATGTTGTTGTTTGGGGTGTTTTCAGTATTCTATGGTGTCAGAAGCTCAAAGTGTCCTGTCATTGGGTTGCTTGTTAGTAAAAGGTAAATAGTTTTGGCGTGTTTTCCTGTGCTTATTATTGTTGGTCTGCCCCTAAAAAGTTATTTTTGTATCTCTTGTTCTTCGTTGTTTTGAAAATATATGAAAGTTGCTATTTTGGGTCTCCGAGAGGGCGAGTATCTCTAGGCTCGTTCCATAGGTGCCGTTTTTCCTCTTATAATAGTTATTGAAGCCTTTCATATCGTCGTCTTCAATTAATGAAGACATGTAAAGTTCCGACCAGTTTTGTTATATATATATATATATATATATATATATATATATATATATATATATATATATATATATATATATATATATATATATATATATATATGTCTTAAAGCAACCTGTCGGAGTTTCTCATGATGGTTTTGGTTTATTAATATTGTTAATATTTTTATTATCTGTTAAATTATAATAATAAAATTACGTCAGATGCTTATTTTTTTGAAAGTCCATTTATCGAAAATAAAATAATTCTATAGTGATATTAAAATTTGGCTTTATCTGCCATAACAGAAAACAACTTAAATTTAAAAAATATGGAAGTGACTGTAGAAATAAGTGGTTTGTATTATATATCTAAATCAAAAACATAATATAGATAGTATTGTGTGATAACAGAAAGCTACTGTGAAGTAAAATTTATGGTAATTGTTAACTAAATGTTTTCTGTAAATAAAAAGACAAAACATCTTTTCAACGCTAACTTAATGATTTTTTTAAAATTCCAAAACTCCTATTCTTATTTATCTGATATTCTTTTCTGAAACTACCTAAACTAATTTTTTACCATAATTGAAATAAATATTTAAAATTTCTTTTATCAACCAAAAAAAAATTCCACGAAATACAAAAAACGTTTATATCGTTGAGAAAGAATCGCAAGAAATCGTTTTCGAAATATTCATTCATTTGATGAAAAATGTATGAATCTCCACACTTTAGAGGCCTTAGGCAACGCCTTTAACAATAAAGAGGAAAATATAATTATCGTAATACCTCTTCTCGATAATGAGAATATGTTCTACTGCATAAAAATTGGTAAAATTATTTACCTACTAAATCGCCTATAAATATAAATTATAAAAACCAAGTTTAGCTTCTTCGCGCTAAAGAATAACTTAATCCAAGCATTACAATCATACCTTATAGTTTAACATTTGTTAAAAAAAATTGTGTATATTAAATATATTTATCAACCATTTTGACAAATTTCGTTTGTGGCTATTTAAACCAAAATCACCGTGAAAACTTTGTGTCTCTCTATACAAAGGAAAATAAAACTTTGAAGTGAGTGTGCTAATATATTCCAATTTGACTGTTTAGATTGAAAGAAAAAAAATATAGTTTTCAAATTCCTTGACTTCAAAAACATTGAAAACTACATATAACATGAGGTAATGGAGACAGACTATCCCCTCTCAAACCCTTTATATCCACTATAGATTAATGGTAAAGGTAAAATAGAATGCACACTGGGAATAATGAGTGGTATTTTTCCTTGAAAATCGACACTCGAATGTGAAGTAAAGACTTTAGCTAACAAGTTGGCTTTCTCAACAGGTGTTGTTGCAATAGTATTATCTAGCCGTGTGGTGGTATCATAGATTTAATGAAATTTTGAATAATCGTCTTAGCCACTGACCAATAGGACCTGGAAGTGTTGGGGCAGCCAAGAAGTTTGTTTTTAATTCTTTTATTGTGTGCCTCTTTGGTTTTGTCGATAATTTCTTTGCATCTCTTCCCGCTACGTACGAAGATGTTACGATTTATGACGTTAGGATTTTTACGCCATTGTCGGTAGGCAAAATGTTTAGAAGTAACAGTTTCTTTGCATTTTCGCTCGAACCAAGGCTTGCTGTTGGAAGGACATTTCTTCGAAAAAGAGATAACAGCCAAAATGACGTCGGAAATCTCCTTAGCACAATCGGATGGGTCGTAGGATCTAAAGCAAACGTCTGGAGTAAAACAGAGTTGACACCCAATTCGTTTACATTCAGAAGTTGTCCGTAACATAACCTGTTCATGTGGTACTGTTTGTAGGAGAAACTGAAATATTAATAGCAACTAGAATGAAGGAACATGACATATGTATTAAAAAGAAACAAATTGTGCAATTAGCTGTATTTGGACATCAACACCCTACAGGTCACACGATCAATGTAAAAGAAATCAAAGTTCATATTTTGTTTCTGATTTTTATAAACGAAAGTTTAGAGGAACTATCGAAATTTACAAGCACCCTAATAACTTTAGGGTTATGGTTTGCATCGCACGTGGAAAACATTCATTACACTGGGTGATGTTTCGATGAACCCTGGTCAGGTATAAATACTTATCTTGAGCCCATTCAGTGTTCTAACCCCGAAGAGTAAAGGTTCCTTAAGATATTTGTACAATCTTAGGCGAAACGCTGAGAGTTACTCCAATTTGATACAGTGTAATCCCAAGAACCACAATTTCTCATATAACCAAGGCCGTTAAAACTTCCGTTCCATGTTGGCAAACCTCTATGGGGAGAAAATCAAAAAGTACGCCAAAATTTATACCGACCTTCGCATTACCAAAAAAAGATTCTCTGCCAGCTAGCTAGCCTTTCTCTTTTGATGCAGAGATGAAGATGTTTCAGTATCACTAAAACTAAGACACCACGTTACACCAAGGAGCGCCAACCGTATTTGCACATGAGCAAGCAAGACTATTCAGAGAAAGGATCCAAACGGTACCTCATATTCTCAATGCCCGTAAACTACTGGAAATTTACTTGAAATTGTTTTCCCTTCTAGAACGCGATACTTTGATACCCTGGATAAAATCACCAATGCTCAGACAGAAAAGATTAGGAAAAATCTCTCCGAAGCAAAAAAGGAAGTTCGCAACGTTGTTGAATCAGAAAAGACCTGTAGATGCTCCACAAATTACAGTAGTCATCCTATCCACAATTCAGAAAACTAAAATTAATTCGATTACTTCAATTTTAACAGGGAAAAAAGTTGAAAAGGGTACGAGTCGTTAATTATCGTTTAGTTTAAATAATATTATGAGAATTTTTCTCACTATCTCACTAAGTGGCTTCTATGTAAAATACCGAATTGTAGTGGGATTAAGCTATTATTTAGTAAGGTCAGATTCAGTGTTTATTTTAGAGCTGCGTGTTTGCGAGACAAGTACTGGATAAATAACTTTACCACTTTCGTTTTATGACGAATTATGTAATTCGACTACAGTAGAAATGTCAAAAGTGAGTTAGCCACATGTGTTGTTTATTGTTTTTCTTATATTTTAGATCGTTTCAAGGTTAGTGACAATGGCAAAACTACACTTGTGCCAGTTACTAACCGAGAACCAGCTGCTGGAATTAATCAACTTCTCTTTATCATGTAAAGTTCCATGGGCTCCATTTGCACTTTCTTGTTTTTTACAAGACGCTTTGGATTTATCTACATATAATCAGTCGGATGTTATCGACATGGATACAGATGCATCTACCTCTGCGACATGGTCGCAAAATGGTAAGAAGTTTATACTTAGATATATATAGGCATATATAAATATTGCTAAAAAATGTAGTGTTCTTTTTATGAGCAGTTACCCAAGATATTTTGGGTAAATCACATTTTTTTATGCAACCCAGTGTTATCATTAGTGGTTTGGCCATTATTTTAGACTATGAAATATATTTTCTGAGAGTTCAAAACCTCTACATGTCCAAACATCTGTCAGTGCCATTAAAAATAGTATTTATTACTTCATTATTAAACTGCAACAATCCACATTTTAATTCATTTCGCAATTTAATAAATGGAATTCAATTATTCTTCCGTTATTTTCTCTATATCCAATTTCAAGACCAAATAATACATACAGGTTAGATCACAAAGTCAGCTGCCTTCCGACACACATGGCGGTCAGCAGGAGTTAACCTAAAACTTGTTGCAACAAATACGAGTGATATAGAAGTATATTTAACAGAATGTAGTTTCTCTGATCGCGCGTCTCTATAAAGATGTGCTTAGTAGTTTCATTTTGTACAGTTTCGCATATTATACTGTGCTTTTTGAGTCTTTTTATTTCTTAAATTTGTTACTTCAGAGTATTGTTCCCTAAAAAACAACACGATGTCTAAAATTGTGTGAATCGAAAATAGTTTTTCTGTTCAAAAATACACATTACAGCATTATTATAGAAAATTGGTTGAATATTTGTAAAAATAAATACCAGTAAATATAGATTTAAAAGACTTAAGAAACCGACTAATTGTGTTTAAACAGTATGACAACGTATTTGTTTTACAAATAAAGACATTTCTATTTAGTAATACTATGTAGATATTTAAGAATATAAACTTGCATATGCAAATACATAATTATCCTATGCCCATATCACCCTGTAATATAGCTTAAAGAAATTAAATAACTACTATATTTTTGATCACAGATATCACAAATGGACAAAATGATATTAACGACAGCTCAAGTATGTTCACCAATCTAGAAGAATCAGAAGCTTCAAAACTAAAAACGAAAATAACAACCAACAATCTCTCATTTCCTCCTCTACCTTCAGTTTTTGAAACTGATTCAAATGACTCCGATATGGATGAGTTGCTTGAAGACTTCGAGAAGGTTAGATGTTCAACATCTAAAGGTAGCAAAGCTTCTGTAGCCACGACGTCGAATATATCAACAACAATTGATGCTAGGCTTGAAAGTGGTGTCTACTCGTCTTCCGAAATTTCCTTACGTAAGCTTATTGGTAGGAACACTCAAAAATTGTTGCAAAATATTGCAAACGACAGATTTAAAGAAGTGGAAAATGTCTTAACTCCATGGGAAGAGACTATAGGACCATTCCAACCAGAGTGCAATTTAACAAACCACAAGATGTTGGCGTATTGTTTTAACGCATTATTCAAAGACTTGCCAGCTCAAGATCCCTTTAGGATCGAAAATATATTACATCTTTGGTTGACATTAAATAGCGCAAGAAGAGATGAAAAATTCGATTCATCTGCGATGCCTGTTGTTCGAATAAAAATCGAATCTGTCAATTCCTTAATAGCGGCGTTGGCCTGGACTCCCGGACTTTCATTAACAACCTGGTGTCTTGGTTTACAGGTATGATATATTTACATATGTTACGGACGAAATGATTAATCAGTCTTTGTGTGTTTGTCTATGTGGACAACATGGAAAATGACTAAAAACGATCGGTTAATATAATAAATATTACTGGAATTAATACATTGACTAGGCAATATATATATATATATATATATATATATATATATATATATATATATATATATATATATATATATATATATATATATATGTATATATGTATATATGTATATATATATATATATATATATATATATATATATATATATATATATATATATATATATATATATATATGTATAATATATATATATATATATATATATATATATATATATATATATCTATATATATATATATATATATATATATATATATATATATATATATATATATGTATATATATATATATATATATATATATATATATATATATATATATATATATATATATATATATCTATCTATATATATATATATATATATATATATATATATATATATATATATATATATCTATATATATGTATATATATATATATATATATATATATATATATATATATATATATATGTATATATATATATATATATATATATATATATATATATATATATATATATATATATATATATATATATATATATATATATATATATATATATATATGTATATATATATATATATATGTATATACATATATATATATGTATATATATATATATATATATATATATATATATATATATGTATAAAGATATATATATATATATATATATATATATATATATATATATATATATATATATATACATATACATATACATATACATATACAGTGGCGTGCAAAAATTTCCGGCCAGTGACATTTCGTTATTAAAAAAAAAACTAATGATTTTTAATCATTGTGAGATGTGAGTATGAGATATAGGAAACAAAATAATATAGTAAAAGAATATTATTTATGTCCATATGCTCTCTAATAGACTTAAATTATATTTTTATGTTAATATTTTGTAGCCATACCCTTTGCAGCGATAACAGCCGCACAACGATGTGGCATTGACTCAATTAATCGATTAATACAAGAAGGTGAAATTTTATCCCATGCTTTCGAACTTGACGATCTAGCATTTCCCATAAGTGTTCTAGTGGGTTCAAGTCCGGTGATTGAGATGGCCAGCTTAAAACCCTCACATTTAGAGCAGAAAACCACTGCGGCAATGTTTCTTCAGCATATGATAACAAATTGTTTTCTAAAATGTCCTTGTAAATATCAGCGTTCATATTTCCGTTGATCTCGATTAATGGACCGACTCCTTGTGCAGAGAAAATTCCCTAAACCATCATACTTCCTACACCGTGTTTTACAGTAGGAATTTGGTACCGAACATCATTTCTCGTACCGATAGGATGTCGTACATGTTGTCTATCATCGCTTCCAAAAAGATTAAATTTAGATTCGTCTGAGAAGGCTACTTTGATTGTCCAATTTAGGTGATCTTTGGCAAATTGTAATCGGGCCTTCTTATTCTTTTTACTGATTAATGGTTTTTTAATACCTATACGGCCAAAAAGTATCATGTAGTCTTCGTGTCACAGTATTACGACTAACATTAGCTAGGTTTTCATCCTTTCGCTCGCGTGCAATTTCGGCAGCAGTTTTCTTGACATCCGCAGTTGATTTGCGTTTAATGATACGATCTACTTTTTTAGACCTTTTTCTTGGTCTTCCACTATGCGGACGATCTTTTAAACCATATCCACAACGGTATTTTTACAATAATATCGTTCACGGTTGATTTACCTATCGATAATAATGAAGCAATCTCACGAGAAAACTCCTTCTTTTGAAAATTTTATTACTCTCTCACGAATTTGGATTTGCATATGCCGAGCCATGTTTATGCTCCCACGATCTTTTATGAACTAAATGTGAACATTCAACGCGCTATTATTCGTAAATACGTCTTTGAACGTCCTACTGCGTCAATATATATTATGTGGCCGGAAACTTTTGCACATATAAATATAAGAATAATAATAAATGTATTCACAAACATAAATAATATTCTTTTACTATATTATTTTGTTTCCTATATCTCATACTCGCATCTCATAATGATTAAAAATCATTAGTCTTTTTTTTAATAAATTAGAGTACGAAATGTCACTGGCCGGAAACTTTTGCACGCCACTGTGTATATATATATATATATATATATATATATATATATATATATATATATATATATATATATATATATATATACACACATATATACATAAATATAAATAATATCAAGTCCTTTCTGATTTTGAAGAAGAAAAGGATTTTGTTCATAATCAAATTATGTTTTTATATAATACCATTCTGGCTGGTTCAGATAAATATATGATAATATCCATCAAATTATCAAAGTGCCAAAGAATATTGTAGCATTATTCCTGATGGCCAGACGATTTACCCAGTTTTATTTATATTAATTGGGCATTGTGAATAATGCGCGAATTACTCACGTTTCTGTAATACATAGAGTAAATAATTTTATTAATTTCTACAGGAGTTAAAAGTTGAGTAGAAAAATTTTAACACTGAAAATTTGTTTAATACTTACGTTATGTAAAGAGCAATATTTCAATATGCTGATAGTTTAATTTAAAACAGTAAGAACTAAAATTAATGAACGACAATCATTTTATTTATTATTGCTATGACTAGTTTACCCAATTTCCATTTTATAGCTAATTTGATTGTTGTCTCGGTTTAATTATTGTTATAGTTCTACTGACTATTTTAGTGATTGGTACTTCTAATAAGGTTAATATTTAGATATAACTAGTTTTGTGATTTAGTGGCATTATTGACACACGGTTGTCGATTCCAATTTTTAGTTACAGTGACATGTTGTCTGGTCCATTACTATTGCTAAAGAGTAGAGCTGGACTGAGATTCTGTAAAAAAAGGGGAAAGGGAATATCAAAATTAGGATCTATTCCTTTGTCACTTCGGTTAAATGTTATAAGTTTGCCACTCTTTTGAAAGAGATAAGGAAAATGACTGTCAAAGAATTTGCTTACAGAATTGTATCTCTAGGGACTTTCAGACCGTAATTGTACAATTTGATATGACAGCTCCGCTACACTATACTGCAACTTTACTCTGTTTTTTAGTATAGGTTTTCTATAAGATTTTGTTGCTTAAATCTATTTAATACGGTTTAATAATTTTTAGGCTTTGACTTTAGTATGTAATACTAACAATAATAGAAAAAAATGGTTTGATATATCAGGTATGGCTAATGCCATTGTAAACCACCGTGATTTTGTGCAAATGTTTATTAGTCTTTTATCGGGTAGTGGACTGGCCTTTTCGGAAAAATCTGCGGTAAGTCATTATTGTATTCTGAAAAATTTAACACGTAGGCTGAAAAGTTTTTGATCTGACACATAGATGTCGCCTTTTTCAAAAAATCCATATGATTTTTAGGAAGTGCCAACCTTCAAACGATGCATGTCAAAATTTCATGACATTTCGACGATTAGTTTACAAGTTACAGTGGTCTTAGTGACGCAACTTTTGATATTTTCAAAACAGTGGAAAATATCAAATTTTATGTGTTGATTAAACACTGTTTTTTGATAGGAAAAAAATACCGTTCAAGCAAAGTAATGGCTTGATAAGTGTTACGGAAACTCTGCCCCTGGCAAATCACTCATCATTTACTGGTATGCTGAATTTAAACGCGGTCGTACAGATACAAATGATTATGAAGTGAAATTGCGTGAGAAAGCTGACACCCTAAAGATATCAAAAGAACGTGTTGGACATATTTTGCATGAACATTTCGGTATGAGAAAGCTCTGTTCGAAATCGGTACCGCGTTTGCTCACAGTGGACCAAAAACAACAATGTGTTGATGATTCTAAGCGCTGTTTGGAGCTGTTTAAGCGCGATAAAAAGGATTTTTTCATGCAATATGTGACAATGGATGAAACATGGATCCACTACTACATACCCGAATCAAATCGGCAGTCAGCTGAGTGGACAGCAGCCGGTGAAAACCGCCCGAAGCGACCAAAGACACAACAGTCAGTTGGGAAGGTTTTGACGTCTATTTTGAGATACGCATGGAATAATTTTCATCGACTATGCTGAGAAGTTATTGGTGCGTTTGAAGGCAGAAATCGCAAAGAAACGGCCCCAAATGAACAAGAAAAAAGTGCTCTTTCATCAAGACAGTGCACCGTGTCACAAGACAATGGTTACGATGGCAAAATTGCATGAATTGGAAGTTCGAATTGCTTCCTCATCCACCGTATTTTCCAGATTTGACCCCCCAGTGACTATTATCTATTCGCAGATCTCAAAAAAATGCTCGCGGGAAACAGATTTGGCTCCAATGAAGAAGTTATCGCCGAAACTGAGGCCTATTTTGAAAGCAAAGACAAATCCTACAAGAAAGGTATAGAAATGTTAAAATAGCGTTGGACTCATTGTATCGTAAAGTCGAATTTTGCAAAAAAAATGTGTTTTAAGTAGCTAAATCAAAAACTTTTCAGCCTACGTATTAAAGCATTTAATATTTCAAGCTCTGTAATGCGAATTGAAACCAAATTATAAATATTTATTTCATATTATTTTGGTATTTTATTTCTTTATTAAAACATAGATAATAAAATAACTAATTTACTATCTGTGTCAAAAATGGAACATATTCAGGAAACATTATTAATTTTAATAGGACAATGTTTAGGACCTGATTTTAAATTTCAATTGCCACGTCTGGATTTTTGTATTGAAATTTTTGACAGTATAATTTTAATCTATCTCAAATCTAATAATTAAATAAGCTATTGATTATTATTTTTAACATAAACTCATGCTAGGTTTTCAAAAACTGTTTGTACTACGAATTCTTCAGTTTCAAAATGAAAACTAGGATATTTTAGTATCACCTGTATATTTTCTTGGTCACCATACATGTGTTGTGTTAAAAACCAATTAAATATGATGTTAATTACAATTTACTTCCTTGGTTAAAAGCATTTCCTTTGCCGGTTTTATAATCAATGTGATCGGGTTAAACAATATATTATATATTATAATTTTTTATGTTTCAACCAACTAAAAAAACATGTTTACTTGACAAATATTTTTTAAATTCAATTTTTTTTGCCTGCAATTATTTAAAAATTTAAACCGAGAAACTAAAATGTTACCGTCCTTTTACACAGTTAGATTTACAAGATTCTTTTTAAATATAAAACCATAATAAATCGCTTTTTATTAGTATGGTTTTATTTAGAATTCATGTAATTGGGGTCCCTACATAAATCAAGGACACATTTTCCAATCTCAATAATAATTTTAAATTATATTTCACTTCAATTGTATCTATGTAAAATGTGCCCACATTATGATTTTATTTATTTTTTCTATGCAAGTAATTACATCAGTAATGAATAGTTGGCATTTTAGTATTACTAATTACTAATACTATCACATTTTTTTATTCAATTGGCCCTTCCTACTTATATGTTTAAGAAAATTATATTGTAAAAATCCCTCTATGTGGATAGCGTAATGAGCAATTAATTAAAGTTTACACTTTCTCTTAACTTGTTAATTGCGTTCGAATTCTAGCATCTAAAATTGCTTTGATGATAAATTATTTATTTCATCCTCAGGCTGGTCCTACATTATGCAAAGCATTGCACGACTTTCTCGTGAGACTTCAAGTTAGATGTGATATAGTTAGTCCCTCCAGTAAACTAGGTAATTTATTCAAGTCTCTTTTGCTGAATGTCGTTTATCAGCTAGCCCGTCCTGGTGGTCCAATAACTGCTCGAATGGGACCGTTAGATGCTCAGTGCAAGTTACTGCAGTCAATTTTGTATTTAGACTTTACTAATATTGACATTAGTATTGGAATGAGCACATTGGAAAGTACTGGTAAGTCTAACTATTTCAATTTAAAATGGAACTACATAATTTATATATATATATATATATATATATATATATATATATATATATATATATATAAATTATGTAGTTCCATTTATATATGTATATATGTATACATATAAATTATGTAGTTCCATATATATATATATGTATATATGTATACATATAAATTATGTAGTTCCATATATATATGTATATATGTATATATATATATATATATATATATATATATATATATATATATATACATATATATATATAGTATATATGTATATATATATATATATATATATATATATATATATATATTATATATATATATATATATATATATATATGTATATATATATATATATATATATATATATATATATATATATATATATATATGTATATATATATATATATATATATATATATATATATATATATATATATATATATATATATATATATATATATATATATATATATATATATATAGATATATATAGATATATATATATATATATATATATATATATATATATATATATATATATATATATATATGTATATATATATATAAATATATAATATATATATATATATATATATATATATATATATATATATATATATATGTATATATGTATATATATATATATATATATATATATAAATATATATATAAAATATATAAAATATATATATATATATATATATATATATATATATATATAAAATATATAAAATATATATATATATATATATATATATATATATATATATATAAAATATATATCAGGTTTTCGGTCTGTAGATAATTAACACTCAATTGTAAATTCAATATTTCGTGATTATATTATGACTTCATCAGGAAAAAACTAAAATAAAATAAAATACGAAACAATGGGTCAGACAAATAGCCAACTACAACCGCCACTTGGGAAGAACTACCAACTAAGAGTATGTTGTATATGCAAAGTAACAAAAATCATTAACAGTACTTAAACTAGATACATTAAAATAAATAAAAGATTACAACAGGGACACTACAACTAACTTTGTTACTTTGCATATACAACATACTCTTGGTTGATAAGTTTTTCCCAAGTGGCGATTGTAGTTCGCCATTTGTCTGACCCATTATTTCGTATTTTATTTTATTTTAGTTTTTTCCTGATGTCATAATATAATGACGAAATATTGAATTTACAACAATTGAGTGTTAATTTTCTACAGACCGCAAACCTAATATAAATCCCTATTCCATATTAAAGTACGGTCGAGAAATTCACAACAAAAAATATTAAATATATATATATATATATATATATATATATATATATATATATATATATATATATATATATATATATATATATATATATATATATATATACCGTCTTAGGTTGTCCAATTCTCATTCTAATTTTTTCAGTAGATTAATTGATTTCGTTAATTAATGTTCCCAGATATTTATATTTACTGACTTTTTATACAGGTTCGGGTACGAAGCTTTGATTTTGTTATTATCATAAATTTTATGATTAATAATGATATTTAGTGTCAGTGGGTATTCCCCGCTGGATTCCACAATTTAGTCCATAAGTCTCCGTAAATCCTCCATTGACTCTGCAATAATTATAATGTCGCCTTCGTATCTGATGTTTATCGGTCTTTCATTGACTTTTACTTCGATTGTTGTTTCCGCCAATGCTTTTTGAATTATTTCTTCTAAATATATATTAAAAAGTAATAGTGAAAGTATGCATCTCTATCTCACACCTCATCGTATTTCAATTTCTTCAGAGAGCTCATTTCCTACTCTAACTCTAGAAGTATAAATAGATAACTATTCTTATATCCCTCATATCTATATTTTCGTTTTTAAGTATCTGGATGAGGCAATTACGACGCACTTTATCAAAGGCCTTATTGTTTCTTTTTTTTATACTTTGGTTGATTGATATCCATACCTTTGAGTCAACACATTAAAAGCGTACAACTCTCTCCGTGTTCCTATTGCATCTCTGAAACCAAATTGAGATTCACTTAAATTCTTAACCAGTAAGATTCTTTGGTGTATAATCTTAAGAAATATCTTGAGAGTAAGACTGATTGTCCAATAATCTTTCTGACTTGACTTTTTTTCGATAAAGTAATGAACGTTGACTCAAGCCATTCTGTAGGAATGGTTCCTGTGTTATATATCGTGTTCTATAGATATACTAATACGTTTATTTGCGCTTCTGTGAGTTTGAATATTTCTGCTGCTATTTCGTCGGGTCTCGGCACTTTTTTACATTACGTCAGTTTTACTCCAGGTACTATTACTACTTTTGTTATACTTGAACCAATTTCTCTAGCTGTTGTTTTTTAGGTATTTTTAATTGATACGAGAGTACCAAATCGCGGTATAATTTTTTTGAATGTCCTATATCAAATTACATAATTTTCTAGAATTGTCTACATTTAAAATGTTTTTTTCGCTTCCGGTTTCACCCTTCAAAATTAACTCCTTATGTCAAAAAATAACTTTCAAAACTACACGGCTCTGATGAGGCCATCAATTTCCAAATTTCAACTTTCTGTGTAATAGTTTCGGAGGAAATCGGGTGTGACAGACGACAGACAGACACCGAAGTGATCTAGTGTTCCGTACCGAACACTAAAAACCAGAAAATTTTCGTTAATATATGACAAGAACTAATGGATAAATATCGTTTTTTCGAAAATGGTTTACTTTTGGAAAAAAAAATGTTTTTCTCTGTTTTTAGCTGCTTTATTGAATTCTTACTTCTTAAGTACAGACAATATCAAGTGTGTGACCATAGGCGAAAAGCAATGTGTCATGTCAAATACATTTGGTGATATTTTTGCAAGTGTTTTGGGTACAGATTCAAATAAACAAGATAGACCAGTATCTTATGAAGATTTGTTAATAAATCTTTTAAAACTATTGGGAAAATTGGCACAGACACCAATGCTGCCAGAACATCCTGTAAGTAAATGGCTAAAAAAATAACATATATAACAAATCGAAGATATTGACAAAATCTGGAATAATGGACTGTCTCTACCAGTTTAAATGTAAACTGCTTGGACCCATTCAATATTATTTTTTATCAGCTTTAAAACTACTTAATATATACTTTAACGAAAATCTGATGGGTGTAGATCCCTTCAAATGATGGAGGCTTCTGAATACGCATTGTTTAATATGTAATAAATGTTGAAAAACCTGCCATAAACTAAATATATATGAAAAGACAATTACATAAAATCAATAAATTAATTTCTGCTGATAATATTGTACTATTACAGAGTTATGTGATTGTAAGAGAATTGATAGATCCATCGAACTCGCGTTGACAGACTATAATTTGAAAGAAAAATATATAAGGTGTGCCTTGAATTGATAGATAGATAAATACATAATTTAAATTTTTAAAAAACGCTCTAACACGACAAGCTCTAGCGTTTTTAATTAAAATCTACTAATCTTGAAATATTCCCATTATTCCAGATTTTATTAATATCCTGTAGGTAAAAAAGATCAATAATCTTTTCCAATAAAAAATAATTTTATTAATTTTTAAACACCAGTTTCATTAGCTCACTTTGGTTTTGGTCAGATTTTTTTTATTTTATCGTTTTTGTGTGTAAAAATAATACTGCAATTTTATTAAAAATTTATGTACTATATTTTTCTTACAGGAAGCTATGGAGACTGAATCTACAAGCTCGTCTCAAACAGATGAATCGAAAGCTGAACAAATTCAGCAGGAAAATATGGCAACTTCGACCACTTCTTTGTCCATGCCCTGTTTTGCTGATACAGTGTTACAACATCATCCAACTGTAGTATCTTTATGTAAATGTCTAGCTGCATGTAAATCTTCTTCACTTTGTATGTTGCCCAACTTATCTCAAAAGGTACATGATTTCATCTCATTTGCATTTGCATCTGTAGTATATAAAACCTATATCTGCAATAGACGTTCATTAATCGAGTCTGTACCTACAGCAATTTAAATTTTTTATCATAGCATACTTATAATAAATTACATTAGGTGACAGGGAAAATTATTATTTATAAAGGAGATATATCGATAAACTATGAGAACCCTCTTAAAGATTGTGTTGGCATTTTTTTATAGGTATATGACTACAGCTAACTACAGTATGTCATTTTCAAGAAATTATTTTTTTAGTTTTATTAGAGCCGTTACAGTGGTAAGTTCTTCAAATAAATTACAGATAAAAACAAACTGTTATGTAATAAAATATTGACCAAACGGTTTTACTGACTATCTGGTCTACATCAAAATCATCAATTTACAGTAGATACCGATAGCTGCATAAAGATATAAAAGTCAATTCGCAGTTTTTAAATATACTTATATTTATAGAAAATAGACGCAACATTTTAACAGTTTCTTACATCTAGATATTACTTGAGGTTCACTATAGAAAATATGATTATTATGTAATCCATGGTGTATAGCCTGTCCCAAAATATAAGATTCTTATTTTTGCCGTTTCAAGTGGACAATATAGAAATTCTGACCTTTTGTTTATGATAGGTTGCAGAGATGGACTTAAGAATTTTATTCATTAATGCAAATAAATAAAATTATAAGTGTTTTTGGAGATGTTTATTTATAGATGCATGTAAAAACAAATGGATACAGTTTGAATGAATGGGGTCTACAAGAGGGGACATATTGTATAAATAAAAATATATTTTAACTTAAGCCTAATTCGGTTTCACTATCACTGTCATCAACTGAGGTAATTATCAGTGGTTTTATATTATTTACATAAATATATGAATCTTCAACTTTAACAACTTGTTGAATGGAATTCTTCCAGCTTTCACAAGGTATATCATTTATAACGTTTTTTACTAATTCAACCACTGACCCGCTGAAAATAGGAGAAACATTTTATGCTCTTATTTTTGATTTAACTTGATGCCAAATATGTTCAATTGGATTAAACACACAATAATACGGAGGAAACCTCAAAACAGTGTGTCCCATTTTCTCAGCCATATTATCACAAACATATTTCTTTTTCAATTTATAGTCTTTCAAAACTTCCAAAAGATCACTTTTTTAGTGTTCCGTACGGAACACTTATAAGATCACTTCGGTGTCTGTCTGTCTGTCTGTCACACCCGATTTTCTCCGAAACTATTTGACATAGAAAGGTGAAATTTGGTAATAATATAGGAATTGATGGCCTCATCAGAGCCATGTAGTTTTGAGAATTAAATTTTGACTTAAGGGGTTAGTTTTGGGGGGTGAAGTCGGAAGGGAAAAAAAAATTTTTTACTAGGTCATCGAGTGTGGTGTCAAATGAAAGCTTGTGAAAACACGAGTAAAAAATATATATATAATATTATACTTGCGCGCACTTTTCTTTGTATTATTTTTAAAAATTCGCGAAAAAAATCGCTGTCCCTGGCCTTATCTCGAAAAGTACTTATCAAAAAATTTCGAAAAAATTCTGGAATATTCTCCACGGGGTGTAGATTGAACGAAAATTATCACGAGTGCATTACCTTTAATAATTTATATGGTATATAAAAAAAACAAAAATTTCAAGGTCATCAGATTTCAGTAAAGATTGGAAACAAACTTTGTTGAAAACTCATTTGGGGTGTATTTTGTGAAGTCACTGATCATTTTATACCTCTGTGACAACATTTTTTTATTTTAAAAGCAATCAACGTACGGAACACTAATTGCGCAAGTTCAACTTGCACTTGACCGGGTTTTTATACCTAAAGTCAAAATAAATGTTATTTTATAACATATATTCCTATATTTCCGATTTGATGTTGGTTGCATTAGAAACCTTATTTTGTAGGCGACTATGCTAACTTGCATTGTCCATAACTATAACACTCTGTTCGGCAACATTTGGCAAATGGGAATTTTAAAACCAATTTTCAAAAAGTTCTGCGGTCGTTTCTTCGTGGTAGTCCAAACTAGAATCTTTTATGTTTTTTGCAGATAATAGTAGACAATTTGAAACCCAGCCCTTTTCAGATCCAGCATGCAAAATGGTTATTCGTTTACCTTCATTTGAAGGTGCGTTAGTCTGACATTTTGTACTGCTACTGTCAACCCATCCTTTTTGTAGTGTCATGGGTATCGAACCATGTTTCGTCAAGGTAAATTATTGGCCAATTCTCTAATCGATACTTTTTAATTTCTTGTAAATAAGTATGTCGCAAGATTCGTAATCTTTGTGACTCCATTACTACTTACCTTTTGTTGATTTTTCGGAACCTGAATTCCATTCGTAAGAGAAGGGTTGATCGGCCACAATGTATATTGGTCCCATCCTGCACCAGTCTTAATTTTATTTTGACTAGTGTCGGCACCAACTGCTCTTCATACATAGAATATATTTTTCTCCTGTTGACGTCTTTTTCACCATCGTCTACAATCTACATGATGCATTTGAAAATCATTCCGTTTTTTTCCTGTTCTTCAGTGATGGTTTTCCTACAATACCCTTAACCGTAGAAATTGGGGTTTTTGTTAGTTCACTGGTTTCTTGCAAAGCACATTGCATATTTAAATTTCTTTTTACCAAAATGTCGTAAACATTTTTCACTATTTGTTTAGCGTCAAGTGATAAATGTTTTCTCTTGCGATACACACTATTGCAATTTTCTCACGGACGCTACATAATAAAAATAGAACCGTTACGTTGTAAGTTGTAAGTAAAGCTAAAAATAAAAATAATAAAAAGTATCTTTCGAATCTTAATGGGGACCTGTGGTCATTAGGCCTATATTATCAAATACTTAAAGGGCTCCAGACCGGGTTGCCAGGTAGTAAATATATAGGTAAAAATAGATCCAAGTGCAAGTGAGGTTGGTATACAAAGCAGGTAAAATAAAAATACGTTTATCGTAATACCTGGCAACTATCCACAAAACCTTAGTGGGGTCGTTTATTGCCCCACTGAAAAAGCCAAAAGGGAGGATCTTATATCTTGGGATTTACTTTACTTCTCTAGCCCACTTTCAGTCACCTTAGGGTCTTATCAGTTGGACTGTGATTAATATCATAGTAGGATGTTACATCTTCCTATTCAATGTCAGACTGTAAAAATGGATCTTCTACATAAATTACTAGTGACTCTTAAATGACCTAAGAACCAATCATGCTATGTATATTTAGGTTAAAAAATGTTTTATTGCATCTTGAGGGCCATTTCGAACCACCGTTATTTTTGAATATATGATGTATATGATAACCTTGACCCTTGAATAGCATTTTTTGGTTACACTCTTCTCTATTTTGTGTTCCTCAAAAAAATTGCTCCTAATTAACAGTTCTGCCTTTGTTATCACCAAAAACAATACAGACCTATGATTCCACGTGCCAGTACCGAATGGAAAGACGGTTGATGCTTTACTTATTTATCAGACTTAGTCTAACCAAGTTCATTTAACCTCTGCACTTATTTTTTAATCGGTTGAACACCCTGGGTGTATGATATTAAACGTTAAATTTTTACCGCCTGATAGTCGTAGAATTATTGTGTTTATAAAATTATCCCACATGAAAGGTTCGCACCGCTCTGCTGAAACTTTGCATCTTGCACCTCTTGCATGTTCCGTTCGCACAATATTTCAAACAAATTTAACCTTATTTATGAGACACAAATATCACTGTGTTACCAAGATGGTTATCTTTATTACCATCAGGACTACAATAATAAATATTTAAATTTCTGGAGATTTAAAATAATGAGTATTCGAAAGTAAAAATTTCTATACATGATTTTTCAAAGAATCAACTGCCGGTCTTCTCTCACTTTTGTAGTGCGTTTTCAATTACTGTTATTTAAGTTTTTGTTCGTTTTGGCCTTTTTACAATGATTTATCGATAATTTTACCGTACTATCTGTACATTCACACTTTTTTGGTATTTTCATATAAAAATACACTTAAGCTATAGTGGAAACTACTAAAATTAAGAGAGTATTAACAATGTGTATTCTATGAAATTTCGAAGTAAACTAAATAATTACAAGAATAAGGCAGGTCAACCATTGTTGACTTTCAAGAAGTTGTTCTTTTGTTTTTTCAATGGTATTCATTGTTTTGGTTGCTTTATTTGATGTACCAATTCAGATACATATACATAAGTACGGTGAGAAACAAGAGATATGTAATTTCTAAGAACTGAAGGTATATTGCCATAAAAATACGAAAAATGTAAGAGAGCCAAGCGAGAGTTACTACACAGGTTAGAGAGTCAAGCAAGAAAACATGATCATCATATTTAAATTTTTAATTAATAAATGGACTTTTTATAAATTAAATTTTGCAACGCTTATTTTTCACATGCCTTTGTCCTTATCGTTATCTCCAATATACGCAGTATTAACGCGAAGAAATTGCAAGGTTAGGTTATTATTCATCTTCTATAAACTTAGGGATTTTTATTCATTCATTTCATGGTTAAACACACCGGTTATTAGTATTTGATGGGTCCACACAAGTTTCTAAATTAAAATGGTGTCTAGCAGGTTTCAGTCGATAGCGATAAGAATAACAAACTTTAAATAACCTCTCTTATAAGTTCGTAAATAAGGGATTTCCTTATCCTTAAAGGATTCTTTTATTTTGTTTCAGTACTGCGCAAACTCCCAATGGTGGGCGCATGCTTCAAGTAACGATAAAAACCTAGTCCTTATATTTAATTTCTTCTCTTTACTACTATGCAAGTTCCAAAAGGTGGGCGCCTGCTTCAAATAAAGATAAGGACAGTGGCCTACCTAAATAAGCATTGCAAAATCTCTCTATTATAATTTTCTAAAAATGATATATATTTTAATTAACTGTTGGTCGGATCCTTGAAAAAAAAAATAATTAAAGAAGTGTCCAAGCGGGCTGGATTTTTATACCTTAACGACATCCTTCGTTTTTATTATACGTCTTTTCTTGTTTTTGACTTTTTTAATTACAAAAAATGAAAATGTCGTTTGTTCTTCCCTATGTCCAGAGAAATTTTTATTGATAAGCAGAGTGGAGCTTTATAAACGCAATACAAATAGCGAGTGGCAGAAAAATGGCTAAACATGACACATTACTCGAAAAACATATTTTTTGATAAAACTTTGTATCTAAAGAAAGACCATTATTATTAAGTAATACCTGAAAAGAAGAAAAATGGTAAGCCATCTATTACAAAAATTGGTTTATATCTTCAACCCTTAGAAAAGACATTGGACCAAAATATTTCAATAGCAGGATTTTTGGTGTTCCATACGGAACACTTATAAGATCACTTTGGTGTCTGTCACACCCGATTTTCTCCGAAACTATTTGACATAAAAAGTTAAATTTGATACTAATATAGGAATTGATGACCTGATCAGAGCCGTGTAGTTTTGAAAGTTAAATTTTGGCTTAAAGGGTTAGTTTTGGGGGGTGAAATCGGGTGTGAAAAGAAAAAAAAATTACCAGGTCATCGAGTGGGGTGTCAAATGAAAGCTTATAAAAACACGAGTTCAAAAAAATATATATTGTAATACTTGCGCATATTTGTATTTGTCTATCTTATCTCGAAAAGTACTGATCAAAAAATTTTGAAAAAATTCTGGAATATTCTCCACAGGGTGTAGATTGAACGAAAATTATCACACAATTATCACCTTTAATAATTTATCTGGTATATATATATATATAAAAAAAAATATCAAGGTAGGGTGTGTTTTGTGAAGTCATTGATCATTTTATACCTCTGTAATAAAATTCTTTATTTTAAGAGCAATCAACGTACGGAATACTAATTACGCAAGTCCAACTTTCACTTGCGGTTATTTATATATAAATTGTTAGTATTTTTTTGCTACATCTGGTTCCATCACAATTTAGTGGGTAAAGCAATCGCGGTCAGCAATAGTTATTAAAATTTGTTAATGAAATTTTTGGGAAAATATTATAAATGGCCGGACAATTGAAGGTAGGCTACTCGTCAGCAAATGTTCGATATATTTTATGCCATTTATTCGTATCTTCAGCTATCCCTACAGTATTATCTAGGCTATCCCAAAACAAATATTTTCCTTAATTAT
>CM032446.1:137540292-137560292 GCA_019049505.1 Pachyrhynchus sulphureomaculatus
ATGTATATATATATATATATATATAATATATATATATATATATATATATATATATATATATGTATATATATATATATATATATATATATATATATATATATATATATATATATATGTATATATATATATATATATATATATATATATATATATATATATATATATATATATATACATACATATACATATACAGATATACATATATACAGATATACATATATACATATATACATATATACATATATATATATATATATATATATATATATATATATGTATATATATATATATATATATATATATATATATATATATATATATATATATATATATATATATATATATATATATATACGAGGCTGGTTTGAAAAGTCCGTGCAAAAATAAAAAACTACTTATGTGTTTGGGGTAAACCTTTTTTATTTTTCGACATAGTCTCCTTTTAGGCTTTTACACTTCGTCCAACGATGTTCTAGTTTGTTGATCCCTTCCGAATAATAGGATTTGTCCAAGTCTGCAAAATATCCATTAGTGTCTGCAATCACCTCCTCGTTTGAATAAAATCTTTGTCCCGCCAGCCATTTCTTCAAATTGGGGAACAAATAGTAGTCCGAGGGAGCCAAGTCTTTAGAATAGGGGGGATGTGAAACGAGTTGGAATCCTATTTCCATTAATTTTGCGACCACAACTGCTGAGGTGTGTGCTGGTGCGTTGTCGTGATGGAAAAGGACTTTCTTGTGGGCCAATCGCGGGCGTTTTTCTTGCAGCTCGGTTTTCAAACGGTCCAATAACGATGAATAATATTCACCTGTAATAGTTTTACCCTTTTCCAGATAGTCGATGAGGATTATCCCTTGCGAATCCCAAAAGACAGTCGCCCTAACCTTTCCGGCCGAAGGAACGGTCTTCACCTTTTTTGATGCAGATTCCCCCTTGGTAACCCATTGTATAGATTGTTGTTTGGTCTCAGAAGTATAGTAATGTATCCATGTTTCATCCACAGTGACGAAACGACGCTTAAAGTCCTCCGGATTCTTCTGGAACAGCTGCAAACCATCCTTGCAACACTTCACACGATTCCGTTTTTGGTCAAGCGTGAGCAATCGCGGCACCCATCTTGCGGATAGCTTTCTCATGTCCAAATGTTTATGCAAAATATTATGTGCCCGTTCAGTCGAGATGCCCACAGCACTAGCAATCTCACGCACCTTAACTCTTCTGTCATCCATCACCATATCATGGATTTGATCAATGATTTCTGGAGTCGTAACCTCCACAGGCCGTCCAGAACGTTCAGCGTCACTTGTGCCCATATGGCCAGTCCGAAAATTTTGAAACCACTTATAAACTGTTCTAATCGAAGGTGCAGAGTCACCATAATGTTTATCAAGCTTCTCTTTAGTCTCCTGAGGCGTTTTGCCTTTCATAAAGTAATGTTTAATCACCACACGAAATTCTTTTTCGTCCATTTCTTGAAAATCACTCGACTTCCTTGATTCACACGAATGCCAAACAAAGAAATAGACCAATATGGCTGAAACTTGGTGTGCGTTCATTCAAGAGATGCTACTAACTAAACATGACCTCGATACGCGCCGGTGGTGCCATCTCTCGGACTTTGCACGGACTTTTCAAACCAGCCTCGTATATACACATATATATATATATATATATATATATATACATATATATACATATATATATATATATATTATATATATATATATATATATATATATATACATATACACATATATATATATATATACATATATACATATATACATATATACATATATATATACATATATATATATATATATATATATATATATATATATATATATATATATATATATATATATATATATATACACATATGTATATATATATATATATATATATATATATATATATATATATATATATATATATATATATATATAATATATATAAATACATAAGTATATAAATCTCTCACCAAATCGTTAAGTGCGGAAGAGCGTGAAAAGCTTCAGAAAGTGATCCAATCTCTCCTTCACATAGGGATCGTCTTCTTTTTCAATTTGCCACTGTTCAGTACTGTCATCCACGTCAATATTGTCGAAAATGGCTGGTGAAATCGGTACTGAAACACCATCTCCTTGGGTACGGGCCTGATTGCTAAGGGGATGTTTGGGTAGATAAATGTTTTTTCGCATTTTAGCCATTCATGTTAACCAAAAAAAATAAGAACATTTATCTATATGATTTCGTGGTTCTGTCTATATCAAAGATACCCCCAAACAGCACGCAACCTCTTTTTCCAAGACTCCATGAAGGACGTTGTTCAACACAAGATCGATAAACTTTATGCGGAGCCTACTAACTACCATATATGTGCGTCTGCATGCATTCATTATTCACAACAAAGCATCAGTAAATTGTTGTTCGTATTGCTACCGCTATCTTTTGCTACCAGTTATTAGGAAACCGCCGGTTGTTGCCGACAGCCATTCCCTTTTCGCTTATTCAAGCATTTATAATAACAAAACATGTGAAACAAAAGGATGTTTAGAAAAACTGCCGTCATTCGCATACGTTGCACATTAGGATATCCGATGTGACACTATTTGAAAACTGAATTATAAAAAAAATGTACGTAATAGAGACCAGTTGATTGCAGATTTGAATTCAACGGAACCTCAAACAAGAATTATCTATAAATTTGAAAACAACAAATTTCATGCTGAGCGGTGTTATAATCGATTCATTTTCTAGGGACTTTCTGGCGTCACTCATCGCAGAGCTCGTACTCCTTTATGGTCGTACAACTATTTTCAAGAAGAAACCCATACAGAATTACTGTTGCAATTGCCTAATGCTGTTTTATTGAAAGAAGTTCAACTTCAGCGCCGCATGCAGGAGGATTAGCAACATGCCCATCTTATGTTGCTATTGAGGTAAACAATTTTATTAAACTGTAATTCACCTAATAATCGTAAACACTAGTTGTGCCACATTATTATTTTTAATAAAATGGGAAGTGAGATTTTTTTTAAAATCGAAATGTTTTTTAAAGTTCCAGATGCTCAATTGTTTGTACGTTTTGTCTGTACAGTTGACCACATTTATCATCTTGGCGCGGCCTTTCGATACCAACCCAAAAAAATGTTAAAAATCTCATTTTCCAATTTCACCAACCATATAAAGAAATATATTTTTTGAATAGAATTCGTACCTCTTAATATTTATTTTTAGTGTTCCGTACGGAACACTTATAAGATGACATCGGTGTCCGTCTGTCTGTCTGACCCACCCGATTTTCTCCGAAACTATTTGACATAGAAAATTGAAATTTGGCACTAATATAGGAATTGATGGCTTTATCAGAGCCATGTAGTTTTAAAAGTTAAATTTTGACTTAAGGGGTTATTTTTGGGGGGCGAAATTGGAAGTGAAAAAAAATTACCAGATCATCCAGTGGGGTGTCAAAAACGAGTTCAAAAATATATATTTTGTAATACACACTTTTCTTTGTATTATTTTTAAAAAATTGCGAAAGGTCGCTGTCCTCCCCCTTATCTCGAAAAGTACGGGTCAAAAAATTTTGAAAAAAGTCTGGAATATTCTCCACAGGGTGTAGATTGAACGAAAATCATCACGAGTGCATTACCTTTAATAACTGGTATATAAAAAAAAGAAACAAAAATTTCAAGATCATCAATTTTCAGTAAAGATCAGAACTTTGTTGAAAACTCATTTGAGATATGTTTTGTGAAGTCATTGATCATTTTACACCTCCGTAACAATTTTTTTTATTTTGAAAGCAATCAACGTATCAAAATACTAATTGCGCAAGTCCGACTTGGTCTTGACCAGTTATTTGAATTGAATTCGTACCTGTTAATATTTATTTTTTAATATGATTTTTCAATCGAGAATACCAAATATTGCCAGAAAAAAAGGCTTATTGGTTCAAAATTACCTGCACCGGTAAATATTTGTTTAAGGTTATACCTCACCTCACTTACATTGTCATACAAAACGATACGAAAATAGCGATTCGGAAAATGCAAGTAAATAATTAGTTAAAAATAAAAAGTATTTATTAGGATCGTTAAAATATTGCTATTAAACATAAAAATGGAAAGTTTTATAATTTAAATATCCATAATAAAGACATTATAAGTAAAAACAGTTTAAAAATCCATAATAAAGACATTATAAGTAAAAACAGTTTAAAAAATTCACTGCTGCTGACTGTACACCTGATCCAACTTCAAAAACATAAAAATGAAGTTATCCATTGCAATAAATCATAACTTATTAAAAAAAAAAATAACTATTTTGACTTTGTATAGAATTAATAGTAATTATGAAATATTTTTAATGCATTTAAGCAATTTTATTAACAATATAAAAATATTCATTTTATCGTGTTAATATAGGCAGCGTCGCAAGAGTATTTTGGTAGAAATGCAGACGCCAGCTCTCTGCAATCTAAATATACATAAACATATATATGTAGGTTAATTCATCATAATTTAATACAAGAAGGTTTATACAAAAGAAAAATCTATTAGATTAAAATAAATTTAATTTATATTGAATTCCATTTACTGTTTGTTTATATATATCTAATATTCGATGGCCTGATTTCTCAGCTGTGCATTCGCGACTCTGCCAGATTTTTAGTCGTTATTTTATAATTTGTTAATTTTTGAGGATATTTATTTAAAGAATATCATTTAATTTTCAGGGAATCGTCTTTTTATTTTCTTTAATTTATTCTTGAAAAGTTCATCTTTCAAATGATACCACTTAAAGACACTTCTTGAAGTCGGTTTATTGTTATTTTTTAAATTAAAGCACCCTTATAAGATGGTTTCCATTTAAACGCATGTAAAAAATTAGATTCAAACAAATTCATATCTCTTACAATTTTCAGGGAAAAGGGTTGAAAATTTTTTTGAGTATTTAAAATATCAAAGTCTACTAAATTTTAAGTCGTTGGTGAAAAATCGACCTTTGTTAGATGCAACCTTAAAGGGAATGCAAATGTACGGATACTAAATATCTTTTTCTCTCATAACCGACATATGCATATGGACAATTGCGAAAAAAGCTCGAGTTATGAGTTGATAGACATGTTGGCTTTAACGTAATGGAGCAAAGGGTAATTGAAAGTTACGTTGTCAAATGAACTCTACTTTATTGCATCGGTAATGCAAAGTAGTGCATTTCACAATTTTGTCTTATTAGCTTATTTTCAATTAGAGATTAATTGAAGCTCCGGGATTTTTTTTGCAAGTTTTTTAAAGTCGAATAAATTTAAAAATTAATTCATAGATCGCATTTTTAGTTAATACAAACTTGGATTGGGCGATAAAACCCATATTTACAGGCGATCGTAATAATGATATTATTATGTATAAACCAGATTTATATATATATATATATATATATATATATATATATATATATATATATATATATATATATATATATATATTATATATACTGCTGAGCAAAATTCCTAAAATTTATTGTTCATGTATTTTTACGGATTTTAGTATCATTTGAAAGCGCATTCTATTCACTTTCTAATGATACCAAAGTCCACGGCATACCTCATGCTTTTTACTAATTAAAATAATTGAAAGGGGAAACGAGGAGAACAAGGATTGAAAATAGGGGTAAAAGAAAGGAAAAATTAAACAGATTTTAAGTTTATCAATTAAATTTATTGATAAAAACCAAAATCAATATTTTGTATCCCCCCCCCCCCCCCCTCCAAGCTCTTATTACTGCTTCCCGCTGGTTTTTTTCATCACTGTCTGTGGGATTCTTCCGCCGTCGCAACCTTTAAATTCCTCAGCGATGCTGGGGCTGGATTTTTGGCTCTTCTTTTGAGCTCATCCCACATGGGCTCGATTGGATTGAGATCAGGACTCCTCGCAAACCCGCGACGTGTTCCCGCAGGGTCTCCTCGATGTATCGGTGTTCAGTTAATCCACTGCTACGAGCCTCATCAGTTACGAAAACCAAATCGGTTTTCACATCCAGTGAGACGCCTCCCCACATCATGATAGAACCTCCTCCGTAGGCGACCGTTTTAATAATACTGCACTACGCATAGCATTCCCCGGACCTCCTATAAACTCGTCTTCTTCCGTTATTGTCATGTAGGCCCATTCAGGTCTCGTCTGAGAATAAAACGGAACGTCATTGCTCTGAGGTCCAGTCGACATGTTCTCTGGCAAATCTGAATCGCGCTTGTCGATGGTTTACTGTCAGTTTAGGACCGTTAGCTGCTCTCTTCTTTAAGTCTTCTTCTGACTGTCCAATGACTGGCAGTCCGAGCACAAACTTGTCGGAGCTCCTACTGGACGCAAATGACGATTCCTTAGAGTTGTGTTGACAATAAAGCGGTCGTCTCGCTCCGAACTACATCTTCTTCTTTCTCATCCTGGTCTCCGTGTAAAGGCGCCAGTCTCTTAATAACGTCTGTAGACTCTGGAAACGGCGTACTCGCTCAGGTGCAGTTGCGCAGCGACTACACGTTGTCTATGTCCTTCTTACAATAGGGCAATGACTTGTGCCGTTTCTTCCTAGGTGGTATCCATTTCCCGATGACGTAATTAATGAGCAGGTATAGCAAAGATATTGACGGTTCAAGTTTCTATAAAGGAATGATAGGAAAATACAGTTGCATGTGTTTTTATAGGTATGAATAGCGTGCAACTAGTACGTTGCTGAGCGAGCAAGAACGGTTCTATTGAATAAAACCGTTTTAATCAGTAAAACTTTTTAGAAATCTAAATGTTTTTGGTATTATTGGAAAGAGTAAAAAATCAGGATTCTAATGATACCAAAAATAATACCACTGTTTGAAAATTAAATTCAAGAATCGGTGTTAAATGAAGCAAAATCGTTTGAGTCGATCTTTTTGCTCATCTATATATATATATATATATATATATATATATATATATATATATATATATATATATTATATATATATATATATATATATTTGTATATGTATATATTGCTGGTTGTTGGCTGAAATTTGAATAGAAAGCGTACCTTGGAGAGAAAATGAGAAATAATTTTAATTAAGCATTTAATATTTTCCCAAATAAACTTTTGAAAAATAATGATACTTTCCATTTTAAAACACCGTTTGCGTGCAAAGCTATAAAAGTTATAATAAGTAATTCCAATAATAGAGAAGCTGAGGATTTGAAGCTATCATAACAAAAGAATTTTTTAAGGGATTGCAACTTAAACTATGACATTAGAATTTTTTTCATTACAGTTTTAATATGCTAAGAACAAGTATATAGAAGTTAAAACATATTTTATTGATTATTACCTAACCGAGCTCTCTATTAAAATCTTAACAAGATATGATAAACGTTGATTAATAAAATGGTATAATCTATTCTTAGACATCAGCAAATGGACCTTCAAGATTGGTACCCGCCTGCCATCCATTACCTACAAGTGGCCTTACTTATATTAGATTGCATTTACCAGTGGCCAAAGTCGTCAATTGTATATTAATCAGACTGTATAAGCCCAGAGTCGGTAACAGTATAGGGCTTTTACAAATTAGATTGCTCGGTACATATGCTTTTGGGAGGAGTTCTAATCAAAGCAGTATTGAGAATGAAGATGAGTCATACTGCAATCATAGTTTAGGTAAGTTTATTGTACTAAATCAAGTTCTCTAAGAAATAAAATATCCTAAGTTAAAAATTTCAGTGATATTACGCCTTTTAAATATTAAAAACTTGGATAAGTTCGCTGTGTTGGCTCTTACAGAACTTTTAACTTCTACCCTTATGTAAATGGCTTTACACGTGACAAATACAATAGTTATAATAATAAAGTGATTTAAACAAATGAGAATAACATATTTTTAATTAATAAAATAAATTAAGGGGATAACTTTGACGACAGGGGAGAAGATAAACCTCCAGTCGAT
The DNA here is from genome assembly GCA_019049505.1 of Pachyrhynchus sulphureomaculatus. NCBI lineage: Eukaryota > Metazoa > Arthropoda > Insecta > Coleoptera > Curculionidae > Pachyrhynchus > Pachyrhynchus sulphureomaculatus. Next base: position 137,548,268 of record CM032446.1, read on the forward strand.
TATCGAGCAGTTGCCACGTTAAATAAATCATATTTTGGATATTTTATAACTTATTGTAGGATAAGTTTTGAAGTAAAACTTTTTAGTTAAAAGATTCCTAAGTTATTTCTTTATTGCAGCATTAATAGTAAAAGTAAGACGAGTTTAACTCCCTGATTTAAAACGAAACTTCTAATTTTTCCAGTTAAACTGCTAAACTAAAATGATTATCTATGTTTATCGTACAGCATTTTTTCGATCTAGAAATCTTATTTAAAATGGTCGCCTAGTAGGTAAAAGTGCTATGCTTAAATTTTATACTATGACATTGTCATCCCATTTAATTCTCGACAAAACTAAAATTGAAACAAAGTGTCTGTCTTGTAATTTTCGATCACTATTAGAAAATGCGTAGTACGCCCTAAGGATGTCAATCCTTATCGGACAACATCAGTAAACAGCGCCACATATCGATATATCACGGTCATAAACTAACAGTGTATTATGGCGTTAATAATTTTCAGGATGGCTTCGATTGCTACACCACTGTTTTACCATCTCGATTGATCAGGAACTGAAACGGCAATTGGTCGAGTGTGCTTCACAAGTTCCGAATTTACTTAGTACCTGTTGTGGTTTACTTTTGGTGCCTTCACATATTCAGCCGGTCTATCTACCCTGTTTGGAAAAAGTACTAAGAGAATTGGCGCTGTTAAATCCTGGAAATGGTATAGAAACAATTAGAATACTTTTGGACAATCGGTTAAGTATAGTCGAGCCCATGATGTCATTGGACAATACATGGCAGGACAGATTAATGATTAATGTTTCTGGATATCAGTCAGCCTGTGAATTGTTGTATCAGATTTGTGAACATCAGGTAATCTTGATTATTTACTCGAATTGTCTCTGTTATTTGTGTAATAACTTAATTTATATTGAAAAACTGTATATTTTAATGTTAATTTATTTTAAACTTTTTTATAATAGTTATTAAACTGTAAGTTTTGATCAGGAATGAATCGGAACGTCCAGTAACAAACGGTAATATTTTTTCAGGATGCGAATACATCCCATCGAGTTGGAATGATTCTCGAATGGCTTGAAGAAACTACAAAAGAATGTTTAAGAACTGAAAACACTAGCCAATGCAACGCGGCGTATGTGTCAAGTATAGCATCAATATTGTGGTTTAGTAATCAATCACAAGTGTCTTATGACTTAAAATCCCTTATATCAGTGGACTTCTTTGATACAATTTATAATCTTAAAATGGGGACCGCTAATAATAGTTTAAAATATGCTTTTGACTCTTTACTATGTTCTCTGTGTTATATTCGTTCCGAATTATTCCCTCTGTTATTGCAAAAAATTGGTGTACTTGTGCCAAACTTATCTACAGATCGTGGTGCTTCTATAACTGACGATTGCAAAGACACTGAAGGTATGACGGATGATCACAAACAGAACTACGTCAATTGTGAGTGGTACAGTCACTTAGTAATCGGCGAACTATCGGAATTAAATTTAACTAAGGAACAATTAGAAACTGTAGCTTTAGCTAGTAGATCACCTACTGCTATTCGGCAATTATTGGACTCTGGTTTGCCTAAATTATTAAATAGTGCGATATATGAATTTTGTCATAGTAGTGTTCAAAATAATACAATACCAATGGCTAAATTGGAAAAAGTTACAGCTATTTTACAGTTCTTCACTGATGTCTGTGATGAGAAAATGCTAAGGGATTGGTTAGGGTCACCAGATGGTTCATATTTTTGGCCTCACTTATTCCATTGGCTTTGTAAAAAACCATTTAGTAGTAGTTCTAGTATTCAATCTGAAGCTCATGTTCACTTGGAAGAAGTGTACGTGAAATTCTTGTCAAAATGTTGCTTATGTCACCCCGCAAATCAAGCACGGTTAGCAAACGTACTTTGTGAAGTCATATCGTTACAACAAAATGGCATATCTGGATTTTTAAGACGCTTGATCTTCAATTGTTACTTGAAAATGAGAAGTTCCAGTTAGCATCGAGGCTGACGAAACACTTTATAAAACTTCACGCGTAGCACAAATATACGTCCCCGCACATCCTGCATTCAAACAAACTTATAATCGAACGATGTTGTATCTTAGTACTACTACCACCCTTGGAGATATATTAGAACAACATCTGTTTTTCAACACAACATATAAAGCTGATTCAACAACAAGCAAGAAATCAACCACGGCGAAAAAGGATATGTTTAAGGACTTCTTTGTAACTGATTTCTCAGATTTGAGCGTAGCAGCCGGAGTGACAGCCAAAGATAAACGTGCCAAAGATTTGAAGAATCAAGCTACTGCAACGCCACAATCCAAGAAGAAACGTTACACGTCTGAAACATCTGGTGCTACCGATGTTATGGAAGGAAGATTGATAAAGTGTTTAGCATACTCCGACGAAGCTCTTCCTTTAAATTTAAATCTTGGACAATTGCTAAGACTGATGGAATCAAAAGACGCTACTAATGATTGGCCTTATATTCATTTGACAGTATGTCAAAGTAAAAGTAAGTACCTATTTACTTCTCTAGTTATAATCGTATTTTGCTAATATTTGTGTTTGATGTGTATACCGGTTTGATTTTTGTCATGCAACAAAAAACTGGTTATTTAAACACAAAATTTACACAATATTTTTATTTTTCAGTACAAACGCGTTTCGCTAACAATCTAGCTTTGTCAAATATAAATAATATACAGAATTATTAGGTATATATAAACTAAAGTAGGTACAAAATGATGAACAAATTTTTATGATAGGTAATTACACAGAACTATTAAGTAAATACTTTGAAAAAATTATTTGTCTTAATGATAGGTATTTCCAAGGGACCATTTATGCGAATAAATTTAAAAGGGGTGACCTGTTTGTTGGTTTAATAAAATATTTGTATTTTTCATATAGTTTATTTCTAGGGCCTCCTTCAGGTCTAGTTTATAACCTTCTCATTGTCTTTATTGAATACTAGATAGGCAAAGCCACTTTCTTACAATTTTGATAGTACATTTTTCATAAGAATGATTGTATACTTATACTAACTTAACCTAAGCTCTTATACTAGTGATCCTATACTAACTTAACCTAGGAAATGTGTTATATATACATGAATTTCTTAATGCTAAGACTAAAACTACCTTAGCCTAAGACTTACGCTAACTTAAATTAGGACGTAACATTAACTTAAACTAGGACTAACTTAACCTATATTGAGACAATCTTCTTGTCACGACGGGCGAGGGGGGTCATCGTCTTCGTCCGAGAGCAGCGGGTCGGACGGTCTCAGGAACTGGCGTGAGATGAGAGTGTTTATAACCTTTATTTTCTTGGTGTACGTAGTATTTTAAACTTTGGATCAAAAGAATGATTTTCAGATAATAGATGATTTGCATATGTTGATTTATCTTTTCAATTTATAAAACTTCTATAGTGTTCACTAATCCGTGTATTAAAAGTTCTACCTGTTTGTCCTATGTATATTTTAGAACAAATGCCGCAGGTTAATTCATAAACAACTGATTTATTATTTTTATCGGTTTTAAAAAACTTGTTCTGTTTTGAATGCTGATATTTTGATGATTAAGTATTTTTCTAATTTTTACTGACGGGTTACCATAAAATGTTAAAGTTTTATAAGGCAACTTTTTTTTTGTTATTAGGAAAATTTCTGAAATAGGTTGATTTTTGAGTTTTCTATTTACCATGTTATCTATGAGTAGCGGTGAATATCCATTATTGACGGCTATTTGTTTGATAATATTTAGTTCGTTATTAAAATCAGTTTCTGATAAAGGAACTCTAGTCAACCTATGGGTAAAACTATGGTAAGCTGCTAACTTATGTTGTTGGGAGTATGTTGATGAGTTATGAATTGTTGTGTCTGTATGAGATGATTTGTGGTATATGGAGAAAGTATGTTTGTTTGATATCCTGGTAATTTTTAAATCTAAGAAATTGAGTGATTCTAAAGTATCTTCTTCCGTGGTAAATTTAATATTGTTATTAGAGAGTTTATCTAATCTAAGAAGGTTTTTAACTGTCTTTGGGCCCCGGCTAAACATACAATAACATCCTCTACATATCTGTACCAGTAAATGAATCCTTTACTTAGTGTATCTTGAATTTTTAGCTCTAATAAATTCATAAAAATTTCAGCTAAGAGAAGAGTTAATGGGCAACTCATTATTAGTCCTTTCTTGCTAATATAGAATTTATTATTGAATGAAAAGTAATTTTGTTTTAAACATATTCTTAATACTTCAATTATATCTGTTCTAATTACTGGATTTTTATTTAGTAACTTGTCTACTAGTTTTATAGTATCCTCCTACGGTAAACTAGGGAACAATTTAAATTTTTGATTTTATCTATTAATTCATAAGAATTTTTGATGCTCTGTTTTGAGACAAAATTACAATGTTTATTTATGTTTATGAGGAAAGAGGATAGTTTTATAAACTGGTGCAGACATAACATATATGAAACTACTGGTCTCGCTGGGTAACCTATTTTGTGTAATTTTATTAGAGAGTATAATTATGGAGCTTGGGGATTCATAATATTTTTTCATGTCTGTTGAAATTTCGCGACCTGTTTGGTACAAATCACTAAATAAAAAATTAATTCAAATATTACTTTTTTTGTAGGTAATGAAGATAAAAATCAAAATAAAGATGCGGTACAGTTTATTCAACAACAGCAACCAATTTGTAGTGCCTTACAAGTATTTAGTTCCATGGGTGGTTTAGCGTTATTAGCACAGAACTTACCAACAATTTATCCTGAAGCTGTTAGAGTTCCAAATGTTGAAAAATCCACGTCTGACGCATCCGATTCAGAGTGGATTAAAGTAGAAGGTATGTAGCGAGGTTTTTACTTATAGGGGCCCCGAAGGCCGAAAATTTTAAAATTATCATTTTTTTTATTGCTTTAAATCAAATTTCAACCTTTTCTGCACAATTTAAGACAATTTTCATCAATTTATCTTAACTAGAAGTATTTTTAAAAAATTTAAGAAAAAAAAAAAGTTACTTTTCAGGTCACAGATAGTCAGATTTACACGTTTACAACCAAACTGGCAGGTTTTCAAGGTTTCCTCTAGCAATAGAAAAAAATCGATGTTTTCTACGCTAATAATCGATAGTTTCGGTAGGTATTGAAACGCCGAAAAATAAGAAAAAGGTCCGGTCGTGGCGCTGTATCAGAGACGAACCCGCGCTCATTGAAAATCGCTCGTCCTGAAAAGTTGTGGTTTTTGACCTTTCGGTACACGTTTCTCAAAATGTAAACACCCAAACCGTACTAAACTTTGTGGAAATATTTAATGATGTTAGAGGATTATTTGCCCGCAATTTCACGTTTGTTGATGTAGTAGAAGGCAAGAAAAAAAAGTCATGAGTGAGAGAAAAAAAAAGTACATTTTTTAAACTCAAATTAAAAAAAATAATAACGAGTATATTTAAATGAAATTGCGAACACTAATACAACAGGATACCCTTAATCCAGTAAAAAAAAATTACATCAGTAACTCATTTAGAACCCGAGGAATCGGTACCGAAAGTGAGCAACCTCGCTCATAAGGATAAGGTAGCCTTCGGGGTCCCCTTAAATAGTATTAAAGTATTGACTTAAACTATGCCTCTTGTGCAGATTTAACATGCCAAGTGCTGTACACAAGGTTCTTATTCGTCCAAGAAATATGAAGAAGAAAATTTAACATTTACTCTAAAAGTCGATGAATTATTAGGAATATTGAAGATGTGTTTAATCAAGTAAAACATTCTGTATTTGAATCTCAGCATGGCTTCTATAAAAGTCGCAGTACGATCACGAATCTGGCCAGTTTCACTCATTTTGTAAGTCAGATCTTAGATGCTCGTGGTCAGGTTGATGCTATTTATATGGATTTTTCAAAGGCGTTCGATCGAGTAGATCATTCTATCTTCCTTTTTAAATTGAGGTGGCTTGGTTTCGATGACAATCTTATTCGACTGTTTGCCTCCTATTTGAGTGACAGGTATCAATATGTCGATATTCGTGGTAATCACTCCTTCAGATTCAAAGCTACAAGTGGAGCTCCTCAGGGCAGTATATTGGCTCCACTGATATTCTCTCTGTTTATTAACGATATAGGCATAAATGTTTCTAGCAATGTTCTATTGTTTGCAGATGATTTAAAGATTTTCAGACAAATACATTGCGTTTCTGATTGCATTGCACTGCAAGATGATATACGACTAGTTAGCAACTGGTGCACAGCTAACAACTTACCTCTAAATGCCGAAAAGTGCTACAAAATGACGTACGCTAATAAAAAGACCCTAACTCATTCTGACTATTATATAAATCTTGAGATATTGAAGAATTTAAAATCCATCAGGGACCTTGGCGTAGTTTTTGACAAGCGCCTATCATTTTCGGAACACATAAATCAGGTTTACAAGAGCGCAATGCAACCGCTGGGATTCATATTTAGAAACTCTCGTGATTTCTCAAACATTGATACAATTAAATCTCTGTACTTTATATATGTTCGATCAAAATTAGAATACGCAGCAATAGTGTGGCATCCTATACACTCAAAGTACACTTCCCAAATAGAAGGGGTACAACGAAAATTTTTAAAATTTCTCGTATATAAAATGGAGGGTGTTTTCCCACCACGAGGCTCGCCACAGGAAACTCTGCTTCGCAGATTTCCGATATCGTCATTGGCCGATCGTCGCAATTTTATGCTGGTTTTGTTTTTGTTTAAAATTTGCAACTCGGCTATCGACTGTCCCTACTTATTGTCAAAACTAAACTTTAACGTACCATCTCGTGCGTTAAGACATTATCCCGTGTTCAACTTACCGTTCCATGCTTCAAATTTTCAGTTAAAAGACCCCCTTTTTCAAGCTATGAAGATTTTTAATGTGAATTGCAACGGCATTGATATTACCAATCTAACATATTCTCAGTTTTTGAAGGTTGCACGGGATCGTTGTCTTGGGAATGTTATTAACTAATATTGTAGCGTATATTATTAGAGCTGAAACTTAATATTGTAATGTGTTTATCCGAACAGACTCGTTTAGATTTAACTTAGCTTTAGTCACATTGTCTTGTTAATGGATGTATTTATCTGTTAGACAATAAAGATTATTATTATTATTATTGCAGAAGTCATGAAAATTTGTATGTTACTTAGAAAAATTTATATGATATAAAATTCTGCACAAAAATAACGTTATAATCGATAAATTAAAATAATGTTAAGAATCGTGCCTCCAAACATATCAAATATTGCCGGCTTAGTTACGTACCATTGAAAGCCTGCAAAATTAAGTCAATTGTAAATCAAAATTAGAAAATATTGTAATCTAATTAGCAAATTTTTCAGATAAATATAATATTTATTTTTATTTTTTCAGAATGTGATGAAATTTACGAAGATATTGAGGAGACGGTTGGAAATAGTTCTCCGTCGAAAGGAACTGGAGTAATATCGCACATTCCACCCCATTCTCTTACAGCCTTTAGTCTATTTTTAAGGTTACCAGGATATGCAGAAGTGTTGTTAAAGGATACAAAAAAGGCTCTCTGTCTTTTGAGGCTTATGCTTGGAGTAACAGATGATGGAGAAGGTAAAAACGATTTTTATTTTTGATGTACAAATATTTAACGAATTAAATATTTGGTTTTAATTGGGAGCAACTAGTGAGTAATAAATTCATGAACAACGATTTGTGTGGATTGTCGATGATATTACTTACTAAAACAACATTAATTTTAAACTTAGTTTAGGAGTTTGAAGGATGATTAAAAAAATTGGGACCGTGTGTTTGAAGAGCACTCTGCAAAAACTTGGAACAATAATTAGAAATGAGGAAAACACATATTATAGTTAATACACTATCAGAAAAACTATATATATATATATATATATATATATATATATATATATATATATTATATATATATATATATATATATATATATATATATCATGAAATATTACTCCTGTTTCCAATGTGCATTAAATATATCCGAAATGGTTAAAGTTATTATGGTTTCGTTTACTCGGGGTGACTTGGGTTCTATAACGGAATAGCCCAGTCGGAATATGACCAAAACAGGCCAAAAAAAGAAATATCCGGATACAGCTACTTTTTTTTAAAAAATACTTGTCTCGACGAGTACATTAAGGAAGAAATATTGCGTCCGCTGAAAAATTGGGGCAACCGCCTCAAAAATTGGAGAATTGGCACGTTTTTTGGGTTTTTTAGCGTATTTTTGCAAGGTAAACTAAAAATTCTGACAAATTTTAATTCTAGATAAAAACGAAAAATTTAAGGGCTATGGATGTCATTTAAGGCTTCTGGTCGAGAGAAATTGGCAGTTTTTGTCGTTTTTTTTTTTTCCTTTTATTATGATTAAATAGGTGTACTTTCAAACTGTAAGCTAATTTTTTTAATTAACTCTGGACATATGTTCCATGGACATTACTTTAATTGATCCAAACATAATTTTAGCCATTTTTTACATATTAAATATATTTTTCACTCTTCATAATATTGATAAATTTTACCGACTACTACCTTACCTAAAATATCAAAAAGTATTATTTAGTCCCTAAGCTTTCATTTGAGGTACATAAGAACTCATTTAAACAATTTAGGTCCGAGAAATTTTTTTCTCAAATTAATTTTTTTTAATGCAAATTTACGATTTCTTTTTTAAAAAGCATTTTTTTCTTGAGTTTTACAATATTTTCAGTAGCTAAAGTTATTTTTAATTATTATACACAGGTTACTATATATGTTGAGTGGCTGAGGAAGTCATTTGGTCCATTTAGGCTGAAAAAAAAACTGGCGAGTATACATCTTATATTTGTACGTCATATTTTTTACAATATTATTTAATACAATTTTTATACAAATAAAAAATAAATTAACCAATAATGATGTTGAAAAGATTATTTTTTTATTGGTAATTTTATGTGAAGATATAATAATTAAGTTAATAAAAATTATAAAGTTACTGCACAAAGTAATAATTTTATTAATATAAGTTTAACTAGTTAAATAAAATAATAAATTGTTGTAACAATGTATTTTATATTTAATAGAAATATTACTGCTTTTTCAAAACATTATGAAGCCAAATAAAATTAATTTTCTTTAAAAAAAAATCCTATGAGATGAAACATAAAACAGGATTCTTAATATATCGGTGAAAAACCTGCCTCTCCACCAAGTTTCATCTAAATCAGTGACCCAAATGCTCTGGCCTCTCCTTGTAATACATGATAATCATTTTATAACTAATAACGCTACGGTAAATATGATAAAATTCAAGAAAAATCATTTTTTTAAAAGTAAATGTAAATTTGAAACAAAAAAAAAAAAAAGCATAACATTAAAAGCAAAATGGACAGTTTTTTCAGCCTAAATGGACCAAATGACTTCCTCAGACATTCAAATATACAATAACCTGTGTATAATAATTAAAAATAACTTTGGCTACTGAAAATATTTTAAAACTCAAGAAAAAAATAATTAAAAAAAAAAGTCGTTAATTTGCATTAAACAAGTTAAAGAGACTAAAATGGCCAATTTCTCGGGCCTTAATTGTTTATGAGTTCTTAAGTACCTCAAATGAAAGTTTAGGGACTCAGGAACATTTTCTGATATTTTAGATAAAGTAGTAGTAGTATACTGAAAGAAGGTGTTTAAAAAATTCGTCAGAAGAAAAAAACGTGAATCGGTCGAATTTATCAATATTATGAGGTGCATCAATTAAAATAATATCCATGGAACATACTTCCAGAGTTAACTAAAAAAAAATTAGCTTACAGTTTGCAAGTACACCTATTTCATATTCATCATCATCATCATAAAAAATGACAAAACAAAAAACGACAAAAACGGCCAATTCTTTTGTTTGTCGGAATTTTTAGTTTATCTTTCATAAATTTATGAGAAAATTTCAAAAATACGTTAAAAACCCAAAAAGGGGCCAAATCTCCCATTGTTGAGGGTGTTGCCCCAATTTTTCAGCGGTCGCAATATTTTTTCGTTAATGTACTCGCCGAGACGAGTGTTTAAAAAAAAAGTAGCAGTATCCGACGATTTCACCTCAATCGTATTATGACTGGAATAGAAGTAAGAATACAAGACCCTAGGTTCTTTTTCGAATACACTTACAATTACATTGTCTAATAAATTTGCAAGATGGATCACAATATTTAAATTAACTTAATTGGAATATTTTATTAAATCGACTCCTAAGTAATGATTGAACGATGAAGGATTACAAAAGAGCATTAAAATGATTGTTAAATTCAGGTAGAAAAATGTTAAAAATAACATGAAAACTTTTTTTTTGGATAATTGAACACTATTGCGTCTTCTTTAATGCAGCACTATCTACAGAGTTTTCATTTACCAAAATAATTTGATTTACGTTGTGAATATTCTGCGGACTCGTTAACCTTTGAAGGTTACTCTTCAGCGTACCATAATAAGATTAATTTTTAGTGTTCCGTACGGAACACTTATAAGATCACTTCGGTGTCCGTCCGTCCGTCACGCCCAATTTTCTCCGAAACGAAAATTTGATATAGAAAGTTGAAATTTGGTACTAATATAAGAATTGAGGGCCTCATCAGAGCCGTGTAGTTTTGAAAGAAAAATTTTAACTTTAGGAGTTAGTTTTGGGGGATGAAATCGGAAGTGAAAAAAAAATTTTACTAGGTCATCGAGTGGGATGTTAAATAAAAGCTTGTAAAAACACGAGTTCAAAAATATATTTAATGTAATACTTGCGCACACTTCTCTTTGTATTATTTTTAAAAAATCGCGAAAAATCGCTGTCCTCCATCCTTATCTCGAAAAGTACTGATAAAAAAATTTTGAAAAAATTCTGGAATATTCTCCACCGGATGTAGATTGAACGAAAATTATCACGAGTGCATTACTTAATAATTTATCTGGTATATGAAAAAAGCAAAAATTTCAAGGTCATCAGTTTTTAATAAAGATCAGAAACAAACTTTGCTGAAAACTCATTTGGGGTGTATGTGACGTCACTGATCATTTTATACCTACGTAACAAAAATTTTTATTTTAAAAGCAAAGCAGCACGTATGGAACACTAATTGCGCAGGCTCAACTTGCACTTAACCGGTTATGTTTTAAAAGTGTCATAATACTGTGATCAGGCTTAATTAAATTTTTATACTAAACTTTTTAATAAGCCTCAATGCGTTGACATAATGAGAAATCATTTTATAACAGACTCTGCATCTTTCAAACATTTTAGAGCAGTTATTAAACAGTTTTCGTTTAAGAAGCCCTCATTATATGTAAGGGACATTTAATAAATGGCTAGATGCAATCTTTAACTTTAAACTCTAATTTAGGTTTTAAAACAGTTTTACCAAATATGAACAGTTTGACCAATTTTATATTATCAATTCAAGAATGATTTGTATATTAATAAAATCATAACGAGAGAAAATTTTGATGTCAAAATTGGGTTTTGCCTGCTATTTATTAACTTTTCTGAACATTGATTAGTTTACTACACATGAGGTTATCAAATATTACAAACCATTTTGAGTCTGTAATACAAAATAACAATGATCCTCTCTTAAAACTAATTCCGGGTTGTCTTCGTGACACTTCGTAAATTTATAGGCTGATTCAAAAATGTTACTACTTTAATCTTTAATATCGTATACAGGGTGTTCCTAATACTTATGGTGTCTATATTGTGTCTGTACTCAACGGAAATAGAAATCTCTAGAAGATGTATGGACTTCAAACACGCCTATTTTATTAGCACACCTGGCGAATTGCGCATACTATATTGTATTCGTCGTCTCTGTTGCTGTCCATCCAGGAAGGCATTTGTCCGCTATTTTTGTTGGACTTTTCATAGTATTATAGGAAATAATTATTTAGTCTATGATAATAGCCAGTACACATTTGCTTTACGCGAGTCTTTTTATAGGTG